>BSBN01001405.1:0-600000 GCA_027924645.1 Cunninghamia lanceolata | reverse complement strand
TCCAGATGACGTCATCACCATATTAGCGCCGGGGTGATATTAGTAAGATAACCCGATATTTCAGAATATCACCCCCCATACAAAAGATCATGATGCACTATAGACCGGATGATGATGATGACCTCTTTAACTCAAAGAACATCAGGTCGGATTGAACAACTTAGAAAATGAGCCCCTCGAAAGATCGGGGTGACATCATCATCATATCGGGGCAAGGTGATATTTGGAAGATCACCAGATGTTTGAAATATCACCCCCCGCAAGAATATTAGGGTGCACTGTAGCTCTACTGCAGGATCAGGATGATATCCAAACATCACCCGATATTGAAACATGATGATCCTGATGAAAAATCTGGTCGACAGAATATCATGATGATGCTGACCAACTCGAAGAAAACATGATGCTGCTGTTGAAAATTGCTAAGGAGGTCGAACACTTAGAACACTTTTGGATATTTAGGGAAGGTGCCTGCATGAAAATTGTTCCAAAACCGAGAGTCAAATCAGGCACCAACACTCCCCACTAAAATTTTTGAAAACTAATCAAAAATCATTTTTTTTTAATACGTGTAGAATGGAGTCTAGTTTCTAAAGATGTAACTTATTTGAAATTTCAATGAATGGTTAATAAAAAAGTCAAAAATACCAGACATTGGTTTTTGAAAAAAAAATAGATACACTAGCAAAAGAAATTAAAGATGAAATCCTTAACATACTCAAAACATGAAAAAAATTATATGGTTAGATATCTAACAGAGAGCTTAAGATTATGGTGCTATTTTTTTTACTTTTCATTGAAAAAAGTGCAATCCTGACGGGGAGCACTTTCCAAATTATGTGAATTTTGTTAGAACATGGAAAAACACATCCTTAGACGACCTAAACACATTCCAAGCCTTTCGGTTGGAAGCCCAAGGCAAATCCAAGCCAAAGGATTGGAAATTACCAAGGCAAAGCATAATGCGAGCATATTATAATGCACTCATGTTATGCTTTGATAAAACATAACTCATCTCAAGATAACCTCCTCAATAGTCATTTCCACTAATAGCATTTTTCCTCCTATATGTTGGTAATAATTATAAGGGAAAGGGATCCACTTAGTGCCTCTAAGCAATGTTAGTTAGTAAGGGGGAGGAACAATGAATGTAATCTAGTGATTTGAACTTTTCACCCTCTAGCATCTTTCCCCATTGCCAAATCTTTTGGGGTGTGTAATGCCTTATAGGTTACCCTTGTCTCACAATTCAAACCAATGTGGAATTAATCCAATTACAACTCAATCAAGTATTTGTGTTCAATATTGAAATATTTCATGGGCATTTTTAATTAGAATTTTTTGTTGGAGGCATTTGGTCAATGTGCTTTTAAGACATCTTAAGATGACCTCTAGGAGCAGTCATTTACACTAGTGACAATTTTTCTTCATATATGTTGGTAATAATTACAAGGCAAGGGGACCTACTTAGCACACAAGCATCTCTAAGAATTTGTTAGTATGATGAGGAACAATGAATGTAATCAACCATTTTGGACTTTTCATCATCTAGTCTCTTTGTACTTTTTAAGTCCCACTTAACTATTTTGATAAGAGAGTCCTAGTTTTCTTGTTTTCATTTCCTTCATCGATAAGGGAGAGGGAGAGATAAAGGGGAGAGATAGGGAGATAGAGGAATGATAGGGGAGAGAGGCAAGAGATAGGGAGAGATAGATAGGTAGAGAGAGAGAGGAGACAGATAGGGAGAGATAGGAGACAGAGGGGAGAGATAGGGAGATAGAGAGTGAGCGAGATGTCCAAAGATAGGGAGAGAGATTGATAGGTAGAGGGATGACAGAGATAGGGAGATAAGGGAAAGATATAAATAGAAGTTTAGGGTTTCTCAGGTTTAGGGGCATTATTTAGGGTTTATGGGTTAGGGTTAAGGTTTAGAGGTTTAAGGTTTAGGGTTTAGAGAGAGGACCAATAGGGAGATATAGAGGAGACTGAGGGGAGAGATAGGGATATACAAAGTGGGGGACATGGCCAGAGACATAAGGAGAGAGATTGAGAGGTAGAGGGATGATAGAGTTAGAGAGATAAGGGAGAGATAGGGAGATGGGGAAGAGTGTAGAATTTTTTGTCACACCAAAAGCACATACTTATGGTGGAGAGGGATCTCATCGTCGATATAGTCACTACGCCAACACCCCCCCACACGATAGAGCTGGATACAACCACGTACCATGTGAGATTCGTACCCACTACATACCATGTCAATAAGCCAAGCTTATGCGGATGAAGGGTCGAGGGCTTGAGGGACTCTAACCGATGACCTGTGCTCTGATACCATGTAGAATTTGTCGTCACACCAAAAGCACGTACTTATGGTGGAGAGGGATCTCATCGTCGATATAGTCACTACGCCAACAAAGAGATAGGGAGATAGAGGTTTAGGGTTGCTTGGGTTTAGGGTTTAGGGGTTAAGGGCATTATTTAGGGTTTATGGTATAGGGGTTAAGGTTTAGAGGTTTAGGGTTTAGGGTTTAGAGAGAGAGAGGACCAATAGGGAGATATAGAGGAGACCGAAGGGAGAGATAGGGAGATAGAGAGTGAGGGACATGGCCAGAGACATAGGGAGAGAGATTGAGAGGTAGAGGGATAACAGAGATAGGGAAATAGGGGAGAGATAGGAAGATAGAGTATTAGGGTTGCTTGGGTTTACGGTTTAGGGTTTATGGGTTTGGGGTTTAGGGTTTAGAGACCTTTAGGGTTGCTCGAGTTTAGGGTTTAGGGGTTAGAGTTTAGGGACATTATTTAGGGTTTAGTTTTTATGGTTTAGGGGTCACTAGTTAAGATTTATAGGTTTAGGGGCATTATTTAGGGTTTATGGTTTAGGGGTTAGGGGTTAAGGTCTAGAGGTATAGGGTTTAGGGTTTAGAGAGAGAGAGAGGATTGATAGGGAGATATAGAGGAGATCGAGGGGAGAGATAGGGAGATAGAGAGTGAGGGACATGGATAGAGACATAGGAAGAGAGATTGAGAGGTAGAGGGACGATAGGGATAGGGAGCTAGGGTAGAGATATGGAGATAGAGGTTTAGGGTTGCTTGGGTTTAAGGTTTAGGGGTTTGGGGTTTAAGGTTTAGGGGTTTAGGGTTGCTTGGGTTTAGGGTTTAGGGGTCAGGGGTTAAGGTTTAGGGGCATTATTTAGGGTTTAGTGTTTATGGTTTATGGGTTAGGGGTTAAGGTTTAGAGGTTAAGGCTTTAGGGATTAGAGAGAGAGAGGACCGATATGGAGATATAGAGGAGACTGAGGGGAGAGATGGGGAGATAGAGGTTTAGGGTTTCTTGGGTTCAGGGGTTTAGGGTTGCTTAGGTTTAGGGTTTAAGGTCACATGTCAAAAGTAGTCTCTCTATCTTGATCTCTCTCCCTCCCCTCTTTAAACACTTAAAACTCTAAAAACACTTAAAACACTTAAATCTTTTCATGCATGAAAGCACATAAAGTTTCTATGCTTCCCAAAACGTGCTCAAGTCATAATGTGAGTGCGTTATAATGCTAGCGTGTTTTGGGAAGCAAAAAAAATGGGAAAAAAACATGTGGGATCCGTAATTCAAATCCCACATGTCTGTTATTCCCTACTTTTCATGTGTTCTACGGACAAGAAAAACATGTTTTCATGGTGTTTGACATTTTAAGAATCATTGTTTGATCAATCCACCACCTTTTTTTGTTTTTTCAACGTAGAAGAACTACTTTTGCATGTTTTTGGACAAAATTTGATTATTTAAACTGAAAGTTTCACATTTCATATTGTTTCAAAGCTAATTTTCATGTATTTAGATTGAATTTGATGATATATGTTTGTTTTTTTCATAAATTTCACTAATCCTAGTAGAGTTATATAGAATTCAATATTTAATACGAAGGAACTTGCCAAAAAGATCAAATTTTTGAGGATTTTGAAGCCAAATTTTTGAGGATTGGTCAACTCGAATCTCTAATTCTAGGGTATGTTCTTTATGTATTCATTTACTTCAATTTATGTTCTTTAGAACACTCACAATCACTCAAATTAGAACTATCTAATTTAAAAAAGTCATCATTATGTGCATTAATAGAATTAGAATCATTAAAATATGATATATACATGAATTTGTTGTATCTTGAGTCATTGATAGCTCCCTATAACAAAGTATTATCATTATTCTCTCTAATGTAACTAGTTCTATCAACATTTAAAATATAGTGCTATTGATGCTACAAATATGATATATTTGGTTTTCATATAGTAATAAGTTGTCACTATTATCCTCTTGGCCATTTACCTCTAAAAAATTAGTTTGAGTTTCGTTTATTGGACCTATACTAGATAAGTTATTTGTTGTTTTCAAGTACCCTCTAAATTTTTTGGATTGTCATCTCTAGGTTTCTCCAAGAAATCAAACTGGTTATGCTACAATAAATTCTATATTTTAGTCTTTTTGTCATCATAAAACTCAGTCAAAAGATCACCACCAACTCTGTCATCATAATTAGCCTTAAAATTACTCCTTTCTTGATGATTTCACCCCTTGGCTATCTTGAATAGCTAGTTCAAACTATAATTGATGTTCTTTACATGTTCACCATGATTTTCTTCAATTCTTACATCATAAAGCTAGTTTCTAATGTTAGTTAGTATTTTGTCTCTTAACATTTCAAACATATCTATTGAAGGCAAGGAGTCTTGATTAGTGTCTTACCACTTAGACCAATTGTTACATCATTGCTAGTCAAACCAAGGACATTATCCTAACTTTTGAAGATTGCACCATAGTTAGGATTACACAAAAGAGCTAAAACTTTAAGAGTTTGATCATGGTACAATATGAGATCAACAATCAACATGTTCTCATCTATGCCATCAAGAACATCTAGGCCTAGACTGTCATTACACATTTGACTTCTAATTTAATCATGTCAAAATCAACAAGTTTGGAGTCATTTATTAGACAAACATAATCATAAAAGCCCTCTTCATTTCCACTCTCAATAGTGACATATAAACCATTCAACTCGTGCTCATCATTGGGACTAGGTGTGCCATCATACTCAATGTCTTCTTTACTGCCAATTGACTGATTTGTATTCATTGATTGTGATAATTCAACACTTTTGGTCATTACAAGGGTACACCATACTTAGCTTGTTTGTCATAACAATCATCATGTTGATTATTCATTATGCTTCTAACATCATCATTGTGTTCCTTGTCATGAAATCCATTGGTTTTTTTTGAATTACCTTTGTGATCATTACTCCCATGACCTTGATTGACAATAGATTGCTGATTTGAGATGGCTTCATACTTGTCTTCATGAGCTACTCTAACTAATTCACCACCTACAATATAAGAAATTGGGTTATCCTTTAACATGCAGGTAGGTCTAGTTTTACCTTGTCAGTCTCCATTTGGAATGGTTGGTCTATCACAATGTTCTTGTCATAACTCTCCTTAGTGCTAGTGACTTCTTGTATCTTGTCTTGAGTAGGTGTATCCATGAGAGGTTAAGAAAGCATGTTTGAGAAGATATGTTAAGAAAATGTGAAATTAACCTAGAGATTGTGAAAAGCATGTATGAGAAGATATGTTAAGAAAATGTGAATTTCACTTTAATTATATATGATTATATATTTTGAGATTTGTGTATGAGATTACTTTACTCTATTGTACCAAGATGGACTAATTTATTCATTTCTTATTCATGATGCATATAGAAATCATCATCATGCCAAGGAAATGAGCAAAGACTCTAACACCAGAAGAGCATGAACTTGAGAATGAGAGGAAAGGAGAAAGAATGAGGCGAACTCGTGAAAGTAGGAAATTGTCAACCATACAAGAAGACATTCCACCATTGCCAATTGAAGAGGAACATGACACATATAATGAAGCTAAGAGAGATATGGAATTGGTGGCACAAAGGGAATGAATGAAAAACCTTCGTTCAATGAGGAAATTGAATCTCAAAGTTGGAGGCACTCCATTGTCCACAGGTCAAGTTGAAGGAACACCATGATTATCTTCTCAAATTGGAGGCACTCCACTCCATCTTTCATAGGTGAAGTTGAAGGTACATCTTCATTCTCTTCTCAATTTGGTGGCACACCATGATTCACACATCAAGTTGAAGGTGCACCATATTCTTCATCTCAACTTCAAGCCTTTTCATCTTTTTAATCTCCAATTGAAGGTACTTCATCTATCCCATCTCAAGTAAATATTGAAGAAATTCCTAATGTTGATTCAACTTTACCAATGAAAACACCTCCTAGAATTTTGCATAGAAAGCCTAAGTTTCTAATTGATATCGATGAGAATGTTTTGAAGTTCATGTAGGATAAGATTCCCAAGCGTACTTGCCAAAGATATGCCAATAAGATATGGAAATCATTCTTTGAGAACTTAAATGAAACTAGAAGATGTCAACTATTTGTTGAATTGATGAGAAATCTAAAATTTAGGCCGATTATAAATATTATCGGCCTAAGAACATCGGATGCCTCAAGTGAAAAATCAAATGTAAAGAATCTAATGAGTGCATATGAGAGTGTGGGTTCTTCCTCACGCACCAAGGATAGTAATTCCACACGATGTGCCATTATAATGACAATAGTAAGCCAACAAACAAAGAAAACTCACCTCATTAGAAAGATAAGTCAAACATTGAAAATAAGTAGAAAAACTCTAGAATGAGAGTGGTTGGAAGATGTGAAAGAGTTGAGGACCCAAACACCAATGAATTGTGGGCATTCTCTGGGAGACTCCCACAGAAAGATAAAGCTATTTTTGAAGCCTTGAGATCCCTCATGGAAGAATTTTGGAAAAATAACACAAGGGTATCTCCTAATGCAAGAGATGTTGTAAGAAGGAGAATTGGTTTTCGAAACTGTGAGCCACATCCAAAGCATTTTTTGAATGTGACTCAAAAATAATTTTTCAAGAAATTTCAAGAGATGTATCCTCAAGTCAAATTAGTCAAAGGTATTTTGAGATAGTAAAGCCTTTTTATGTCAATAAATCACACATGCACAACTTGTTGTAGAGTACATATTGAGTTTTCTAATCATTATTGTGTTTATAGATATATATGTGTAGATTTGCATACTAACAATGTTTTACAAGAGTGTAATATAAAGTGTCCACCTAGACCTTCAAGAGATTTCATATCAAGCATCTTATGCCAGAGAGTGGATGGTCAATTATTCCACAATAGTTTATGCTTGGATGGCACGTGTGATCATTGTGTGGGTCGCAACATTCGCCAATTTGTCAACATATGGAGAACACACATGCAATTGTAAATGAGCTAGTAATTTTTGGCAAATACAAGACAATGGTGTTGCAAGTATGTGCTTATCGGTGTTCTCATTGATGTTAACATATCTGTGATGTCATTGGTGCCAACCGTGCTCTTGTTTTGATGCTTGCTTGTGTTGAGATAATTTCTATGTATTGGCTTATATAAGTTTTGAAGATAATGAGAAAGTATTCCTGATACTAAGTTTCCAAGTGCTTTTGAGACAATTTGCTCTCCTAGTGGAAACAATGTGTTGCAGAATATCTTGGCTTACAGAAGAACAGTGCAGTGTTTTGCTTCGTATATCGTGTAGATTGAATATCTTTGTCTGTAGTTTAGAAGTTATGTTAAAGGATGTATGTAGTTTCTATGTTTCAAGTTTGAGCCTCCAATATGAAGATTTGAGCGAGTTCTGTTCACCAGAGTAAAAACTATTTTTCTGTGCATTTAGTGGTGACAGGGAGAATGTATTCTGCTTTGCATTTCTCCACATTTAAGCCTTACAATCTACGGTTCTGGAATTAAGTTTGTAATAATGATATGTGCCTTCAGTTCAAATGGTTCATGATTTGGTGCTCTACAAGTGATCTTTCTTTTATGATAGTGGCCGACAGTAATGTTCAAGTGCTCCAGTTTGAAGAATCTTATGGATAAAGTGTTTAGAGGTTGTGTGGATGTTCTTGGTGATTGTAACGTTCTTGTGGATGTCTCTAGATCATGTTCTTGCCATTTGATTGGTCTACAAAGTGTAATTCGGATCGTGCATGAAGCGTGTTCTTAAAGGTGTTAGTGTTAACACCAGTTTTAGCTGACTTGGTTGTTTTCACTACTTGCAATTATGTTTTGGAGTTTGCGATAGTGTGTTTCTATGTGGAAGATTGCATTTGAGTCCCAGCTAAGGTGTGGTTTGGTTTGCATTCATTTTTCTTCTTCATAAATTTATTTAGGTCTAGACCTATGCTAATGTATGTGTGTTTTCTGACCTTGGAGAATGTTCCAATGGTTGATGCTTGTAATTCTGACCTTGATGATCATTCCAAGGTTGATGAATTGTATAAATACTTGTAATAAAGTCATGAAAATGTATCCAAGTGTGAAGATGTGAAGATAAGTGTGACGTGAAAAAGTAGAGCAGAGCAGAGGATGTTTATTATGCTTCAATGGAACTGAACTTTGGCATAGTGTAGATGTTACTATCTCAGTTCACCAAATCTAGTAGTGAGCCACCCACTAGTAGTGAGCCACCCACTAGTAGTGAGCCACCCCATTGGAAGTGAGCCTCTTCTCTTGCAGTGAGAAATCTAGGCAGTGAGCCTCTAATTTTCAGTATTGTTATTACATATTATATTGCAAGCTAACACTCACCGTGGTTTTTCCCTTATTGGGTTTTCCACGTAAAAAATCTGATGTCTCATGTGTCTCATGTGTTTAAGTTTCTGATTTCATGCTTTCATGGTTAAATACAATAATAGTGATTAAGTGGATAATGTGTTAATGGTTTTGAAGTATTGGTTACAACTGATTCACCCCCCTCTCAATTGTATTTCCCTTTTCAACAATTGGTATCAGAGAAAGGGTTCCTCAGCAAAGAGCCTAATAGCTCGAGGTAGATCCGGGATGGCGCACAACAAGGAGTCACCACAGTTTGATGGAATGGATTATGCTCTATGGAAGGTACGAATGAAAAGTCATCTCATTTCTCTTGGTTGTGGTGTTTAGAAAATGGCAGAAACCAAGTACACTATTCCTCCAAATGGTCCATTAGATGAAGATGAAGTCAAACAATATAAATTAAATGGAAAAGCTAGAGATGCTCTATTAAATGCCTTATCTAACACTGAGTTGGTGCAAGTTATGGATTTAGAGACTGCTCATGAGATCTAGGATAAGTTAAAAAAATCTATATGAAGGAGATGATTCTGTAAAGAGTGCCAAATTGCAAAACCTGAAGGTGAGGTATGAAGCCCTAAAGATGAGTGAAGATGAGAACATAACAATTTACATGCAGAAAATTGATGAAATTGTCAATGGAATCAAAGGTGTTGGAAGAACTACTAATGAGGATGAAGTTGTGCTAAAGATTCTTAGGTCATTACCTAAATCCTATAGTCACAAGGTGGCAGCAATTGAAGAAGTTATGAGTGTGAAAAATATTTCAAAGGATCAGTTGCTCGGGAAACTTACAACTTTTGAAATGAGAGAGTTTGGTGATGCCCCACCAAAGACTGAGACTACTTTCAAAGACAACACTTCAAAGAAGACTTCAAGAGCTCAAAAATATGTTGTGGAATCCAATAATGATCTTGATGAGATTGAAGTAAACTTTGTGGATAAAATGCAAAGAGGTATTGGTAAGTTCAAAGGCAAATTACCATTCAAATGATTTTCTTGTGGTAAGATTGACCACTATGCCTCCAGGTGTTTGGAGAGAATTGAGAGAGGTAAGCAAAAATTTGAAAGTAGACCTAGAGTCATGAAGAAATGCTATTATGTTAGAGATCTTAATGATGATGGTGTAACAGATGATGAGTCTGATGATGCTAATACTAGTGCAAATGAATGCTTGTTTATTGCTATTAAAGAACCCATGTCTACTAATCCTACCAGCTGTGTGAAGGAAGAAAATCCAATGGAAGAGAGTGCCTTGTCTGTTTAGGTTGAGAAGGATAAGGATGAATGGATTCTTGGCAGTGGATGGTCACATCACATGACCGGTGATAAAAGTAAGTTTATAAGTTTGGAAAAGTATGATGGAGGACTGGTTAGGTTTGGAGATGATGTAGCTGGCAAGATTTGTGGAAAAGGATCTATTTCTTTTGATAGTAAGCATAACACAGATGATGTTCTATATGTGAAGGGTTTGAAGCATAATCTTTTAAGTGTTGGTCAAATGTGTGACAAAGGGTATCATCTGAGATTCAAGGATAATGGTTGCAAGATCATGGAAAGCTCCGGAACAATGATTGCTACTGGTAAGAAGACCAGAGGTAATGTTTATCATTTGAGAGGAACTAATGATTATTTTTTGTTGGCTCAGATAGATGAGAGTTTTCTATGGTAGGCGGATGTGTCATATCAATTTTGACAACTTGGTAAAGATAAGTTCAGTACAAGTTGTGAGAGATCTGCCTAGGCTTGTAAAACCTGCTAATACTATTTGCAAGGAATGTCAGATGGGCAAATAGACAAAGATAACTTTCAAGAGCAAGGAACAATTTTCTGCTAGTCTGCTTGAGCTGGTACATATAGATTTGTGTGGTCCTACAAGAACAAGAAGCCTACAAGGAGACATGTACTTTATGTTGCTTATTGATGATTATTCTAGAATGACATGGGTCACTTTCTTAAAGGATAAATTAGAAGCCCTAGACAAGTTCAAGTTTTTTAAGGTGATGGTTGAGAATGAGTTAGATTTGAGGATCAAGTGCTTAAGGTCTAATAGAGGAGGAGAGTTTACATCAAATGAATTCAATACCTTCTATGAAGAACATGGGATAAAAAGATAGTTGTCTGCTCCTAGAACTCCCCAGGAGAATGGAGTTGTTGAAAGAAAGAACAGGATAGTTCAAGAAGTTTTTAGGTCAATGATGATAGAGGCAAACCTACCAGAAGTGTATTGGAGATAACCTATACATACTGCTATCTACATTCAAAATAGAGTTCAAGTCAAAGGTAATGGTACTAAAACTCCTTATGAATTGTGGTACGGAAGAGTTTCCACAGTGAAATATTTCAAAGTTTTTGGAAGCAAATGTTAATCAAAAGAGATGAAGAGTTAGGAAAGTTTGATGCTAGGAGTGATGAAGGAATTTTCTTGGATGCTCTACTAAGAGTAAGGCCTACCGGTGTTATAATAAAAGATTAAGAAAGGTTGTTGAGAGTGTTAATGTGAAGGTTGATGAAGACAGAGAAATAACATCAAATCTGAGTGGCAATGAATCAGATGAACCTGCTGTTACAGTCAATGAAGAAAAGATGGAACAAAAGGACAGTTAGGTTGAAGAAGAAAAAGCTCTAGAAAGTGCTATTAAGACTCCCAAGTATGTAAGGATTAATCATTTAGAAGATCATATAATTGGTGATAAAAGCAAAGGAGTATTGACAAGGAAAAGAGCTGTAGAGGAACATGTGAAGTATTGTTTACTTTCACAGATTGAACCTAAAACTGTAAATGAGGCCTACAAAGATGAAATTTGGGTAAAAGCCATGGAAGAAGAGCTGATATAGATAGATAAAAATTAAACTTGGGAATTGGTTCCTAGACCTACTGATAAGAATGTGATTGGAACTAAATGGGTGTTCAGAAACAAGATGAATGAAAGTGGAGAAGTGGTCAGAAACAAAGCAAGATTGGTATGCAAAGGATATTCTCAGGTTGAAGGCATAGATTTTGAAGAGACTTTTGCTCATGTGGCAAGGATTGAAGAAATAAGAATTTTCCTAGCATTTGCAACACACAAAGACTTCAAAGTGTACCAGATGGATGTAAAATCTGTATTCTTGAATGGAGAACTAAAAGAAGAGGTTTACATTGAAAAACCAGAAGGATTTCAGACATCAAACCAAGGTGACATGGTGTGCAGATTGAAGAAAGCCTTGTATGGACTTAAGCAAGCTCCTAGAGCCTGGTATGCAAGATTGGACAAGTATTTGTTGCAATTAGGGTTCAGTAAAGGTATTGCAGACAATAATCTCTACTTCAAAATCAATGATGATCAAATTCTGATTGTTGTGGTCTTTGTTGATGATATTATCTTTGGAGGCAATGAAGGTATGTGTAAGAGATTTGTAGAAGAAATGTAAAAGGAATTTGAGATGTCTATGTTTGGTGAAATGAATTTCTTTTTAAGACTGCAGATTACTCAATCAGAAAAAGGAATTTTCATTTCTCAGTCCAAGTATGTGAAAGAATTGTTGAAGAAGTTTGGAATGGAGGATTCTAAGCTAGTATGTACTCCTATGATAACTGGCTGCAAGCTGAGCAAGAATGATGAATCACCTAAGACTGATCAGAAAAAGTATAGGTATATGATTGAAGGACTGCTTTATCTAACTCATACCAGACCTAACAAAATACATGTAGTCTATCTTTTGAAAAAATTTCAAGAAGATCCCAAAGAGTCACATGTGATGGCAGTCAAGAGGATTATGAGATATTTGAAAGGCACTTCAGACTATGGTTTCCTGTATCCCAAAAATACTGATTTCACTCTTAGTGCTTATACAAATGTAGATCAGGCTAGAGATGCGGATGACAGAAAGAGTATAAGTGGAGGTGCTTTCCTCTTAGGTAATAGATTGGTTTCATGGTTAAGTAAGAAGCAAGAACCAGTTTCTTTGTCTACTGCAGAAGCAGAACATATTGCTGCAGCATGTTGTTGTACTCAAGTGCTTTGGATGAAGCAAACATTGAAGGATATAAGAGTTGTGTATGAAGAGTCAATTTTAATCTTTTGTGACAATACAAGTGTTATAAAAATTTCAAAGAATCCAGTGATGCACTCAAGAACAAAGCATATATCTATAAGGTATCACTTTCTGAGAGAAAAGGTAATAGATAATGAAGTAAAGATGGAATATGTGTCTACAAAGGATCTGATTACAGATATTTTCACAAAGCCTCTACCTAAGGACGCTTTTGAGTATCTCAGAGAAAAGTTAGGGGTTATTACCCCTACTACTCTAAACTAAGATGCATGGGAAGTGCATTAGTCCAGTGGTGCCCAAAGTCTTATTCTTTGATCTGGATTGATGTTTTGAAGCCTACCTCTTAGGGAGAGTAGGTAGATGTTGTTGATATGAGTTCCTAATAAAGAGAAGTATTGCAAAGTTGTTGATAGAGTAATTCTAGTTTGATCAAAGATGTAGTTTGCAAGTATGTACAGAGAAAGAAGTGATGTCCTTTGCCATTGATGTCAAAGGGGGAGAGAAAACCATGTGAAAAACTCAAGAGGAGAAAGGGTTTAGAAGTGTAAAAAGAAAGAGGGAGAAAGTAATCAGTGCAAAATCTCATCTTGATGGTTCTATTAGTTTTTCACATCAATGTTACCATCAATGACAAAGGGGGAGATTGTTGCAAGTATGTACTTACCGATGTTGTCATTGATGTCAACATATCTGTGTTGTCATTGGTGCTAACTGTGATGTTGTTTTGATGCTTTCTTGTGTTAAGATAATTGCTTTGTATTGTCTTATATAAGTTTTGAAGATAATGAGAAAGTATTCATGATACCGAGTTTCCAAGTGCTTTTGAGAAAATTTTCTCTCCTAGTGGAAATAGTGTGTTGCAGAATATCTTGGCTTACAGAAGAACAATGCAGTGTTTTGCTCCGCATATCTTGTAGATTGAATATCTTTGTTTGTGGTTTAGAAGTTATGTTAAAGGATGTTTGTAGTTGCTATGTTTCAAGTTTGAGCCTCCGGTATGAAGATTTGAGCAAGTTTTGTTCACCAGAGTAAAAACTATTTTTCTGTGCATTTAGTGGTGATAGGGAGAATGTATTTTGCTCCTCATTTCTCCACATTTAAGCCTTACAGTCTGTAGTTTTGGAATTAAGTTTGTAATAATGATATGTACCTTCAGTTCAAATGGTTCGTGATTTGGTGCTCCACAAGTGATCTTTCTTTTATGACAGTGGCCGATAGTAATGTTCAAGTGCTCTAGTTTGAGGAATCTTATGGATAAAGTGTTTAGAGGTTGTGCGGATGTTCTTGATGATTGTAATGTACTTGTGGATGTCTCGAGATCATGTTCCTTCCTTTTGATTCGTCTGCAAAGTGTAATCTGGATCGTGCATGAAGCGTGCCCTTAATAGTCTTAGTATTAACACTAGTTTTAGTCGGCTTGGTTATTTTCACTACTTGCAATTATGTTTTGGAGTTTGTGATAGTGTCTTGTTGCATGGAAGATTGCATTTGAGTCCCAGCTAAGGTGTGGTTTGGTTTGCATTTATTTTTCTTCCTCATAAATTTATTTAGGTCCAGACCTATTCTAATGTATGTGTGTTTTCTGACCATGGAGAATGTTCCAATGGTTGATGCTTGTAATGCCGACCTTGATGATCATTCCAAGGTTGATGAATTGTATAAATACTTGTAATAAAGTCATGAAAATGTATCCAAGTGTGAAGATGCGAAGATAAGTGTGAAGTGAAAAAGTAGAGCAAAGCAGAGGATGTTTATTGTGCTTCAATGGAACAACTTTGGCATAGTGTAGATGCTACTATCTTAGTTCACCAAATCTAGCAGTGAGCCACCCCATTGGCAGTGAGCCTCTTCTCTTGCAGTGAGTAATCTGGGTAGTGAGCCTCTGATTTTCGGTATTGTTATTACATATTATATTGTGAGCTAACACTCACCGTGGTTTTTTCCTTCTTGAGTTTTCTATGTAAAAAATATGGTGTCTCATGTGTCTCATGTGTGAATGTGTTTAAGTTTCTGATTTCATGCTTTCATGGTTAAATACAATAACAGTGATTAAGTGGATAATGTGTTAATGATTTTGAGGTATTGGTTACAACTGATTCACCGCCCCCTCTCAGTTGTCTTGCCCTTTTCAACAAGTGGCATATAGTCTGAAAGATGGCAAAGAAGCAAAAAATGTGTGAATTGGTCATTCAAAATATTCCAGTGTATCAGTTTATCTCTATTTTCTGAGATACTATAGTTTATGAGTATTCAAGGTATACCCATAGAGCTCGATGGTTGGACTTGCAATTCAAGTTATGCAAGGACATGTTTCCACTTGGTACCATCGTTTCAGTTTTTGACTTTGCAAAAAAATACACACTACAACAACAGAATGAGGTGTAATCAAAGTATTATAACTCTATGCAAGTTGTTATATTTGTGCAAATAACATTCATTCATGCAGAAGATAGTACAAAGGATGACAAGAAGATCTTGAGGGAATATCATTTTTATATCAATGATGATCGCACACATTCTACAAAGTTCGTGTAAGGTTGCTTTCAAATGTTCTACCGTGATTTGGCTAGCAGGAGCATATCATTTCGTCAACATATCATATGGTCAGATAATTGTGCATCACAATTCAAGAACTCGCGGATTTTCAATTGGTTGAGCAGGATGCATAAGATGAATGGTGTTCAACATATATGGAATTTTTGTGAGGTCAAGCATGGAAAGGGGGAGCATGATGGTGTAGGAGCATGTATCAAAAGAGCATTGGCACGAGAAGAGTTGAAGTACAAAGACAATGCAAAGTTGGCAGATGTGAGATCTATTATTGAATGGTGTAACGCTACAATAGGTCTAGGTAATTAAGGTAAGTCTACAGTTGGTAGATATTTTTGGTTGGTTGATGATACTAACATTGTAAAATATGAGGATTGTTGTACATTGACATGATCAAGTGAGCTACACTCTTTTAGAAGCTCTAATGTAGGTTCATGGAGTATTCATATGCAGTGGATTGTATGCTTTTGTTCTTCATGTACAAATGAATCTTGGTATGATTGTGAGTTAAAGGAGTGGGTCGATGATTGGTGTACAAGAAACCTAAGCTCGATTGACATGTATCGACTACCAATAGTACTACAACTCATAGAGATTGAATCATCAGTTGACTTTGGCCATGTTTCAGATCTAGTTCAACCAAGTATTATCATCATTCAAATTTAATAAAATTCAATATTCTATCTTATTTTGTAGTTTTTCTTGTATTGTTGATTATATTCATCAAAATAAATGCACGTATCAATGCAAGGCATGTTTATGCAGTTATTGCAACTAAAGACAATGAAGGACCGAATTATTATTTGTGTCATTGTGTTGAGGCAAAAAAGAAATTAGATTCCCCTGTTATAGATGGAGAAAACATCGAGTACCCTACAGGATCAGTGGTTGTTACTGGAACATGGCTTAGAAGGTACCTAGTGAAGAAGTTTGATGTGTGGTTGTTCGAGGACTTTGACACACATAGGAAGATTCTTTATTATTCTAACCTTGTTGCGGCATCAAACATTCATTTGATCAAATATGGGGGTAGATCATTGAACAGGACCTTGTGGAAGGTTCGTGAGTCTGACCATGAGGAAACACTCGACACAATAAAGAGTAAAGTAGAACTGGATGGTTCATTGGATTAAATCAGTAGAATGATAGAAAGGTATGTTATTTTTCCTTTTTTATCCTCATTTCACCTTCTATATTTTAGCTACTCCTTTTAGCTAAATAGTGCAATTACATTTGTGTGTAGGATTTTTGTATGATGGAGGTAGGCATAATCCTTATGAAGTTGCCTTTGGAAGGAAAGTAAGGTAGGCTTTCATGATTATTTCACGATGATATGTCCTTTACTTACTATTTCATGATGAGTTTTAATTTATTTTAATGATGTTACTATTTCATAATGAGTTTTAATAAGTTTTAATGACAAACCCTCATTTGTTTCTTCATGTTTGGTGCTAACAATTGATAGCAGTGGTAAGGGCAACATCAATTGATGCCCTACAAGGCATTGGATTAAGTGAGAACACCTTTATAGTACTGAATTTTCATGTACTAGAAAGGTATTATGACTAATTTTTTACATTTGGCTTCTCCTGGGACCAAAAGGATGGTGTCAATGCATTCGGGTAGGTGGTTAAATGTTAAGGGAGATGTCTTTTTGAAGGCAAATCCTCATGGTCATTCTCGAGTATATCGAATGCAAACAATCTCCCAAGAGCCCTAAGACAAAAAAGGTGTCAAACTTTGGACTGACTGTTCCATCAAACTGTGACACCTAGAAACATCTTCTTTGCATGTATAGGTGGATGTCAGGTTCACCTACAAACACCTACCTTGATTTTTTTTAAATCAATTTTGTTTGCCTATGGTGGCAAGGATCGCATTGTTCCAAAATGTTTCATTTTCATGCAGTGGAAAGGTGCTAGGAGTAACATTTTGCATTCCATAGCTTGTGGAGCTAAACCGACTGTGCCAATAAGTTGGGGTCGACAAGTAAATGCCAGGGGAGGTTTCATTTTGTGTGCCAAGTGTCCCAGTCGTTCGAGGTAGCAGGCTACCAGCAAAGTCCCTTAAGATCCCTAAGAGCAAAAACTACCAAACTTTGATGGAGCGGTTCTCAAAATTCATGGTAGATAGGAATGTTTTGTTTAGATCTATAGGTGCATGTGGGGTCTGTCCACAATAACCTCTCTCAATTTTGGTCAACTCAAATCTATTTGACCATGTCGAAATCAAATGCATTCTTGCAAAATGCTTCAGTTTCATATTACACAACCTTGCTAGGAGCCATATTTTTCATTCTGCTCATCGTGGGGCTAAACTGACTGTTCCAACACTTCGGGGTGGGTGGGTAAATGCTAGGGAAGGTCTCATTTCGTATGCCAAGCATCCCAGTCATTCTAGATTGTAAGCTACTGATAAAGTCAAAAGGTGCTAGGACTAAAATTTTGCATTCCACAGGTCGTGGGGCCAAATTGACTGTGCCAACATGTGGGGTGGGTGGTTAAATGTTAGGGGAGGTCTCATTTCATGCACCAAGTGTATCAGTTGTTCTGAGCTACAAGCTACTAGCAAAGTTAAAAGGTGCTAGGACAGAGATTTTGCATTCCACAGCTCATGGGGCTGAATTGATTGCTCCAACACATCAGAGTGGGTAGGTAAACGGTAGGGGAGGCCTCGTTTCATGCACCAAGCATCCCAATCATTCGAGGCAGTAGACTACTGACAAAGTCTTTTAAGATCCCTATGAGCAAAAAATTGCCAAACTATGACGGAGTAGTTCTCAAAATTTGTGGTAGCTGGGAACATTCTGTTTAGACCTACAAGTGCATGTGGGGTCTATCCACAATAACCTCTCTCAGTTTTGGTCAACTCCAGTCTGTTTGGCCATGCCGAAATCAAATGCATTCTTGCAAAATGCTTCAGTTTCATGTGGTGGAAAGGTGCTAGCACTGAGATTTTGCATTCCACTACTCGTGGGGCCAAAACGACCATGCCAACGCATCAGGGTGGGTGGGTAAATGATAGGGGAGGTCCCATTTTGTGTGCCAAGCATCCCAGTTGTTTAGGGCAGTAGGCTACCGACAAAGTCCCTTAAGATCCCTAAGAGCACAAAACTGTCAAACTATGACAAAGCAGTTCTTGGAATTCCTGGTAGCTGGAAATGTTCTGTTTGGACCTACAAGTGTACCACAATAACCTCCTTAATTTTGGTCAACTCAAATCCGTTTGATCGTGCCAAAATCAAATGCATTCTTGCAAAATGCTTCAGTTTCATGCAGCACAACCTTGCCCGGTGCCATATTTTTGTTCTACTCATCGTGGGACCGAACTGACTATGCCAACACATCAAGGTGGGTGGGAAAATGCAAGGGGAGGTCTCTTTTCATGCACCAAGTGTCTCAGTCATTCCTGGCTGCAAGCTACCATCAAATTTGAAAGGTGCTAGGACTTAAATTTTGTAAAGTTGTCGGTAGCTTACAACCTGGAATGACTGGGATGCTTGACACATGAAATGAGACCTCCCCTAGCATTTACCTGCCCACCCCAACACGTCGGCATAGTCAGTTTGGCCCCACTACCTATGGAATGCAAAATCTCACTCCTAGCATCTTTCCACTGCATGAAACTAAAGCATTTTGCAAGAATGCATTTGATTTCAGCACAGTCAAATAGATAAGAGTTGACCAAAACTGAGAGAGGTTATTGTGGATGAACCCCACATGCACCTATAGGTCCAAACATAATGTTCCCAGCTGCCACAAATTTTGAGAACTGCTCCATCATAGTTTGGCAGTTTTTTGCTCTCAGGGATCTTTAAGGACTTTGTTGGTAGCTTGCTGCCCTGAAAGACTGGGACACTTGGCACATGAAATGAAACCTCCCTTAGCATTTACCCGTCCACCTCAATGCATTGGAGCAGTCAGTTTGGCCCCATAAGCTGTGGAATGCAAAATCTCAATCCTAGCACCTTTTGACTTTCCCAGTAGCTTGTAGCCCAGAATGATTGAGACACTTGGCACATGAAACGAGACCTCCCCTAGCATTTACCTACCCACCCCTACATGTTGGTGTAGTCAGTTCATCCCCATGACCTGTGGAATGCAAAATTTTAGTCTTAGCACCTTTCAACTTTGCTGGTAGCTTGAAGCCTATAACGACTAAGACACTTGGCTCATGAAACAAGACCTCCCATAGTATTTACCCACCCACCCCTATGTGTTGGCGCAATCAATTTGGCCCCACAACCTGTGGAATGCAAAATTTTAGTCCTAGCACCTTTCAACTTTATCAGTAGGTTACATCTCGAAATGACTGGGACTCTTGGCACATGAAACGAGACCTCCCCTAGCATTTACCCACCCACCCTGATGTGTTGGCACAGTCGGTTTAGCCCCACAATGAGCAAAACAAAAAATATGGCCCCTGGCAAGGTTGTGCTATATGAAACTAAAGCATTTTGCAAGAATGCATTTGATTTCAGCATGATCAAATGGATTTGAGTTGACCAAAACCAAGAGAGGTTATTGTGGATGGACCCCATGTACACTTGTAGGTCCAAATGGAACAATCCTAGCTACCACGAATTCCAAGAACTGCTCCATCAAATTTCAAATTGAAATTCAAGGGATAAGGTTAAAGTTTTGGTGTGAATCCATATAGGTAGATTCTGTGAATCGAAGAACCTTAATCTATTTAAGACACTCCAATGTGTAAAGGCGGAGTCAGATCCCGCAGGTCCATAGACTTGACAAATGTGTCGACTGATTGGGTTTTCTTCTGAGGAATTGAAAATGAGATTGAATATGCATCCAGTATATGATGAGGTTCCATTGAACTGCATATCATTAGTAGGAGGGTAAGGACCTTGGAATAGATTCATGATCAATTCTTTTCCATGTTCTGTGTCCATCCATTGTTCTAGGCGTTGTACTGGAGGATTGAAAAACATAATAGGGAGAACAAAATATCCACACCAATTTTGAAGAACATGTCTAATATCAGGATCAATAGGTTCTGCTTCTGCTGAGAATTGGAAGAATGGCATGTCCATCCATAGGCCTGGATATGTTAGCTGTTACTTGGCAACTAACATCTTAAATTGATCATAGAGAAATTCGTTGGCCATTTGAAAGTTATGAAGATCCCTTCTCGGAAAGGGATTTGTACTCCATTCTCAACAACTTTGCTCATACCATCTATGTTCTCTGATTCAGATTATTCAAACAATACCAAAGGTTGAGTGATCTACTTCAGAAAGGACAGGTTCTGAAAGGTGTCCTTCTCTAGATAGGAAATCTGCAAAGATATTGTCAACTCCAGGAAGATGAATGAAATCAAACTCATAGGTGCTTAATAGTTGTGCCCATCTAAGGAGTCTTCCTCTAACAACTTTATTTTTGGATTCTTTTCTAAACAATCCACACAGATTTTTAAGATCACTTTTTAACAGAAATTGCTTGTCAGCAATGAACATTTGGAATGCTTGAAAAGTATTGACAACAACAAGGATTTCTTTATGCGTACTATGGTAGTCTTTTTCACTGTTCTTGAAACTATCAGAGACATATCTAACAATCTCACCTTTATCTTTAGGGTTGTGAGATGTAGTTTTTTCCTCTCTGAGAACACCAGCCCAGGCACTTTCACTTGCATCAGTTTCTACAATCTTAAAACCATTACCTGGTAATTTTAACGGTGGTAGCTAAGAGCATTTCTGTTTGATTCTTGAGATCAGACCATCATGCTTGACCATCCAGGGTGGTGGTGTCTTTCCCAGGAGCTTGTTGAGTTTAATTCTGTCTTCAGCGAGCTTATAATAGAATCCTACAATATAATTAACAAGAGCTAAAAAGTGTTGCAATTCTTTGACATTGGTTACATCAAGATTGGAAATTTTGTGCAGAATATGAGGTTGAGCCTCCATCCTCCCTGGTGCAGGAGCACCCGCACATGATCAGGATATAGGTCCGCATGATGACATACATGATCAGGATATAGGATAATTATCAGCATGATGACAGGATAGTCTATTTTTAGTATGTTTGACTTTATCATGTAATAAGGTCCATTGGACCGATGCTATGTATTAGTTCAGCATAGGAGTATGTGTAGGCAGTTAGAGATCGGGATAAGGTAGTCTGAGCTGTCCTCTCTCCCAGCCGCTTGGAAGCTCCCAGCCACTGGGAAGTGAGTTGGTAGTACTCGAAGGATTTGTTATATATACCTTCGATCTGTTAGGGTTTAGACACAGTTCATATTGACAGTTCATATTGAGTTTGATAGGTGTTATGTTCAGGAGAGTAGTACTGGTGATATGCTGTACTGGTGATCAGTCCAGATACTGTGAAGCAGAATTGTAAAAGCAGGACATTTGAATTTCAATTGAATAAGATCTCATCTTTTGCATTATCTGGTTGTATGAGTTGTATCTGTGTTGATTTCCTTTCCGTTTTGCAAGTTGATGGGTACTTTCAACCCTTCCACCGGTTGATCCTGCAAATCGGTGGAATGGTCCTGTATCATAGCTTAGGTTGCATTTGTGTTTTCTGTTTATGCATTGCATTGTTCAGGAGATCAATTAGGAGCATGCTGTGAATCAGCCTAGCATCCTCATGTGCTAGGTCTAGAAGATAAGCTGTTAGATTTTGGTTTGAAGGTGATCCGGCCCGGTCGTCACATTGTCTTTATGCAATAGAGTGGTTCTGAGTGTTTACATGCAGTGGAAGGATACACAGGAGTCTGCATGTGCGTTTCCAGTCGGAGCAAGCCGCATCGTCATCTGTGAATGTATCGTCATCAGGATCGGGTCGCGAAACTATTGAAGTTTGCATGTTGCAAGTGCATCATGATGTTTTGAGTTGGATATATACTCAGTGTATATATCGCAGTCAGGATCATCTCTCGGGGAAGCTCATCATCCGCGTACCGCTAGCTGATGCGGGTGTGAAAGTTCAGTTTTTTTGACTAAGTGTTGAAGAGTTCATCAGGATATTGGGTGACATCATCGTCATCAGGATATGACGTCATCGTCATCAGGATATTAAGAAATCACTCAATGCGAGTTTATCCTGTTGTCGCTAAGCGGTTAAGTATCGGCGTAGGCAGGAAGTTGTATTAACATCATCAGGAGGTTTCGAAGAACCGGATGAATAATATCATGATGCTGTTGCTTGTATCGTCGGGCAGTGGAGTATCGAAGGAAAGGTGTTAAGTTGTCGTCATCAGGATATTTGGAGCAACCGGATATTTGGATATCCTGCTGACGAAGGTGATATTGAATATCATGATGATGCCGCTAGTGTTTGGCGCCCGATGAACAGTGCAACTGGAGGATGTTTGCGCCTGTTGATTATCATGATGATGATGATAGGCGACAGGCGGAGGAGGTGAATAGTAGTCGACAGGAGGATGTTTGCGATCATCCAAAATATGATGATGCTGTTGAAACATGATGATGCTGTTGGTGTTTTTAGGAAATATGATGATGCTGAGCCGATAGACATTTTTATCATGCTGTTTGCATTATTGGCTACTCCTTCCTGTCAGTAAGCCTCCGTTGCGTCCCACTCTGCATCACTCCCCCCGGGAAGAACCTTGATGCCAATAAAAACAATTTGGTTTTGGGCAAAGTAAGACTTTGTGGGATTGACAACAAGCCCATGGTGTTGGAAAATAGTAAGGAATTGTCAGAGGTGAGCAAGGTGTTGGGGCATATCTTGGCTGAAGACAAGAATATCATCTATATAGGGTTGAATAAATTTGGCATAAGGCCGAAAGATAACATCCATTTTTTGCTGAAAAATGGAGGGGGCAGTTTTTATTCCAAAGGGAAGAACCTTCCATTCATAAAGGCCTTGTGGTACTGAGAAGGCGATTTTGTAGAAGTCACCACTTTTGAGTCCAATCTACCAAAACCCTTTTGTTAGATCAAATTTTGAATAAACATGACTACCTTGAATAGTCTACCAGATATGGTCCTTGCTCGGCAGAGGGTGTCTGTTATCAATAAGACAGTCATTTAGCGGCTTATAGTTAACTACTAGCCATTTTTCTGATAATTCTTTACCATTCTCATCAGTCTTGGGGACATACATAGCATGACATGAGAATGGAGATTCAGAAGTTTGGATTATTCCAATCTCTTCAAGCTGTGCGACTTCTGTTCTACAAGTTAATACTTCAGTTGGACTCAATAGAAAATAATTTACTTTAGCTTTTGGAGTGAGTTCATTACCTTAAGGATCTCTTTTGAGAGGGAGATCACATGTTAAATTCCTTTGCTATTTTTGTAGGTCTTTTGTAAGGACTGTGGCTGCAAAGGCATTCTTAATCTCAGTCAGAGATTCTTGAGTTGTATCCATTTGTTTGGCTAACCAAACTATATTGACTGGTTTCCTTTTCTTTTCCTTTTCTATCTTTGATGAATAAGCCAGATCTTGATGAAGCCGTGGAAGCTGAAATCTGTTCTGAATTATAAGAAAATTATAATCAATGGTGAATGGTTCCCATTATTGTATAGCTTTGCTTCCGATTACACCATCATAACCATCTACCTCATATTGGACAAATGTTAGTGTATCCATAAAACCATCAAATCCAATTTGAATAGAAACTTCACAAATTGCAAGTCTATCTCCCTTTTCAGCATTGCCAAAAGTGATACTTGTGGTTCCTTCTATCCATGCATCTCTGGGGAAGGCATTGTATCTAGCAATATTTAGATTTGCTCCTGTATCAATTAGGAATGCTAATGGATAAGCCTTGATACCTAGAAAATGGATTGTCAGGATTATGCCTGGACATGAGGTAGTCCTTTAGTGCGTTGGTAGGCTCCCATTGCAAGTTGGCGGCTGCTAATTCCTTCTTCAAAGGCTACCACTGGTTCTTCTTCGATAGCCTGATGAATGAGCGGACTGTAGGGCTTTTCTTCACAATACAGTTGTTCTTCTCTTAAAGAAGCTTGTAAGGGTAACTGTATAGGTCCAGTTGAATTGAACTAGTTGATGAACTTATCAAGTTCAAGAGACTTTTCCATTTCTTCTGTAAGATAGAATTTTTCTTCATCATCTATTTCAGAGATTTCTCCTTGAGCTTGAACTATAACCTTTTCTAGGAAGGCTTTTCAATGCCTTCTACATAATCTTCTGGCAATACTGCCAGGTGCAGGGGCTTCACTAATGGGCCATTGAGCAGGAGGTCCAGGTGGCCATGGTTCTTTTCTTTGCAACGGCTTATATCCATGCTTTTCTAGAATTTCAGCTATTGATGAAGATAAACCATATTGAAGGAGGGGTGTCCTTCGAATTGGGAGTTTAGGAGGCCGATCTTCCCTCATTAGATAGTGCTTTTTGGCATTAAGTTGTTCTAGCTTGCTAGTCAGCTTTCTCCATGTTTCCTATCCCATATCCATATCATGGAGCTTAGATTCTATCTGGACAATTTCTTCAATTATTTTGTCCAAATCTACACGGCTGTCCCTTCTTAGCATTCTGCAATAAAAGGAAACTTCCGAATCATCATCAGATGATTGAATTTACTCAGTCATTAAATTCACTTGAGCTTGTTCTAGGGATGAAGCATATTCTTCTGATTCTATCTTTGTACTAGAGCTAGAGAGAATAATGTCTTCTGAGTCTGATGGATAGTCGTTGATGAATTCGAATTCATCTTCTTCAACTCCTGCTTCTTTTGCAGCGCGGACCTTTCCTTTACTCTTTTTCTTATGCCCATCTAGGAATTTGTTTGCAAAGTGCTTTCCTTTGCAAATGTAGTAGGTAGGTTCCCAGTTCTTTGAACCTTTGCCTTTCTTATCCCTTTTTCTTGGGATACTTACTAAATTTCTTCTTTTTCTTCTTATGATATTTTTTTGACTTTTCATAGTCGTGACAAGAAGAAGAGTTTCCTTTATCTGGGAATTGATTTGAAGGCATTATCTGGTAGCATGCAGATGAGGATAGTAAGGGTTTTACCCTTTTTATTTCTTTTCTTGTCTTACCTTCTTCACAGATCTCTTCATTGATCTGAGTAAGGAATTGAACTAATTGAGGAAAGGCTAGTTCTTTCATCTTAATGCTTTCTGTTACCAGATTCTTGAGAACCTTTTTGTGATAGAACTCCCCTATCACAATTCCAAAAAAATTTAGAAAAGTTGTGAACATAAATTCATGATTTTGTTCACGTCTTGATAGATAGAAATTTTGATATTGAGCCTCACAATATTTTTTGAAGTATTTGAGGTCTTTGCATTTACCTCTTATGAATTTATTGTAGGCCAACTTTTCTCTAGTGTCTATTCTTCCCACAAACAAACGTGTCAACTGAGCACAGACTTGATTTGTACCTCTGCCTATTAGGCTTTCCCTGAAAGTGTCATCTAGCCTATCCCAGACACTTCGTGCAACACCTGTCATTGCATTGAGAGCCTGCTTGATCACTTGTGATTCATCAGCATTAGCATTAGTGGATAAATAATTTTTTATCCAGGCTCGCATGGCATCTATTCCTCTTGTATTTTCTATATCCTCAAAATTATCAAAATTCACAAGGGGAGGTGTGTCTGCTTTCAGAGTTTGAATATTTTTGAATGGATCAATGGGGTTAGACCCATTAGGATTGGAACTATTACCACGAGCCATCTGGAACTTTCCTTTTGCTCTTTCTTCTGGGGTGGTTTCCCTTAGGGTCCCAATTAAGGGATCAAAGATTTTTTCAATCACAAGCTCCCTGACTTTAGTAGACAACTTTGGTCCTTCATACTGAGCCTGTAAATATCCCTTAGCACTGGAAGGGAAATTCATTGTTTTAATAGTCTGTTGTTGCCTAACAGTTTGTACCATAGACTAAATAGTCGTGGACTCTTGATGTACCTCAGATTGAATATTTGTAGATTTCTGAACTATGGAATCTCCTAGTAATAGTTGTGACTATGCACCTGACTGAACCTCTTTACAAACTTCATCTATCTTTTGTGCATTATGTTTTGCATGAAGATTTGCATTAGTCAGTTGTGTAGCAAGCACATCACAATCTAATTTAACCTCACTTCTGACCTTTTACAAAAGCTCTCTCTGTTGTTCTAAAGACCGCTACTAGGTGACCCACTACGTTTCTACCTGGCTTTTGAACTCATTGTATTGAGCTTTGAGTTCTTGTAGGTCTTTATTGACAGAGGCCATCCACTGATCAGTGAGACACTTTTCTAAGCGTTTGAGAGTGGAGATAAGAGAATGGAAATTCTCTTAAGTACTTAAATGGGCTTTTTCAGCCTTGACTGCTTCGATCTAGTGCCAGATCTTCTTATCCTCAGCAAGTAACATAGATTTTCTAAGACACATTTTAGTCCAGTTTAGCAGTTTTCTTTGACTGGAACATTGGAGACTTTCTACTATAGGAAATATGTGAAGAGGCCAGAAATCAGCTTTAAATGTACCGATGGTATCAAAAAGCATGAAATCTTTGAATGGAGGTATTGCACTGGGTATTAAGCAAGGACCTGCAGGTGTACCTGTGGCTTTCTCATGGACTTCTTTAATATCCTATTTAGGTATTACAACTTGCTTGGCTGAAAACATTCAGAAATGGCCTGTTTTAGGAGGATTAAAAACAAAGGAGCAATCCTCACATTTATATATCCCATTTTCTAGTTCAGAATACAACTTATGGGAGCAGGAAGTACTAGCTGATCTGGCTGAGGAACCACTAGGTTTAGAGATAGAGGGAATTTTAAATAGATCTTCAAAACCCTTAGCAGGTTGAAACTTTGCACTCTGTGTGCACAGTAACTATGACACAGATGGACCAAGTTGGTTATAGTTGAATACCCTTTCTATTCTCATGGAAGGGCTACTAGTCAAAGCAAGTTGACGTCCTGATGAGAATCTAATTACTACCTGATCATCTAATTCTTCAATTGAGATGCCTCTCAATTGTGGTTATTTCTCTTCTTCAGGTTGACAATCCTTATCCCAAAGATCTAATGCTCATTCTTTAGGTAATTTGATATCCTTATGGTGAACAATCTTTGGTGCGGTTAACCACGTGCAGTCATTAGTAGATTTCCAGATGGTTGAAAGGCCTTCTAGACCTTGTGCCTTTCTGGGGTTTATCATCAAGGGGATGACCTTGTTATACAACGGATAGTGAATAAGAAAGGTAAGAGAATGGTCTACTGATAGGTTTTTCATGTGAAGGTTCATGGTCTTGAAATTGTATTTGAGAACATCTCGAAGATTACCATCTTTCAGACTGATGGGGAAATCTAGTAGGCAATCAATGAACAGTGATCCTTTGGACATGGAATCACAAGCAGCACCTAACAAGGAATGAGACAACTTTAAGAACCTTGCATCTTTTAACATCATGAGAATGATGATTGGTAATCCCTTTCTATAATGTCCAGTAATACCTATTCTGACATAGGATAAATGCATAAACTGAGGATTTTTTGGACTGGCTAAGGCTTCCTTTTGAAACTTCTTAACTTGAGCATCTGAGAATAATCTCAGTTTGCACTCAGTTCCTCCTGTAACTACATGCTGTAAAGTAGCTACATGACATCTTTGAATAGATTTATATCCAAACCATTTTTTAAGACCTTTGTTCTTGTTGAACATATCAACTAGACTATTAGGAACATCTTTATAAATCTTAGAGGGTTTTATCTTAGGAACTTTGAACTCTTTATCATCAAACTGACTAGATAAATTTTCATCTAAAACATTATCACTAAATTTAGGAGTAGAAAAAGAACTTTCATTATCAGCAAAGAAGTTAGTAAACTTAACTTCTGAGTTGTGATTTGCTGTATGGTCGATGCTTTCCATATTCGATCCAGATGTGCTTGTCTATCCATTTCCGCGCTCAAACCTACTCTCACACCCACGCTTGAATTACAAGATTACTACCTCAGATATGCCCTAAACACAACAAGCACAAACAGGACTTACACAGAGAGGACTTACAACAGGAGTCTGGTTTGTAAGAGCAGTATGGGGAGCTATATAAGGAGTAGTACAGATAGATAAATTACCACTCATGAGTTGTTATAGTTAGACACCAACTGTAACAACAGATGAACACATTGGCTCTGATACCAACTTTGAACGATGATACTCAAATTTACATTTTATCATATTCAATGTGCGCTGGCAATGATACAAACTTATATGTAGAAAGAGGAGCTTAAAAGCTTTTACAATACTTTGGACTTGTTTGCATCAAATTTTCTGATTCACTCAGATCAGCTTATAGCTGCAAAGTGAAGAGCATACTCTTCTTTTGACAAAACTCCTAACAGACTTGAGACTTAAAACTTGGACTCTCTAAGACTTCACTCGCCTAGAACTCATTGAGGAATGAAGGCATCCCTCTTCCCTTTTATAGGCAGTGTGCGCAAAACTTTAACCTTATCCCTTGAATTTGAATTTGAAATCTGTCCATAGAAAGTGGACACGTAGCAACTCCTTTAACGAAGAGATACCCAAATGAAGATAAGCATCTTCTAGTGGATCCCAATATCTCGTGAACGGAGAAAGGAGGGGATAGACAAGACAAGAAGAATCAACTTTTACAATTTGTTCTTTTGGTCATGAAAGGGTTAATGCGTGCTTACTATAAGGCATGTAAGCTTTCCCCTTTTACCATGGAGGAGCCCACATCTATCGATATCAGCGAGGTGATAGATTGCCTCGATGGATGACAAGCCCATCCATTAGCATAGGATCCCGTACTAGTTCATTGCTGACAAGCGATTTCTGTTAAAAAGCGATCTTCAAAATCTACGTGGATTTTTTAGAAAAGAATACAAAAATAAAGTTGTTAGAGGAGGACTCCTTAGATGGGCACAACTGTTAAGCACCTATGAGTTTGATTTCATTCATCTTCTTGGAGTTGACAATATCTTTGTAGATTTCCTATCTAGAGAAGGACACCTTTCAAAACCTGTCCTTTCTGAAGCAGATCACTCAAACTCTAGTATTGTTTGAATAATCCGAATCAGAGAACATAGATGGTATGAGAAAAGTTGTCGAGAATGGGGTACAAATCCCTTTCCGAGAAGGGATCTTCATAACTTTCACATGGCCAATGACTTTCTCTATGATCGATTTAAGATGTTAGTTGCCAAGCAACAGCTAACATATCTAGGCCTATGGACAGACAGGCCATTCTTCCAATTCTCAGCAGAAGCAGAGTATTGATCCTGACATCAGACATGTTCTTCAGAATTGGTGTGGAGATTTTGTTCTCCCTATTATGTTTCTCAATCCTCCAGTACAACGCCTAGAACAATGGTTGGATGCAGAACATGGAAAAGAATTGATCAGGAATCTATTCCAAGGTCCTTACCCTCCTACTAATGATATGCAGTTCAATGGAACCTCATCATATACTGGATGCATATTCAAGCTCATTTTCAATTCCTCAGAAGGAAACCCAATCAGTCGACACATTTGTCAAGTCTATGGACCTATGGGATCCGACTTCACCTTTACACATTGGAGTGTCTTAAATAGATTAAGGTTCTTCCATTCACAGAATCTACCTATATGGATTCACACGAAAACTTACCGAATGGATAGGACAGATCAAAGAGCCATGTTGCAAGGATTCTATGGCCCATACAAGATGAAAACCATGAGCATCATTTGGAAAGAAAATGAACCTGATTGCACTAGTAGATCAAGCGAAGGATGTGAACCACACTCTTCCAACCAAACATGTGCTAATTGCAATAATGATCATCTGGATGATCCCAGAAATCCTGTCTACATCACTAAAACAAGGGAATTTGCCAGTAGCCTATGCCCCGAATGATTGGGATGATTGGCACACAAAATGAGACCTCCCCTAGAATTTATCCACCCACCCTGATGCATTAGCATGATCAATTTGGCCCCACAAGCAGTGGAATGCAAAATCTCACTCCTAGAACCTTTCCACTGCATGAAACTGGAGCATTTTGCAAGAATGCATTTGATTTCGGCACGGTCAAACAAACTAGAGTTGACCAAAACTAAGAGAGGTTATTGTGGACAGACCCCACATGCACCTGTAGGTCTAAACAAAATGTTCCCAGTTGCCACAAATTTTGAGAACTACTCCGTCATAGTTTGGCAATTTTTTTCTCATAGGGATCTTAAGGGACTTTGCCAGTAGCCTACTACCTTGAATGACTGGGATGCTTTGTGCACAAAAAAGAACCTCCCCTAGCATTTACCTACCCATCGTGATGTGTTGGCATAGTTGATTCGGCCCCATGACGAGAAGAACAAAAATATGGCACCTAGCAAGGTTGTGCTGCATGAAACTAAAGCATTTTGCAAGAATGCATTTGATTTCGACATGGTCAAACAGATTTGAGTTGACCAAAATTGAGAGTTGTTATTGTGGACAGACCCCACGTGTACTTGTAGGTCTAAATGGAACATTTCCAGCTACCACGAATTCTAAGAACTGCTCCGTCAAAGTTTGGCAGTTTTTGCTCTTTAGATCTTAAGTGACTTTGACAGTAGCCTGTTGCCTCGAATGATTGGCACACTTGGCTCACAAAACGAGACCTCCCCTAGCATTTACCCACCCACCCCAATGAGTTTCCATAGTTAGTTTGGTCACACGAGTAGTGGAATGCAAAATCTCACTCCTAGCACCTTTCCACTGCATGAAACTAAAGCATTTTGCAAGAATGCATTTGATTTCAACACGGTCAAACAGACTGGAGTTGACCAAAACTAAGAGAGGTTATTATGGATAGACCCCACATGCATCTATAGGTCTGAACAAAATGTTCCCAGCTTCCACAAATTCTGAGAACTGCTCCATCATAGTTTGGCAGCTCTTTGCTCCTAGGGATCTTAAGGGACTTTACCGCTACAACCCACTGCCTGGAATGATTGGGATGCTTGGCACATGAAACAAGACCTCCCATGGCATTTACCCACCCACCCTAACATGTTGGCACAGTCAGTTCGGCCCCATGAGCTATGGAATGAAAAATGTCACCCCTAGCACCTTTCCACTACATGAAACTAAAGCATTTGAGAGATTATCTGCATTTGATGTATGGAATGCAAAATTTCACTCTTGGAACCTTTCTAGTATATGAAACTAAACTAAAATTTAGTTCCCCTTTTGTCTCTTGTGTTTTGACATTTTGGCTTGGTTGTTGGTGATCCCAATCTTACGAGCACAGTGAGAGAACATCTCTCTTCTAAGAGTTCCAAATCATTGGACTTTAGTGCCAAACGAGAAGAAATCCATAAATACTACCAGAAATAGGGATAAACACAATATCCACAAATATTACCACACACTAACCTTACCACTCTTTCCCTTATGCTACCCTTTGATAAGAGATCAATGTTGTGACACAATATTGTTGTTGAAAGTTATCAAAAAACATAGGGGAGTGGACCTTATTTTTTAGCATCCTAACTTCACACCTCTAACAGTTCTACATTAAGTCATGTTTTGTTAGTACAATGATGTGGTATTACATGATTGGTTGCTTTTTAGATCTAAAGAGCACATTTCATTCAATTGTAAGTACTTATAGTCAACATTAACAACCTTAAAGTCATAACTAGTAGTGTTAAACTTTTAAAAATACTAAACCTTAACTCCACAAATACTATCATAGCTATTAGAACATGCTTAGCCACATGAATTTGATAAAAAACATATTTATAAGGCAGATATGTAAGACAACATAGATTCTCACTTATCAAAAAAAATCTGATAGTCACTCTTATTTACATCAACTCCTCGCCAACATCACAAACTTCTTGTTAAGATTACAAACACCATGATTTTTTTTGTAATGAAACTTCAATACACATGTATGGACAATGTGTTGAGGACACATATTTCATCCATTTGTTGGTAAAAGCTAGGGTTTTCTAGATTTTCTTAAGCATTTTAAGCTTACAGCAAGCATGCCATAGCTTTCGCTTCACCTGGAGTCCATAATAGGGAGTGATAATATCAAGTTTTACTAATTTTGGCATCACTTCAGACCTAGCATAAAAAAAATTTAGGGTTTTATGAAAGATTTATTTCAAAAGTGAGGTTTTGGTAGTGTATGAGGGTTGGTACAGTCACGGAGAGGCTTATTATGCAAGTTTCAAGTTATCTTTAATTGTCTTTTTGAGGATTTGTCATGGAGAGGCTTATTATGCTTATTATGACAGTCATAGGAGGATAGTCAAGGACTGCCATAGTTTTAGGGACAGTTATGGAGTCATTTCTTGTTTGAAACCCTCATCAAGATGGTATTATATGTAGATATAGGATATCTTTAGTTAGGCATACCTAAAACAAGGACATGTTGTAGTGCCAAAAATGTGGCCATGCTGCAAGAGATAGTTTTGATGTCATACATCATCAGGCTTAAACTATTGATCAAAACTCCTAGTATGAACTCAAGTTTGCAAAAGGATTTCATCACTAGTCTTGGACAGGGTATGGACAACCAATACTGCAAACAGGGTATGTATAGCCATCAAAGCATAAAGGATATAGGAATTTTGTTAGATGTCATTTGCTAGTTTATCTTAGACTACTCAATATTCTATCTTAGACTATTAAAACTGCCCCTATCATAGGGTTTGGAACTGGTTGTGTGGGCATTGATGGCCAGTTTATCTACTCATTGGAATTTGCATTCATAGGTTGTGAAGGTCCAGGGAGTAAGGCTTGAGGTTGGTTTCCAAATCTCCTCATTCCTTGGCTGTATTGGGGTGTCCATTGTTGTTGATACTATTGCTGATTTGACAATTATGGATTGGTCCAAGATTGATTTGTCCAATCTTGCTGAAGCCATGGACACCATTGCATTGGTATTGGCATTTGCATTCCCCAGGGTCCATTATAAGAGTTTGCACCCTAATTTGATGAGCCTCTTGGAGCATATTGGTTTTGAAACTGATTAAATCCATAATTAGGTTGTTTCTGGCCAATAACATTTAGCTCTTCGTCACCTGCTGGAACCTTTTTCAACTTGTTTTTAATTTTAGGAAGCAGGCGACACTCATTGGTAGAGTGATTTTTCTCACAAATTTTACACAACTTGGTTCGATTTAAGGGGCACTCCCTAAGTGGATGTTTCTCTCTACAATGAGGGCAGTAAATAGCTAGGGGTTCAATGTTCTTTTTACTAGCTTGCCATCCAAAGTGGTATTCAAATGAAGTAGGATGTCAGTTTTTAGATTTGCTAGTTCTTCCATTACTTGTTTAACATCAGTGGTACTACCCCTTCTTAATATTCTTTTACCTTCTCTAGTGCAAGAATAATTTCTACAAACTTCTTCAATTTCTGCAAAAGTTTGTTTGTTGATATCTCCTTTACCCATCAGGTTTAATGCTTCCCTAATCTCATCATCAATCCCTCTGAGGAAAATGATTTTACTCAACTCTTCATCTAAATTGTCTCCACACCTCCTATGGACAAATAATAATCCATCCACATAATCTTCCAAATTTTCATCTTCCATTTGTTTCATGCGGAAGAGTTCATCCTTCCTATCCCTAACTCTACACTAATCCTGATACTTATCAAGAAAAACTATTTCCATCTCATCCCAGGTAGTGATAGAGTTTGCTGCCAAGCCCATTAACCATCTTAAAGCTGACTCCTTAAGAGTAGAAGGGAACAATTTCAACTTTTGGTTATCTATAGCATAGTCATAAGTTTGACAGAGGATCTTGAATTTGAACAGGAACTGATCTGGGTATTCATAAGTTTTTCCTCTAAAGGTAGGCAAAGAGGTAGGAGATATATTTTTCATTGGACGTTCATTCCTCTCCAGAGTGATGTAGATTGGGTAGGAGAATGTTCTATTGTTGGTTGGATCTTCATGATTACCACCATTATCACCCATTATTGAAGATGTAGCAGATGAATTGGAAGGCTCTGATAGTATAGGTGATCCTTGATTGATCAGGTGATTTGGAGGTTCTTCCAAATTAGCCTCCAAAAATATATCTGCTATAGGATGTCTAATGAATTGACCTAAGGCGTCCCTAGGTCTTCTCATAAACTAATGGATCGAAAGTCTTATCAACACCTTAAACCTACAATAATTTGTAGATTTATCCCTAGCAACAGTGCCAAAAATGATGAGGTTGAAGTAGTGCTTTGTTAATGCATCACCATTTACTTTATCAATCTAGAGGTGTGTGGAGCTATTTGTGATAAGACTTCTTAGAATGGGGGGGTTTTGGTCAAGTATTTTGGTGAATGGGACTTGGTTTGTCAGTCTTGTTAGAATTGAAAGTTCATGTAGAAATAAAGACCTCTCTAACTGCTGAGAAATAAACACACTTGCTTAGAAGGAAACTATATTAATTTGCTAGAAAGGAAACACACTTGCAAGAAGGGAAACTATCTTAAATTGCTAGAAACTAACACACTTGTAAAAAAATTAATCTATCATGCTGAAAAAGTAAATGAAGATCAATTGAATCCACTATTATTCTATAGCAATGAAACACTCTAAATATGATAATGCTGACAGAGAACAAAACTATCCCTTTTTGGTATTTTTAGGATTTTTAAGAACTAACCTGCAGGGGACAGTTAACAATAATCACACAGAATAGTAAGGAAAAACTTAACAAAGATTAAAACATAATTGCATAAATACCAAATCATCGAGAGATCTTCCCTTAGATGGGTAAGCGGGCCCTACTTCCCCAACCAGAGATGATCCTCTTGATCAACTAACTTCTTTCAGTAGAAATTTCCCTTCATATTAAATCATAGTCCAAAAATGGACAAAATTACAAGCATGAGGAGTTTTCCTCTTGTTACAACAAGCTGGCAATAACTATTTATGAAAACTTAGAAAACTTTGAACTAACTAGAAAGAAATGAATTTCTCCTACTTATATAGTTGAGAATTATTTGGAAGAAGAAAACTAATAGTAAGTCTAACTAGAGAGAACTGGGACTAAAGCCAGTTGCACAGTTTATTACATTCAGAATTCCTAAACAGAATTGTAGATTAGAGACGTTAATTATAACTTCATGGCAAACTAGATGATTCCCCTAAAATGGTGTGACGCAAGAGGTAGTCACTGTAGTTGGGACTGAGGTCGGCTAACTGATATTTCAGTTAGTCACCAAGATTGTGGCGACGTGGTAATGTTACCCTTCTTAGCTGCATGATTGAAGCACAAGTTATGTTTGCACTCAAGGATGGACTTGTGGAGTTCATCGACTCAAGGGGAGGATGATTCGAGGGAGGTTTCCAGCATCTAGATTTGTTCAAAGTTCAGGTTCTACTTAGGATAGAGGGCTCCGGAGGGATCCAAAGACCACTAGTTGTTCATACTGCAGCAAGCCTTATAAAAACATTCACAACTTTGCACCATAATACATAAAATATGCACGTTTGAAATGTAATCCAGTAAAATAAAGCAAGAGATTTCATCAAAGTAAATGAAAACTAATCATGTGCATAATCTAACCAAAAGACAAATATAATTATAATAATATGTATTTATATATGCCAAAGTGTCTAAGAGAGTTCTTAAGAGTAGAAATAATACGAAATAGATGAGTCAATTATATGGCTCATCACCTATCCCTCTCGTTGGGCTATCTGTACCTATAACTGGGCTATCTATCCATGTAGCTGGCATATCTCCTCCTATACCCTAGCCAACTTTGATCCATCTACATCATCACCACCAACCGCATCACCACTGCCATCACCCCCAATATATATATCCATATCCTCTACCCACACCTCCTCTGCATCCTCCTCATCCTCATCAGAATCCTTGTCCTCATCATCCTCTACTACCCCCTCCACTGGCGCTACAAAACCCACTAGTGTTGTGAGTGTCACTAGCCTTTGCTGAGCCCACCACCCCTCATATGTCATCGTAGTCCTTGCATCTGCTATATCCTATCTTGCATCCCATGCCTGTGGCTGGAGTCCCTCAAACTCTACTATAACCATTTGTGCATTAGGCACTAATCCCCACCACTACTACTCCTCCTGTATCCCTGCAAACATCGCATCTACTTGTGGTACATCCTGCACTAAACTGAACTACCACTAAATTCTCTTTGATAGATACCTATCTATGATCATCTCTGTCCACCCCATCAGATACCATTACTGCATCGCATAGCCTAGCCGATCCTCGTCATCTGACCACCTCTCCACCTCCCTCCATGGTCACCACACAAACTCCATTATCTCATCTATCACCTACCTCCAGTATCCCATGTTCCCCAAATGATGGTGCATCTGATGTCTTCTATATGCATAAACAAATGGTTGATTCTATGGCCTCTCTCATACTGTTAGTGGTCAAGTGACTGGGATATGCTCCCATGCCCAAATGTGCAACAATATAACACCACAACCCTGACTCCTAATCATCTGTATACCACTGCATCCATGTCATGGTACAAATGTGCCAGTATACATGGGACCCATGCGTAAACCACTCTATCAGTCAGCATCTGATGTAGCACAACTCCCCAGCCCAGTAGGAATCTGTGTGATCTCCTATCTGGGACCAAGGTCCATGCTATCAATCCTGCTAGAAATAGGGCCAATTGATCTAGTCCCCTCTCTATTGCCAGATGGTATACCATCTTCATCCTATCAGCTGCATATGGCAGCTGCCTCAGGGCAAACATCTAGTCTAGATATCCCTCTCCATGTCCATGATCATATATCACCCTCTCACCATGAATGGGGACCCGTAGAATCCTCCATACATCCTATAGCGTAATAGTCGCCTCCCTTGTGGGCAACAGGAAGGTACAACGCACTGATTGATATTGCTCCACTAGCATGATCATCATAGCCTTGTCTTCTCGTATATGCAACATCTTTGCAATATATCGCAGCTCGACTACCCCTAAGACGAACCCGTCGATGCCATCTAGCTCCTCCCAAAAATTGAATGTAGGTGGCCGCCTCTCTCGAGACTAAAGAACACCCTCGTAATCCTATACCATCCTACAAAACACACCATGTCAGCCTTTATCTTATCAATACTCACCTATTCTACCCATCAGTGCCTTTCCCAAGATGCCCTTCTATTGACCAGGCAACCCTCACCTGACACCCACACCCCCTCCCCTCACAAGGCCAAATGTGCCTGCTAACTTTACCCCCACCTGAAAATAACCACTCCCCCTCCCACTTTCTTATTCCTCTTCTCCCATCCCACAATCCCCCAAAATCCCCAAAAACCCCTCTGTTATGTCAGAAAAATGCACCCTTATGGGCTTTTTCCTAAAGGTTTAGCTCATGGGTCTCTAGATTTGCATTTAGAGCATTAGGCATATTAAATCAGACTCCTGATGAGAAAACCCTTGGGTCTTGTGACAAATGGGACCTAGGGGGTACTGATTTGATTATCCTTGAGCAAGACAGGGGGTGGACAAGGGCACTAGTGCCCTAGTCCAGCCCTATTTTGGGTCTTCCTGGTGCAGGAGCACCCCTCTGAAATAAAGCATAAGTCTAATTATAGTATGTTTTGACTTTGTGATGTAATAAGGTCCATTGGACCAATGCGTATGTTTTAGGTCAATCTAGGATGGTGTGTTGACAGTTATAGTTTGTTATGCTAGCTATCCTCCCAGCCACTTGGAAGCTCCCAGCCGTTGGGAATCGAGTCTGTACTACTCGTGAGGAGTAGTTACTTATGCCCTAGATCAGTTTGTTTAGAGTTAGTTGATAGTTGCATAGGAGAAACAGAGACATTGTGTTTTTGGAGATCAGACTGAGCATTGTGATACAGTGGGGCTGTGATATTTGTATGCATTTCTGTTATTGAAATAAAGAAGACCCCGTTGTTTCATTTGTCTAATCTTCGATCCATCTGTGTAGTCGATTTTGATTTTGCAGGTGAAATGGATTCATTCATCCATTCCACTGGTTGATTCTCTGAATCGATGGGATGGGCATGTACAATAGTTTAGTTTTCTTTTATGTCTTTATGTTCGTGCATTTCATGTTTTTGGGATCGATTTGTAGCATGCTATGATCTATCCTAGCATCCTCATGTGCTAGGGTTTGAAGGATAAAATCTAAGTTAAGATTGCCCAGGAAACAAATCAGCTTGACCTCAGCGTTTTTTGTGTGAAATTTGTGAAGTTTCGCGGGTTTTGGTTCAAATGTACATTTGATGTATATATAGTGTTTGTATGCGACATACAATCTATGTGTATATCACATTTGTATCTGTGCGTATATCGCTAAACAGATCAGGTGTTAAAACATGTTAAAAATGCATGTTTCAAAGGTACAAAGGTGAAATAGTTTGGATATACAATTCCTGTGTATATCGCTTTTGTTTGTTGGGGACAATTGATGTGTATATCACTTTTGCATCTGAGGGTCATTTTGTGTGTATCTGTCATTTGCATATCGGGCTCGTATGTTGTGGATTTGGTAAAGTGTCGATATACAATCTCTGTGTATATCGCAATTGTACATCGGGTCATACAAGTTCTGAGTATACATCTTTTGGTATACATTTTGTGAGTATACTGCAGATGCATGTTTCTGCATATCCATCAAATGCATTTTGGGGTTTGTATATAATGAATGTATATTACAAATATACATTCGATGATACAAGGGAAAGTCAATAGTCAGCGGATCGCGGAAGGGATATTCTGAGGAATATTCGTTGATTGCATATTTTGTGATTGTATATTTGAATGTATGTCCGAACATACATTCCGCAGATACAAAGAAGTCAACGCCAGTCAAACATACACTGAGGGCATATTCGGAGGAATATTCAGAGATTGTATGTTTGTTTGTATCTACCGCTTGTATATTGGAAATATACATCGCGCTTATACATTGTCGAAAGATACATCGGGCGACCAGTAGCGGAGGTAATAGGAACTAGCGATAAGAGGTTGAGAATTGTATGTATGTTCGGTGGAGTGAATAGTGCTCATAGATATATCGCGAATGTATGTTGGAAGATACATTGCGCTAGATGCAAGAAGTGACCAACAAGAATGGTAGTGGAAACCGACGGTCACAGGTCAGACATTGTATGTCTGAGCATTCAGTGCGAAGCAAATGCAAGGGTCACAGGCACAGTAGGTGAGAGTTTGCACGTATAAGGGGAAATGTATCTTGTGATAGGAAAGTAAAGAGAAGGGTTATTGAAATAGAGTTTATATGCATATTTAATAATGCATGGACATACGATTGAGAATGTATGTTAGGGTTTTTGGTGGATGCTCTGCATCATAGTGGTATCAGAGCGAAGGAGTATCTTCTGGGAAGATAAGAAGATGGTAAGATATCGGACGAAGAAGGAACATCAGAGATTCTGGCAAGGATGACCAACGCTGAGTTGGTAGTTCTGGTAAAGAAGCAGATTATAGAGAGCATTGCTATAAAGGCTCAGAATCAGGCATTGAAAAATGAGTTAGAGAAGTTGAGGGACAGAGTAGGTTCTAGTAAAGAAGAAGATAGGGAAGAAGAAGAGATCCCTAGGTGGAACGAGGAAGACATTCCTGCAGACCAGAGACCCTTGATTAATGCCCTCAAATCCATGGAGAGGAGAACCATGGATGTGAAACTGGATTTGCCAGTGTTTACAGGAAAGATGGATCCTGATTCGGTGATGGAGTGGATAGACTCCTTAAACAATTTCTTTGAGACAGAGGAGATACCAGAACACCAGAGGGTAAAGATAGACCAATCATAATTGAAAGAGGCTGCATTAACGTGGTGGAATTTTGTCCAAGATGACAAAGTACAAGAGGGAAAGCGCAGAGTTGCTACATGGAAGAAGATGATGGCTTTAGTGAAAGAAGCCTATGTTCCATTGGATTACAGCATCCAACTACATAAGAGGAAGCAAAACCTGAAGCAGAAGGAGCTAGATGTTAGCTCATATACAGAAGAATTTATGAAACTTTGTATCAAGACAAAAGTAAAAGAGAGTGAGGAAGAAAGGGTAGCCAGATACCTTAATGGATTGAGGTTCAACATTCAAGAAGATTTGAATCTGCATAACCCAGATACAGTTCAGAAATGTTTTCAGTTGGCATTGAAAGTGGAAGAGAAGTTAAAGAGAAGACAAGAACAGAACAATAGAGGAAGAGGAAAACAACAAAGAGGTGGAAGAGGTCCTTTCAGAGGCAAAGGACACAGATTTGGATATCAGGGAGAATCTAGTCATGACAATAGCAAGGGAGATAACAGTCAAAACCAGAGAGGTAGTTACAATCAGCAAGGAAACTTCAGAGGCAGAAGACCTTTTAGAGGAAGATCTCAGGGCAAAGGATCTATCAGATGTTATAACTGTAATAAAGAAGGCCATATAGCCAACAGATGTCCAGAAAAGGCAACCAGTTCAACAGGAGAAAGGAGAATGAATCTGATCCGAGAACCTAATACCCAAAGTACAACAAGCTCAAAGGCTTTTCAAAGTGTGAATTCTCCTGACAATTATGGATATCCAAAAAGTGGAGAATCTCTGATGATGAGGAGAACAATGACAACCATGAAGGTACCTGACAAAGAACCCCCACAAAGAAAGTCTCTTTTCAGAACTACATGCAAGGCAGGAGGTAAGGCATGTAAAGTTTTAATTGATTCTGGTTCTACTAAAAATTTTGTATCTAATGAAATGGTAACAAAGCTTAAGCTTAGAAGATTGCCTCACCCATCCCCATATAAGGTCTCATGGCTTACCCAAGGTCAACAAATAGTTGTAGAAGAGCAAGCTTGGGTAGAATTTTAGATTGAAGCATATAAGGACAAGTTGTTGTTTGATATCACCAAGATGGATGCTTGCCATCTTTTATTTGGAAGACCATGGCAGTATGATTTGAAGGCACGCCATGATGGTGTTAGGAACACCTATACAATCACCAAAGATGGTATGGTGACAGAGTTGATCCCACAGACAGAGAAGGAGGAGAAATCAAAAGGAAAGGAGGTGAAGGTAATGCTGATGGAAGGAAAACAATTCATGAAAGAAGTGGCAGAAGAAGGTGCAGTTGCATATGCCCTAATTCCATGTCTGACAGTGAATAGAGAACAACAGTAAGAAGTCCAGAAAGGGAAGAAGTAGAGGTTCATAGACCCAGCTTTCCAAGAGTTATTGGATAAGTATAAAGGCATCATCTCTTATGGAATGCCAAGATCCCTACCACCTGTAAGGGATATCAACCATTGCATAGATCTAATCCCTAAATCTACACTTCCAAACAAAGCAGCATACAAGCTAACTCCATAACAGAATGCAGAAGTAGCAAGATAAATTGAGGAATTATTAGACACAGGTCTGATTGGTAAAAGTTTAAGCCCATGTGTAGTACCAGCTATACTAGCACCAAAGAAAGAAGGCACTTGGAGGCTTTGCACAGATTCCAAGGCTATTAATAAGATAACAATCAGGTATAGGTTTCCAATACCTAGTATAGAGGATTTATTTGACTGTTTGGGAGGTGCTAAGTATTTTACAAAAATAGATTTGAAGAGTGGTTATCATCAGATCAGGATTAGGCTAGGAGATGAATGGAAAACAGCATTCAAAACCAATGAAGGGTTGTATGAGTGGAAAGCTATGCCTTTTGGTTTGTCTAATGCACCTAGTACTTTTATGAGATTGATGAATGAGGTTTTGCGAGAATTCATGGGAAAGTTTGTCATAGTATATCTAGATGACATTCTGATTTTCAGCAACACAAAGGAAGAACATCTCAGACATATAGATTTGGTTCTCAAGAGGTTACACAAAGAGCAGCTGATGATAAATTTGGACAAGTGTTTGTTCATGCAGGAGGAGATCACATATTTGGGTTTTGTCATTTCCAAAGGCAAGCTGCAAATAGATAAGGAGAAGGTAAGTGCCATATTGTCTTGGCCAACTCCAAGGACTATGAATGATGTCAGAAGTTTCCATGGGTTAGCAACCTTCTACAAAAAGTTTATAAGAGGGTTTAGTCATATTTGTGCACCCATGCTTGATACTATAAAAGGAGGACAAAAGTGCAGATTTGCTTGGACTAAGGAAGCAGGTGATTCCTTTGAAACATTGAAGAAGAAGAAAGTGGTATAGCAGCCAGTCCTTGCCCTTCTAGATTTTAACAAAAAATTTTAGGTAGAATGTGATGCAAGTCACATGGCAATTAGAGCAGTACTCAGCCAAGAAGGTAGGCCAATTGCATTTTTCAGCGAGAAGCTCAATGATGCTAAAAAGAGGTATTCATCATATGATTTGGAAATGTATGCTCTAGTCCAATCCCTCAAGAAATGGAGGCATTACTTGATGCCAAAAGAATTCATAGTATTCATAGATAATTAGGCTCTAAGTTTCATAAACAGCCAGGAAAAACTGAATCATAGGCACATGAAATGGGTAGAAAGTTTGCAAGCTTTTACTTTCACATTGAAGCATAAGAAAGGAGTCAAAAATAAGGTAGTTGATGCCTTGAGTAGGAGAGCTCTAACAGTCAACCAGATCCAGTTGGAAAGTGTTGGCATTGATTCATTGAAGACCATGTATGATGATGATGAAGATTTTGGAGAGATATATCAGGTATGTACTTCTTTTGGAGATAAATATCATGCTGAGTTCTTTGAATTTCTGATCCAAGATGGATTGTTGTTCAAAGGTGGACAGTTGTGTATTCCAAGGTGTTCTATGAGGTTGAACATCATAAAAGAGAAACATTGTGGAGCTATGCAGGACATTTTGGTTTAGACAAGACTCTTGATCTTGTTTGAAGACATTATTATTGGCCTAAGTTACAATCAGATGTTAGAAAATTTGTAGAGACATGTGTGATATGTCAGAAAGCAAAAGGAAGATCAACTAATGCAGGTTTATATCAGCCTTTACCCATTCCTTCTAGACCATAGGAAAGTCTCAGTATGGATTTTGTTTTGGGTTTACCCAGAACCAGAAAAGGATATGATAGTGTTTTTGTTGTAGTGGACAGATTCAGCAAAATGGTACATTTCTTTCCATGCAAAACCACTGCTGATGCTTCATATATTGCAGATTTGTTGTTCAAAGAAATAGTAAGAATACATGGGTTGCCATTGAGCATAGTGTCAGATAGGGATGTGAAATTCATTGGTCATTTCTGGAGAACTCTTTGGAAGAAACTTGGAACAAATTTGTCTTTCTCATCCGCATATCATCCTCAAATGGATGGACAGACTGAAGTGGTCAATCGTTCCTTAGGGAATTTGCTCAGATGTTTGACAAGACATCATGGAGACAAGTGGGATACTATCCTATCTCAAGCAGAATTTTCCTATAATGATACTGTCAATAGGAGTACAGGGAAATCACCTTTTCAAATAGTATATGGTATGCATCCACGAGCTATTTTGGAGCTGAGAGATCTACCTACAGGAGATTCTGTTAGTGCAGATGGAGAAGCTTTTGCAGAAGCCATACAAGAGGTTCATGATCAAGTAAAGACCCAGCTACAGCAAACTACCTTGAAGTATAAAGAATATGTTGATAGAAAGAAGAAAGATGTACAGTTTGATGTTGGAGATTTGGTATGCATTCATTTGAAAAAGGAACGACTTCCTAAAGGTAAATATACCAAACTCATGCAGAGGAAGATTGGACCATGTCAGATTTTGAGAAAGCATGGACAGAATGCTTATGAGATACAACTTCCTTCTGATCTTGGTTTATCACCTATATTCAATGTATGTGATTTAACTCCATACAAGCATAATCCAGATGAAGAACATGAACTACTACAGGATACAGCAGCTGATGACATTCCAAAACATGATCCACCACAGTTGCAGAAGATTTTAGACACTAGAGTGATCAAGAAGACCTGGAACAAAAAATATTTGGAATATTTGGTGGCTTGGCAGGGAAAACTTGATTCAGAAGCAGTGTGGATGACTGAAGAATAGATCAACAAACATGGCTCAGATTTACAAACTCTCATCTCAAGTGGACTTGAGATTCCTTCTTCTGGGGAGTATGGTGCAGGAGCACCCCTCTGAAATAAAGCATAAGTCTAATTATAGTATGTTTTGACTTTGTGATGTAATAAGGTCCATTGGACCAATGCGTATGTTTTAGGTCAATCTAGGATGGTGTGTTGACAGTTATAGTTTGTTATGCTAGCTGTCCTCCTAGCCACTAGGAATTAAGTCTGTACTACTCGTGAGGAGTAGTTATTTATGCCCTAGATCAGTTTGTTTAGAGTTAGTTGATAGTTGCATAGGAGAAACAGAGACATTGTGTTTTTGGAGATCAGACTGAGCATTATGATATAGTGGGGCTGTGATATTTGTATGCATTTCTGTTATTGAAATAAAGAAGATCCCATTGTTTCATTTGTCTGATCTTCGATCCATCTGTGTAGTCAATTTTGATTTTGCAGGTGAAATGGATTCATTCATCCATTCCATCGGTTGATTCTCTGAATTGGTGGAATGGGCATGTACAATAGTTTTGTTTTCTTTTCTGTCTTTATGTTCGTGCATTTCATGTTTTTGGGATTGATTTGTAGCATGCTATGATCTATCCTAGCATCCTCATGTGCTAGGGTTTGAAGGATAAAATCTAAGTTAAGATTGCCCAGGAAACAGATCGGCTCGACCTCAGCGTTTTATGTGCAAAATTTGTGAAGTTTCGCGGGTTTTGGTTCAAATGTACATTTGATGTATATATAGTGTTTGTATGTGACATACAATCTGTGTGTATATCGCATTTGTATCTGTGCATATATCGCTAAACAGATCAGGTGTTAAAACATGTTAAAAATGCATGTTTCGAAGGTACAAATGTGAAACAGTTTGGATATACAATTCCTATGTATATCGCTTTTGTTTGTTGGGGACAATTGATGTGTATATCACTTTTGCATCTAAGGGTCATTTCGTGTGTATCCGTCATTTGCATATCGGGTTCGTATGTTGTGGATTTGGTAAAGTGTCGATATACAATCTCTGTGTATATCGCAATTGTACATCGGATCATACAAGTTCTGAGTATACATCTTTTGGTATACATTTTGTGAGTATATTGTAGATGCATGTTTCTACGTATCCATCAAATGCATTTTGGGGTTTGTATATAATGAATGTATATTGCAAATATACATTCGATGATACAAGGGAAAGTCAATAGTCAGCGGATCGCGGAAGGGATATTCTGAGGAATATTCATTGATTGCATATTTTGTGATTGTATATTTGAATGGATGTCTGAACATACATTCTGCAGATACAAAGAAGTCAACGCCAGTCAAACATACACTAAGAGCATATCCAGAGGAATATTTAGAGATTGTATGTTTGTTTGTATCTACCGCTTGTATATTGGAAATATACATCGTGCTTATACATTGTCGAAAGATACATCGGGCAACCGGTAGCAGAGGTAACAGGAACCAGCGATAAGAGGTTGAGAATTGTATGTATGTTCGGTGGAGTGAACAGTGCTCATAGATATATCACGAATGTATGTTGGAAGATACATTGAGCTAGATGCAAGAAGTGACTGACAGGAATGGTAGTGGAAACTGGCGGTCACAGGTTAGGCATTGTATGTCTGAGCATTCAATGCGAAGCAAATGCAAGGGTTGCAGGCATAGTAGGTGAGAGTTTGCATGTATAAGGGGAAATGTACCTTGCAATAGGAAAGTAAAGAGAAGGGTTATTGAAATAGAGTTTATATGCATATTTAATAATGCATGGACATACAATTGAGAATGTATGTTAGGGTTTTTGGTGGATGCTCTGCATCACTACCCTAATTTAAAATGTCAGGTTTGTGATCATTATTTTGTTTCTAGGCCAACATCATAAGTTTCAAATACAAAATTCTTGGTGGGAATCTTAATAGTTGCATATATAAGCATGTTTAGGTTATCATTTACAAACTAGAAGAAGATATCTAGAAGATCATTGGCAAGTTTTATGATTGTGAGCTATTGGCATACTTATGATTATCATTGTGTTGCAGAGTATAGCATTGTTATTGTGTTTGTTTGCAGGTTGGATTACATCTCTTAATGGCATTGAAGAGCTTCTTCCTTCCATGAGATCTTAATCATCAAAGTATCATTTATTGTGCTTTATCAATCATTATCATTTGGTTTTTGCCGCTGCCTCCCAAGGGCATGCACTCTCTCTCTGACAACGGTGTTTGGAATACTTGAATGTCTCTCCAAGGCTTGATTGAGGCAAGCCTCTAAACACCACAACCCCCTCCCACACTCCTTATGATTGCAGGTTACAGGTGTCAAATCTAGATAAAGTGGAGTTGCAGAGAAGAAAGGCAGACATTGAAAATTCCAGATCTAGAAAGAAACGAACACTATTTAACATTTCGGGACAAGGGCACCATTAACCTTGTCCTCCATTTTCAGATCACAGAAAATAGAAGACATAGCAGAGATAAGTGCTAGAAGGAGATCGAGACTTTGCGGAAAAAGTTGCACATTGGACTAGGGCACCATCACTGTTGTCCCTGACTTTTCAATTCCCAGACTGCAAAAAATACCGAGTTAAGATTCTCTGATCTGCCCTATGCTTAATTCCTATAGCATTTGTCATAATTCACAGATTAGATTACTATTTTGCTTAAGTTAGAGTTTTAAGAGCATAAAATCATTAGTTAGCAATCTTGTGTGATCACATCTGAATTTCCCAACAAAAAACCAAGTGGCAACTCAAATCTGATAGTTGACTCTCCTCTCGATGGGAGAAGCACTCGGTTGAAAAGCCCTTGGAATGTTTTGTGGAAAGGAGGATTCAAACTAAAACAAACAACACCCCATCAAATTCACATGCCCCTTTCTATATAAAACATTTTGGTGAACCCATGTTTGGAACTTTTTGGCACCTTGCTGATTGTTGTTTGACAAATTTGCATTCATTCATTTTATTGCATTCAAGAATTTACAAAAAAAATTGATATATTTGAAAAAATTGAAAAAATTGCATTCTAGGGTTTGATTTTTGACATAATTTGCATTCATTCAATTGTATTTAATTAAATCTCTAATTTTTACATCAGATCTGAAATTCATTATCATTCAATTCATTATTTTCAATATTGCATTCGAAAAAATACAAAAAATTTGCAAAAATTGACATATTAGACTTGCATTTTTGTAAAATTTGAATAAATTGGCATCTAACTTAAATTAATTTCTTCTATTTTCATTATATATGATCCAAAATATAAAAATTCATCATTTACAATTCATTTGCATTGCATTTGGATGCTTGATTTGTTGGAATTTGCTTGAAATTTTGCATTTTTTCATGAAAACCTAGTTTTGCATGAGCTAGGGTTGTAGTCAAAATCTTGTCTTAGATTTTACTACCTTGTCAAAACACTCATTAGGTCTGATCTTTGATGGTATTGTTGCATTATAGTGGCCTCCTTGTGAAATTTCATGTCTAGGGTTTGAAAACTTGCATTTTTCACTAGATTTGAGCCTATCATCTTGCTAAATTTGCACTCCAAGCGTGTTGTAAGGGATTTTATTACACTAATTATCTGTTATTAGCATTATAATCTACTACCCCTTCTAAATTTCCTTACAACACCCTTTATTTTGAGCCTTTGCATTGAAATTTTGGGAAAATTAGCATATTTTTGCTATCTTTGCACTATGGTTTGATCTACAGTTGCATTATAAGCGTGTTGTAATGGATTTTTTAGAATTAGGTGGATGTTATAACTATTATAATTTGTTTTCCATCATCATTTTCATTACAACACCCGCTTCCCTACTCTTTTGCATTGAGATTTGGTGAAAAATTGCATATTTTGGTTTATTTCACTAGGTTTTGACTTATCGACTCTCTAGAGTTGCCTTGAAAGCATGTTGTGAAAGGTATTCTTGCATTAGTGGACTGTTATTAGGAATATCATTTTCTATCCCTCTTGAAAATCTTTACAACACCTCTTCTTTCACTTGTTTGCATTGAGAAAAGTTGAAAAATCAAGCATCTTAAGAGCACATTCAACATCACTTTTGTAGTTGCCTTTCGCATAAGTTTTGAAAGATCTTGAAAATATGATTTGCCACTCCTTTGAAAAATTAAAAAATGGCTTCTCAACATAATAATAATTCTAGGTTTGTTCCTAGGCCTCAATTAAAAAGAAGATCCCTTGAGCTTGAAATAACATTCACACCTCATGACAAAGAAATGGTACAAACCAAAGGGCCTCTTTATATCACGGTAAAGATAATGGAACAACCTGTACATGGAAGACTCATAGATCCTAATTGCATGACAAATGTGGTCATGGAAGATTTCCTCCTTAAACATGAAATGGCACAAGAATCTTATGAACCATCGAATTTGAGAATTAAAACACATAATGGAGCTTTTATAAAACCAATTGGCAAGATAACTCTAATGGTCTCAGTCTATGATAAAGTTGTGGATCAATCATTTGATATAATCCCCTGATCTGACCTCTTCTGTGTAAAACTTGGACATCCTTGGCTAAAAGCTATGAATGATGTTCCTTCTACTATTCACAAATGTATAAAGTTCCCTTTACGTGGAGAGCTCCGTACTATCCGTCATAATGATTATCAGCCTTCAGCTAAGGACAAAAAAATTATTCTTGATTACTTTTGGCCACAAATTGAGACAGATCCTGAGCCACGAAGAGATAAAACTTTCATAGAATATAGAAAATACAAAGCAAAACAACTATCTCAAGTGGCCAGGTCTCCTTTGCATCCAATAAGAGAAGAACAAGAAGCAAGCATAAAACATGATTGCAATGGATTTGATGAAATTTTTAACAAGAGAATTATGGATAAGGAAAGGTCTTATGACCCACCTTGTCCACAGAGAGATAGCATTTATGCTGAGGTCCCTCCCTTGTCATCCTTAAATGGATCGGGAAGCTTTCATCGACAACAAAATATTCCACCAAGACCAATAAGATTTGAACATGGTACTTCCTCCTCTAATGTGAAAACAATGGAAAAACACAACAATGATGAAATAAGTAACAAGACAAGAAGGAATAGAATAGCAAAAGAAAGGAGGAGGAGAAGACAAGATTATGCCCAACAGATTGCAAATGAAAAAGAGAACATTCAACCTAACATTGAGAATCAAGAAGAGCTTAAAGATGAACAAGTTGAAAACAAGAACAATAGTTGGGCTTTGGTACCTTACACACCTCTTTCATCTAGCATTTGAGATTGGGAGGATGATGACCCCCTCGATGATGACTTCTAGCATGGGCCTCTCTACAGGTAAGTATCTCTAACCCTTTACCTCTGTGATGTGCTTCCCCCGTGATGTGCTATATGTTGTTAAGCCTCCTAGGATGACCCTTGATTCTCCTATAAGGTCAAGGATACTGGGAGACCACCTCTGTCATGACCTTCTTCTATTTGTATCATCATTCTTCTATATTGCTTCTCCTCTAATTTCATTGTTGTGTGTTGTGTCTTATGGACATAGTGTTGTGGTTGGTGCATTGGGGGCAGCCTCCTCCATGACTATTCCTAAGGCACTTGTTCTCCTCTCTAATTTATTGTTTACCTTCCTCTAGTGTTTCTACCTAGTGGGCGGATGAAGAAAAATATTTATACTGATGCGGACCTAGTGTCCCTTTATAAATTCAAATCGAACTTATGATCTCTAACTTGGATAACTTCTAAATGTTGGATATTTGTATTGCAGACTTAATTTATTACTTTCTTTTATTTTTCAGATGCAATTTCCACTTCTCATACACTTTCAATTTTTGTGTTTTTCATGGTATTGCAGGGAAAAGATGATATATATATATGAGTGATGGTAGGAGTCACATCTGTGATAGACGTGACTCCTCAAGGAGTCACGCCTATCACAAGTGTGACTTCGTCACCTTTTCATTGCTTTAGCAATTGCTAATCACCATTTGAATTGTAGTCGGTTTCATCGACTTTAACAATTACTAATCACCGTTAGAATGCAGTCGATGTTTATACTTTGGTAATATATCATTCGATCATGCTATATTGATATTTATTTTAACATACCTTATATATTAAGTATGAATATATAAGTAATATTTAACATTACTTGTATATTCATATTTATTATGATCATAATAAATATGTTATCTGATCGAAGATACAAACAACTCAACACTCCCTCTTAGCTCAGGAAGATAAAAATATCACAATAATCTCTGTGAATATCAATTATCTGATCTGTAATGAATTACTCAAAGTAATTTAATATCACATAACTCATGATATATAGTATCACCTATCTCGTGATACGTAGCATCACCTACCTCGTGATACTAAAGGATATACTATACTCGAGAACATTACATTCTCCTTATATATCCTAGTTATGGTATGTGCACTGACATTAAGTCACATAATGTCTACCATAACTTAATCATGATAACTCCATGATTCATACAAATATCAAGTCACATGATATCAGTCTAATGAACATTATAAGATCATCACCTTATAATGTTTGGTACAAGTGTAGATTATCTAAAAATTGTCACCTTTTAGAAATTAACATAGAATGGGTATGCCCATAATGTCATAGAGTCACACATATGACACAAGAAGTTTACACATTAAACATCTTTAATATATTAGTACAAATCAATTAGAATCTTACATTTCAATAATACCAAGATTTTTCCTGAAGTATTCAACTTTCACCTTGAGGAGTGGTTTGGTAAGAATATCTGTAGTTTGATCTCCTGTACTGATATACTCCAACTGAATCACATTCCTTTCCACCATATCATGCACATAGTGATGAGGAATCTCAATATGTTTAGATCTATCATGGAATACTAGATTCACGGATAGCTTAATACAGCTTTGATTGTCACAGTGGATGATAGTTGGTTTCAGAGGTTTACCAAATAATCCCACAAGCAATTTTCTAAGCCATACTGCCTCTCTAGCAGCCATAGAAGCTGCAATATATTCAGCTTCTATAGAACTCTGAGAAACTGAAGACTGTTTTCTACTGATCCATGATATCATTGCTGACCCTAAACTGAAACAACATCCAAAGGTGCTCTTTCGGTCAGTTACACTTCCAGCCCAATCTGAATCTGTGAATCCATGTAGATCTAAGTCAACCTTTTCATATTTTAAGCCATAATTTAGAGTACCTTGAAGGTATCTCATTATATGCTTCACAACCACAGGATGTATCTCCTTGGGCTCACACATAAACTGACTTAAGGCATTTACAACATAGTAGATATCAGGTCTGGTATTGACCAAATACATCAAGGATCCAATTATCTGTCTGTAAAGAGTGGGATCTGCCAACGGAGAATCTGTTGCTGCTTCCTTCACTTTATGAAGATTTGTTTCCATGGGGGAAGACATAGGTCTACATTCCATCATACCAAACCTTTTTAATATATCAATTGTGTACTTCCCTTGGTTTATAATAATACAGTCTAATTTCTGCCATACTTCCAGTCCAAGGAAGTAGTGTAATAGACCTAAGTCCTTCATGCCAAATTCTGAAGCTAGATCTTTCTTACATTGATCAATAAGGTGATTTTCTCCTGTAATCAATTGATCATCAACATATAATATCAATATTAACATATCACCTTTGCTTTGTTTGAAGGAGAGATTTGGATTTGCATCATTCTTTGAGAGGCCTAATCTCAAGAGGTAATTGTCAATTCTTTCATACCAGGCTCTGGGGGCCTGTTTAAGTCCATATAGAGCTTTCTTTAATTTACATACATGGGATCCTGTATTGTGAATCTCAAATCCTTTGGGTTTCTCTAAGTAAACCTCTTCTTCAATGGTTCCATTTAAGAAAGCAATTTTTACGTCCATTTGATGGACTTTCCACCATTTGGCTACTGCAATAGCTAGAACTGCCCTGACTGATGTATATCGAACAACTGGAGTGAAGGTTTCGTCGTAATCAATTCCTTCCTTTTGTGAAAATCTTCTGGCTACAAATCTTGCTTTGTGTTTCCCTATACTGCCATCTGCAACATGTTTGATTTTAAATAGCCATTTTGAAGAAACAACAGATTTCCCTTTTGGTCTAGGTACTATATCCCACACATCATTCTTCAGGATGGATTGATACTCCTCTGTCATGGCATCCTTCCATACTTGATGCTTAAGAGCTTCTATAGCACTAGAAGGTTCTGATTTAATGAATTCACTCATTAAAGCTACATAACTAGAGAATCTCTTAGGTCTTGTGCTTTCCCTAAAAGTCCCTGATGGAGCGGCATAATTTTTAGCTTCTTCCATTGTTTTGGTGGCCTAGAGTGGTCTTTTCTTGGGATTTTCTAGTGATGTGATTTGTTCATGGTTTACATCTTCCTCGGGATACTCCCTCTGAAACTCAGGTGTAGGATCCTCTTCTATGCTTGAGTTGGAAGTTTGAATTTCTGGTTCTTTTGAAAGCTATGTCTTCCTCAAAAATCACATCTCTGCTTAGTTCAGTCTGTCTTTGACCAAGTATATATATTCTATAAGCTTTTGATGTTTCACTATAACCTACAAAGATGCCTTTTCTCCCAGAAGGTTCTAACTTAGTTCTTTTCTCTTTGGGCACATGAATGTAAATAGGACAACCAAATATCCTTAAATGACTAATGTCTGGTTTTGTGCCAGTGAAGGCTTCTTCAGGAGTTTTTTCATCAATATGAGAGTAAGGACATCTATTTTGTATATAGACAACAGTACTAGATGCTTCTGACCAAAGTGAAGTGTCTATATTCTAATCAAGTAACATAGCCCTAGCAGCTTCTACAATGGTTCTATTTTTTCTTTCTGCAACTCCATTTTGTTGAGGATTATAAGGTACAGTGAACTCCCTCTTAATCCCAGTGTTTTTAAAAAAGTCTTTAAAAATGTCTGAAGTGTATTCACTCCCATTATCTGTTCTTAAGGTTTTGATTTTTCTCCCGGAAGAGTTTTCAGTAATGGATTTGAATTCCTTAAATCTTTTAAGGATTTCCTGTGATTCTTTACATTTAAGAAAATAGATCCATGTCTTTCTGGAGAAGTCATCAATGAAGATTACATAGTATAGAAACCCACCTAAGGAGGGTACAGACATGGGTCCACTTAAATCTGAGTGGACTAGTTCTAATATTTTATTTGTTTTGCTAGAACTATTTTGAAAGGACCCCTTTGTATTTTTCCCTAAGACACACCCCTTGCATACCCATGAATTACATTGTTTGAGTTTGGGTAACCCTATAACTAGTCTTTCCATGGAAGATGGGGTACAGAAATTTAGGTGTCCTAGTCTTCTATGCCATATTTCATTAGAGTCTGCAATTTCATGAATTAGGGCTAGATTTGGTTCCATACATAACTCGTACAAGTACCCTTGTCTATGACCTATGGTTTTGGCTTTCTTAAGAGTAGAATTCTTTGGCCATGCCAATACTTTGCTATCCATAAAGGTCACCCTATATCCATTATCTTCAAGTGCAGATATGGAGACTAGATTTCTTTTGATGCCTGGGACAAACAATACTCCAGTAAGTTGGATGGAGATGCAAGTCTTTAATTTGAGGGTGCATGTGCCAACACCCTTGATTGGATGTATAGAGTTATCTCCAATTGTTACTTCTTCGTCAGTCTCTTCTACCATGGTGTCTAGTAGTTCCCTGAACCCTGTGATGTGTTTTGATGAAACACTATCTATAACCCAGGTGTTGGATTTATTTGTTACTTGGTTTGAAAGTACAGAGTAGAATACATATTTCTTGGATTCATGCTCCTTTATTTTGGCATAAGATGCTTGTTGCTTGGTTCTGTCAGGACATCTAACTGCATAGTGGGGTAAATGCAAGAAGCTGTGTCCACTTAAGGTGGAAGTTTCAGAGTTAGAAAAAAATTTGAAATCGGGGAACCAAAAACAGGATCCCATTTATATAAAACGGGATCTCGTTTATATAAAACGCGATCCCATTTTGCTTCAGGATCCTGAGCCTAGAACCAAAAACGCGATCCTATTTTTCCTTGAGATCCCGAACCTGGAGGCAAAAAATGGGATCCCGTTTCAAAATACGGGATCCCGTTTTATATAACGGGATCGCGTTATATATAACGGGATCCCATTTTATAAAACTGGATCCCGTTTTGGAAAAGTATTAAATTTTAAAAAAAAAAGGGCAGAGGCCCCATTTTCAACAGCAACAGCAACAGCGACAGGCGACAGGCGACAGGCGAAAATGGGATCCCGAGTTCAGACTATCCAGCCACCAAGTAAGTGGATTTTTCCACTTCTACAAATTACCCATTAATTGTTTTAAGCTTCCCTTATTTGTTTTGGTGTAAAATACCATCAAAATTTAAATTTTGAATTGTTATTTAGGGTTTAGGGTTTCTGAAATCAGTAGTTGATTTTTGACAGTTTAGTTGTAAAATACAATTGAAATTTTGAAAGACTATATCATATAAAAGGATAGAATTTGAACAAACTATCAAAATTATGTTTAAAATTGAGAATTGAATAGATATATTTAGAAATTTTAGCTGTAAAATACAATTGAAATTTTGAAAATACTGTATATATGAAAGGAGAGATTTTGAACAAACTGTCAAAATTTGAGTTCAATTTGAGTGTTGAATAGCTGTATTTAAACATTTTAGCTGGAAAATACAATTGAAATTTTGAAACGATTGTATCATATGAAAGGAGAGATTTTGAACAAACTGTCAAAAATTATATAGCATTGGGATGATATATATATTTGGTTTTTATAAAATTTACTTATAACAATGTATGTCATTGTATTTTAAAGGCATTATTGAATAGCTAACTATCATGTAAAAAAATTACAACAAACCATAATAAAACCAAGTTATCACATCCTTCATAATCAAACATTTAGAGACAACCAACTAATCAAGAATTGAGAAAATTTTACAGTTTTTGTGATAGCCAACTAATCAAGAATGAAATGAAGCCAACATTTATGTAACTTTTGATATACTCAAGTAGCTGTCCTCACTAGCTAGGTTATGCCCCTGGAATGAACATCGTGATGTTAATTGTGATACGAGCTCAACCTCATTGGTAATGCTTTCCCTAATCTTAATGACATTGATGTAGGCTCCACTCATGATCCTTACGAAGATCTTTCCACCACTAACCTCTTTCATGATAGGTCACTTTCCTCACCATCTCCTTAGACCTATAATACCTTGAGCTTATCAATTGGGACCAACACGACCCTTTATGATTTGATGTTTTCCAAAATGATGAAGCAATCATGAAACTTATGAAGTGTCAAGACCACATCCCCATTGTAATCATAAGAAAGACTTTTCCACCATACTTAACACCTACATATGCTTATTTTGGAGAGAAAGAAAGAACCCTTTAGTCCTGAGGCACCCTAGTCTAGGCAGAATAGCAACAAGATATAAGAAGAAACTTGTCATCGATTAAAATGATACAATAAAAATGGACACTTCCCAAGAGCTCCTTAATTTGACAAACTTCACCTTCCATTAGATACCACTTAGATACAAGACATGACTCCCCTCTCCTTGTTGAGGACATGCTATAAACATCAACCTGTGAATAGAAGCTTGGACCCTAAACTCTCTAAGATAGTAGCTCCACTGGACCTTGACATCAAAGAAGGCATATATAACCATGTCACCATGTTAAAGATTACGTTGATTTCTTCATGTGGTCTTATGGTGATATGCCTTGAGACTCCATCTTTAAAGTCATGCATCATCTTGTGGTTCACCTCAATGCCAAACCTATTCAATAAAAGCTACGCAAAATGCACCCCCAAGTAGCCCTCGTGGTCATAGAAGAATTGTATAAACTCTTGGATGTCCAGGGTTCATTCAGACTATTACTTATCCTAAATGGGTAGATCTAATGTGGTCTTAGTTAACAAGAAAACTAAGGGAATTCATGTTTGCACTAACTTTTGAGACATCAAAAAAGGATCTACCCCAACTTAGATAACTTTTCTCTACCAAACATTGATATGGTCGTGGATCTTGTGCATAGCCATATATATAAAATTTTATCATTAATCTAGATATAATATGGACCAAGTTGAAACATTTGAGTTAGACATGGAGACACCTAGATTATGGAGCTCGATCTATGTAAGAAAACAACTCCTATAGACTCAACACAAACTTATCCCTCAACCCTCTAAATTGTGACTTACATCATTTGATTACCCTGGAACACACTATAGACAACTCTATACAAATTTGGCAAAATATATTTTCTCCTAACAGAAACTTGTATATGTAGAAGTATCTACTACTACATTAGATTTGATATACTTCTTAAAAGGAAAGAGTTGGGACTAACAACTAAATAGAAAACAATAACTAGTTTTGCATTTTCTAGGAAATAGGAAACAAAATTGAGCTAGAACCATCTTGACTAATTTATCTATTTCTAGCTAGATTGAACCCTAATTCTATATGCAATTCCAACCCTAACCCTAACACTAATTCTAACCCTAATCCTAACCCTAATTATATATGCAATTCAAACCCTAACCCTTATTATAACCCTAATCATAACCCTAACCCTAACTCTACTTGTAATTGTAATTGTAATTGTAACTCTAACTCTAGCCCTAACCCTAACCCTAACGAGCTACTTGTAATTGTAATTGTAACCCTAACTCTAGTCGTAACCCAAACCATAATTGTAGCTCTAATACTTACCCTAATTTAGCAACCCTTAAATTCTAATTGTAACCCTAACCTCAATTCTAACCCTAAGCCTGATCCTAATTGAAACCCTAACCCTAACTTTAATTAATCACGAGTCATGCTACAGGGATTTCTTCTACATATTTTGTATGCATGTGTTATTCCCTTATTGCATGTGAGTTCACCAATTATTTGGAAGTCTCCTAACTGGGAGGCGGGCTTGTATTCAAGCCCTATAAATTTTGTGTTTATAGGTCTTATGTTTAAAGCTATATGGAGACTTGTAATAGGAGGTCTTGAATTTGGTACCAATGATTGTGAGTTCCTTGTCTAGAATATGATGAACCTTTTGAACAAGAGAACTTTGTAGACCATGATGCATATCTTGAAATTTAAACTTGAACATTATCGTCATGTGAATGCTTTTAGCCATCCTACAACCTCCTATCACCCTTCATCCTCTTATAGGGATATGCCACACAACCTCTCCAAGTTGACCATGCCAAACCCAAAGTCACAATCGTAAGAGGTAAAGAATCTTTTGGCCCCATTCAAGTCCACTCCCTAATAGGAGTGATACAATGCTAATAGGGTTGTGAAGGTAATTAAGTTCTTGATTAGCATGTTGGGTGTATCTAAGCATAATGATGATATAGTTAGTCCTGATTTCATTAATCTTAAGATCATTGAGCTAGAGTACTTAATATATATGGTATAGTTTTGTTCAATCAATAGTGGAAGGGAAAATTAATATACTACAATGACATCAAACATAAACCAATAGGTGTCTTAAGATATATTAGTGGTAGGGAAAATTATAGTGGCCCTAACCCTAGAGTAATAAGTTGAAGTACTGTTAGAATTACTAAAAAACTAAAAAACTTTATCCTAGGGTGGTGGGACAAATTACACAAGCCTTACAAAGCCTCTACCACTTCCTTGACATTTTTAACATTGTTCGAATTTGATAGGAGGGATTTATGTCACCTCCTCCTCATCTTAATTCTCATAGTGGATAGAATCATCCAATTTAGCATCAAGACATGAAGGTTTATCTTCATTATCTTAGAAATATCCTCCAAGGCTTTGTGCATATGCTCATGCCACACATTGAAGATGTGGAATTTATCTAAGTAGCAATATAGAAATCCTTAGCCTAACCTTCTACCCCTTCAATATCATTGTATAGAAGGTAGATACAAGTAACATTTGATAGCATGGAGGCACAACTTAGGGATTTCAAGTTGAATCTAAAAAAATTATTCTTCCCAACAAATGCTAGATGTCTAGGAGTAATTTAATGATTTCTTCCATTATCTGCCTAGTCTAGAATATAATTACCTTTTCTTTTGATATGTTTGAAGGAGATAGATTTAAACAAGTATTCACCAAGTTTCTAGCTTCCAATATATAATAGTTTCCAATAACCACAAGCTTCATCTATGCATTTTCATATGATCAATGTTGATCTTGGAATCTCCTTCCACACTAAGAGATATCTTGTTTAGTTTCCAAGTCATCTTGAGGCCCTAGATATCATGGCCCTAGAATCTACCATATTATTGTTCTTGACACCAAAATCATAAGCTTTAAGATAGGTAGAGGTTTTCCCTTATCCTTTCTTAATAAACATACTCCTCCTACTTCACTAGGATTACCCTTGGCTACCCATCAAAATTTCAAGCTTAATCCATCCCAATGTAGGTGTGGACCAAAGGGTGTGAATATCGACATGGGTATCTCCTTGTTTTAACCTTATTCAAAGCAACCTCAGCCAATTATGAGCCTAATCAGTGCCTCTTCTAGCATGATCATATATTCCTCTTTACCCCAACAATCACCAAGTTCCTAAATGCACCATATTTCTTTAAAATAGTCCAAAATTTGGGATGCATATTCACATTTAAGAAATACATGATGATTGTCCAGAGAAGTTTCCTTACTTAAATGCACATTGAAATTTTGAAATATATATTGCCCATTGTATCAATCATTATGGTAGTCCTAATAGCTCTCTTACATTTTGAAATTTGTACATGCATGTATACATTATTTGTATGTTTTTAATTTAAATTTATTTCAAGTGTAATTTCTTGAAACATATATATATCTATTCTTGATTTAATTTTAAATTTGTACTGAAGTTTGTATGTTTATATGTATATATATGCAGGTTCATATCTAGATTTTTATATATACATCATGAATCTAGATGATATTCACTTTGATGTTGAGGACTTCCTTAATGCACAAGATGATCCAGCCGCACCCCCACCCCCACCCCCACCCCCAGTGCCAAATGCCCCACCTCTAGATGCCCCACCTGCAGATGACCCGCCTCCACCTCCACCTCCACCCCCACTTGGAACTGACCAGGCTCGCTTGCAAGCCATAATAAATGAAAATGTGGATTCGATACAAGAAAAACTGAATTCCATTAGCAATGAACAATTCATGCCACCTCACGTAGTACGTTTTGCATCTTTGATGCAAAACATTGTAGATTCTGTGAGGTCTATTGACTCAGATTTTGATGGATTCCAGAAATGGAGAGAGGAGAGGCACCAATTTTATGTTGATGGCCTCTCCTATAAGACTATTTTGGATCTTAAAATCACAAAAGCTCATTTAGCACAATATTTTAGACATCCCATTACAAATGAACCTATTCCTGCAAATAAGAAAAGAATATCAATCAGGTGGTGTAGGCATGAAGGAATGTCTGCCAATTTTTGGGATAGATGGTGGATGGTGTTTGATTATCCACCTCATGCTAATTGTGAGGTTCCTTTATATTTTTTGAGAAAATTATATGTAGAGTTTGTTATGAATAAAAAACCCAACTACTTTGATTTTAGATCATTCCAGGGTGTTGGTGGTGGCATGCCACAACAGAGGTTGGGGGCACAGGTTGATCCCCAACGATCAGTGCCTGTTCAACCTCTTATTGACCCTCTTGTTACTGCCACTCCTTCGCCCTTCGAGCATCGTGCAGTGGTATCCACACTGGGCACATTGAGTGCACTCTCAGGTAGCCTACATGAGCAGACTTCTATGATGGTAGCTCGAGTTAGAGAGCATGGAGGAGTTGATGATGGAAGTGGTCCTAGTGCCACTCCACATGTGTCGATGCCTCATACATGTACGAGTTGCAATCAATTGTGTTATGGACCTGATCAGGCAGTTGCACCCACTTCAGCTACACATGCATCATCTGATAATGTGGGCACTGAATCATTTGTTGATTATCTATTTGCTGAGGATGATCCCACTGATCATTAGACATAGGTATATATAGGTTATGTACACATGTTGAATTTAAAACAATTTTTTAACCACGTGTTTTTAATCAACATATAGATGATCAATTAAATTGTAATATTTTAACAATCGAATTGTTTGGTTTGTTTTGTGTAGATGATGGCAACAGGGGTCACAATTGATCGAATTAATTTTTCATCGACACCTGTTCATCTCGGGCACCCATTTGGGGTACATTTTCAATGATTTGTAAATTTGTAAGATTCAGTCTTGAATGTGTGTACAATTTTAAATATTTATGAACTTATTTATGAACTGGTTCAGGGTTCTTCCACATTGAATCCTCCATCTCAGGGTGTCTCGAGCACTCCATCATTGGGCATCTCACATGACACTCTTACAGTATGTATATTGTTTTAAAAAACTGTATATATACTTAAATTTTTCTATTTTGATATCAGTGTATCTAAAAACGTGCACATGTACTATTTAATATTTTATAAATATGTCTATGCAGGTTGACACAACTATGAGGATGGGCATTGTAGCACACTTGGATAATCCAAGTTTATATCAGGAGTCGACTGCATTTCAGGTTGTTGAAAAACGTATTTAACATGTACACTGTAAGTCAATTATATATATGTTTTAAAACCTAATTTGTACACACATGTGCTAACTTAAATATAAATGACATTGTAGGAGCTTGTTAGTGACACGTTTCATGATCAACACACAGCACATGCAGAGCAGGAGGATAGAGGAGATGGGCAGCCTAATACGGTATAATTTAAAATTTAGATTATATTTAAATTGAACAATTAAAATATACGTTGTGAACTTAAAGTAAATTTCTTGATATATATATATATATATATATATATATATATATATATATATATATATATATATATATATATATATATATATATATGTTGACATGTACATTCAAAATTCTTTTTTCTTTTATAGCTCGATACATGTCATGGAGCTAAGCCTATAGAGACAAGTCCTGGAATAGAGGATTCACAACAAGTTCCTCTTACGGTATAATAATTTTTAAATATGATAGTTCTTATAAATTAAATTGAATTAAATCATTTTTAAAATCGTCAAATATATCTAATTTCAACTTGAACTTTCTCTTGTATTAAATAGATTGATTCAGAGCATGGAGACACAGGTCCAGGTGCACCAGAGCATGCCTCTCAGCCTCACACGGTAATTTAATATTATGATAAATTACAAATTTAAAAATTGTCAGTAAATTAGATTTCCTTATCATCTTACATCTAATTTCATCTAAATCTTTCTCTTTTGCAGAGTGATTCAAGTCATCTGAGTAGTTCGCATGGTGTGAAGAGGACTCTTGATGATAGAGATAGTATGTGATAGGTTATTTCAAACATGGGCTATGTATAATTTGACTATTTCATGGACTAATATACTGTTTGTCATGGACTTTATATATATATATATATATATATATATATATATATATATATATATATATATATATATTGTTGAACATGGACTTTATATATTTTTTTGAACATGGACCTGGACTTTATATATTTGACTATTTCATGGACTATTTGTTATATACTGTTTGTCATGGACTTTATATATGTATTGTTGAACATGTGGACTTTATCTATTTTTTGAACATGGACCTGGACTTTATATATATATTGTTGAACCTGGACTATATATTTTTACATGTCACACAATAAATGCAATCTTGTCGTAGTTCAAAATCATACACATGTCAAAGTAATAATCATGTAAAACCATCATGTTAGTTTAGGTGCATCCATATTTATATATATGTTATCCATGCATACATACATTGCATATACATCATAAACTATAAAAGCATAACATCACATACATATGTATATACAAGCATCCCTAAATTTAATCATAAATCAAACTCTAATCTAACCATGTGCATGAAGGAAAAGAAATGTAAACATTTGAGATCAACCATAATAAGATATATAGATTGACATCAATAGAAATAATCAATTGTCATATATAAATCTACAAGTGTCAGAGTGTTGATCTAGATTTGTGCTTAATGAAGAAATTGCAGTGAAAGAATAATTGCATTGAAAGAATAATTGATTAACTTTAGGATATGATTTATCCCATCCCACTTCCTATCCTATTGTCTAGTTTTACATCATTTCCCCATAACATCGAAACACTCATTTCTTCCTAATTGTAGAAGCCTAACTGCCTTGAAGAAATCATTCCTTTCTTCAATTCATTTCATCCAAGTCCCACCTGAAGTTTTGTAACATTTTTTGCAAAAGTTTGCCAAGTTCATACCCTGTCCCAAGTCAAATTTCTACAACTTCTTCAAAAGATTCCACCCACCCCAAGTACTCCCCTGCATGACTTAGGACAACCATTAATGACTTTCAATGGACATGATATGATGTAATATTTCCTCCAAATTCCTCTTAACATTGGTGGACCCCTCAAAAATATGATTTGGGCATAAAGGTATGGGATAATGGTATAATTCAGCATGATAATCAAGTGTGTGCCATGTGAAAGTGACACGAGAAAGTATGGGTGGACATTTAACTCTCAAGTGACCAAGGTCCTTGTCCAACGTTGCTTGTTGACATTGAACGATCTATATATTATAGTATCTCATTAAACTGAGAAATGAAAAACTAGTTGCAAAGGAGAGACTAAGAAAAACAAAGAAAAACATGCATAAACCTCTAGGGTTTTGTTCCAGTGATAGATTTTAGAGCATTTTCATTGTAATTTTCATGGGTTTTCTTTCAAGGGATATGATAGGGCATTGTAATCTAAAAAGAACAAATTAATAGTGAAGATTTGGAATTTTATTAAGTGTCTTCATGAGCATTGCATGAATTTCAAGACATAAGGGAATGAAAAGTGGATTAGAAGGAATAACAAATTTGAAAGAATTGGTTTTGGGTGTGGCTAATTGGGATGACACCTTGAATTCTATGAGAAAGGATTGGGATTCCCTGCTCTCTAGTTGCAGGAAGTAATTTCTCTATGTTCTGTGGAGGGTTTGGTGTTGTTTGTATGTTATTTTTTAGTTATTTTTTGTCTGTTTTGTCACCTATCCTAGTTTATTGTAGCTAGTGTTTTTTGTTGTATTGGTGGTCTTTAATTTTCTTCATGCTAGTTTGTTGAACTCTTTGGATTTGTAAGGGAATAGGACCCTTTTTCTAGCTTATCTTAATCAAAAACAAATTTGAAAGAAGGAAGGCTTGATCCTTGTGTGAGAATAAAAAGCTAGAGGGGGTGCTATACATAAGCTTGGATGAGAAAATAATACTTGAAGACAACCTCCTAAAAGGAAATATTTGAATATTTGCAAAATTAAAACTCAAACTAAACTAAGACGGTCAAAGACCTATGAAGAATCTTAAAGAAGTTTGTGAGGAAGCTTTTAAAGAAGCTTCTATGAGAGAAGTGTGTGAAACTTCTTGATGATAAATAATGAAGAGATGAAAAGATAAAAATATGAGTTATTTCATGCATTAAAAACCACAAGGTCACCCATTTTAGGAATAAAGTCACCACTTTTACTAATTAAGGTCACTCAAGTAACCTAGAGACACTAGGGGCAACCCTAAGACACAAAGAGGTGACCCTAAGTAGGAAAAATGAAGGGGGCACTAGGTAAAAATGTGAGGTAGGGAAGGTCAATTTGGGGGTTGAAAAAGATGGTCAAGAGGGGGAAGAACACACAGGACATGCCACCAAGAGTGAAACTACTGGTAGGATTGTAATTCACACCTACATGACTATGATTAGGACTTATTTATCATCATCAAATTGTCATGTAGGCTTGATGTGATTTTAGTACTTATAGATACCAAATGTTAGGAGTTTCAAGCCACAAATACTAATTCCACATAACCTTAATGAGAGAAACTATGCTAAATAGTATGCAGAATCTATAATACAAAAGAAGAATAAAGTATAATTACAAGATAACACAAGATGCACCTTGGGAAAACCCTTTTAGAAAAAACCTAGCCTCCAAAGCACCACAAACCCAATGTATTATCTCAAGAATGGGATTATAGAGATAATAGAGTTCTCCATGTAGAACTTCAACAAAATTAAACAACTTCTTGCATTTGTAGTGTCCACTTAAGGTGGAAGTTGTATGCTAACTTTTTGGATGTATTAAGGGGTCCTAATTTACGATGTCTTAAGGGGACGTCTTAAGTTCTCAAAATTTGGTGAAGTTGCCCAAGGCGACCAAATCGAACAATATAATAAATCAAATTTAAAGTAAATTCTAAGTAGAAAAACATGGACATTTAACAAATAAAATACATAAAATAATAAATTTGATAAATTTAATACTGTAGAGTATAAAATTGTGTACATACACATGTATACAAATTTCTATACAAAATGTGTAATAATGTAATTGTGTATGTACATATATGCCAACTCAAAATAATTTAAATACAAAATGTCGTTATATGCCATCTCAAGAAAATCCAAAACTTGAGGAGAATGTAGCAGGTCTTCATGCCACCTGATGTAAAAATAATACAAGCAATTTATCAATATATCTGAATCAAAACATGTATTTTAATTTATATAAAACTATCTAGATATACACAATTTGTACCTGTATTTACAAGTGCCTCTCAAGTTTTTGTTTCAAAGTATTTGATGAATTTGTGATGATGGCCTGAGGATATAAAAGGATAAATTAAATCAATTTCAACTAATAACGCATAAGAAATATCAAAACATGTATTTAATACATATTTAAAACAACAATATAAATCTATTTAACTATATTTACTTGTATTTACTTATTCTATTGTACCATCTCCATCCTCTCTTTTTTCCAACGCATTGATGATTGTCTCATGGTCTTCCATAGAAATGTTCCATAGCTCTTTATTTGTAGGTTTTCCGCGATACCTCTCCAATTTTATATTTGTTGCCAACACCAAATGTGAGTAGTGTATAATCTTCTTATGTGTTTCATAATCTTCGAATGCAGGCAAACCATTCTTCCTTATTAGGTATTTCTGTAGCCAAGTGCCAACAACCACCACCGAATCTATTGGATAATGATAGGCATCATCAAAGAAATACTTAAAATTTGCTTAAGGGGATCAAAGAAGTTCTTAAAATATGCCTAGGGGAATCAAAGACTTGTTATCAAAATTTTCTTAAGGGGATGTCTTAAGGGGATCACCAAACCTGTTGGATAAGGAAAGCCATCATCATCTTCTCAAGGTGCTGTTAACTTATGTTTAGTCTCCACACAACGAGCCAACCAATATTTAGTTTCCTCTTCATTATTCTTTGGTGCAACAACAGCATACACATGTCCTGCAAAACAAATTTTGATTCAATAACTTGCACATGTCCATAAAATTTGACCAATCAACATACATGCATTCATATGTACACATAAATAAATAAAAGCACTACAAATTAGTAATCAAAGTGAAATAAAATGAAATGATTTGAATTAAATTACCTTCTTGTACAAGGTCTGAAACACGATCATAATTGTCTAATACAAACAGTTGATCATTGTCTTCAATTGTTGTTTCACTTTGATTGTGTGCTTGTGCAAGTGTCAATGGTCTTTATTTCCACTCTTCCACCCATTCTGTATTCTCACATGCTTCCTAATCTCCTGAAATACAAAACTGACAAAAACATGCAAGCTCCCTTATCCAGATAGTCCATGTACTTGCATTCAAACTCCTAAATGAATGCCATTTAGTAGATCCACTGATTGTCTGGCAATCAAGTCTAGGTAGAATGTTTTCTTCTTCAACCAACCAAAAGAATCGACGAACTGTAGAGTACTCGCTTGATCCAGGTGTACATAATCTTGTATTGCACCAATCTACAATCCCACGTGCATATTTAAATTTTACTGCATCCTCAAATTTTAATTGTTGTCTAGCAAGAATTCTTTTAACACACGCACCAGCTCCATCATGTTCTCCCTTACCATGTCCAGCTTCAAAAAAATTCCACATATGTTGGACATTATTCTCCTTGTGAACCCTACATAACCAATAGAACATTCGAGCATTCTTGAACTGCCCCGTACAATTATCTGACCATATAAGATGTTCAGTCATCTGGATTCTTCTTTCTCTTAAATTTGTATAAAATATATTGAAACAATATTGAACAAACTCTGACGAGTGTAACCGGTTGTCACTCAAATAGAAATGATACTCCCTCAAAACTTTTCTATCATTCTCTGTGCTATCATCTGCATGTCTATAAACAATATGAACAAACATAGCAACCTGCACTGAATTGTAATATTGTGATTGAATTTCCTCTTGCGGAGCTAAAGTATAGTTTTCCACAAAATCAACCACTGATAGTATAGTACCAACTGGAAATGTGTTTCTACTTTCACAAAATTGTCCATCAAGCCATCGAGCTTGTTGAGAGTCCTTGACATATTTTGGTACAATTTTACTTTTAAATTCTGATATGAATGCATGCACACTAACCTTTTCTGTAATTGAATCACAACGCTTTCTAATTTTTCCATCTTTTAAAGAATATTCAACATTCTTAAATTTTTTAACATCCACTAATTGTTGTCCAAAATCATTTTCAACACTTTCATGCATACAAACTCTTAACAAAGAAAGATTGCCACAACTAGTGCATTGTCCAGAAATACATGAACTTAAATAAAAACCTTTTTCATTAGATCTTTCACAAAACAAACTTGATATAAACTCTTTTATTGCTTCAGTTGGCATATTAATATCAGATTCCTGTATAATCATGTTACGATGTAAAGTACAACGTATATATTGAAACACATCATAATAATAACGAAATTGAACATGCGTTTTACAACAAGATATCCATTCCTTATTAATCTTTACATACCATGGTTTGCATTTTTCAAAAGATCTTTGACTTATTTTAATATTACCAAGTAACACTAATTCATCACAAAATTTTCTATAAAATTCACTTTGCGTTGTATCTAATAGGTGTTTTGGATGAGGATCGTGAACTTTGGACCCCACTCTTAACTTTAAAACATCTCTAGCATTAGACGATACCCTAGTATTATCATGCCAATATTTTTTGATCAAAGATCTGATTTCAACATTTAGTTTCATGTCAGATCTTGGGAGTCGACCACTAAAACTCCAACATTGGTTAATTAGATCATTTTCTATACTTTCTCTTCTTTTTGCCGCTCTTACCAATGTTTTAAGATGTATTTTTAGAATTCCACTAATATTGCTTACCATTCTTCTATTCAAAGTTGTTTTATTCACTATAGCAGTTGTTATAGCTCGTCTTGCTGCATTTTTATCTTTGGATCGACTATTACTTCCAATAGACTCAATGGCACTAGCAACAGTAGACATAGCATGTTTTAGCGATTGATCTTTTCTTCTTGTTTTAACAAAAATGCCTAACATTTTCATTACTTTTCTCATTTTCCACATTCTCATTAATTGCATCATTAGTTGACATTGAAATGATAGTTTTTTACGATAAAAAAATTCCTTGTATAATCTATTGGCATGTGTTCTTATTTGTCTCCAAGAAATTTTACTAGGAAGATTATCCAAAACATCTCTTTCAATTTTGAAAAAATATTTCTCATTTTCAACATCACTTCCTAGATTTTCATTTTCATTTTCAACTTCAAAACGATTTTCATTTTCAACAACAAAATGGTTTTCATTTTCATTTTCAACAAAAGGATTTTCATTTTCATTTTCAACAACAAAACGGTTTTCATTTTCATTTTCAACAAAAGGATTTTCGTTTTTATTTTCAACAACAAAACGATTTTCATTTTCATTTTCAACAACAAAACGGTTTTCATTTTCATTTTCAACAACAAAAGGATTCTCATTTTTATTTTCAACAACAAAACAGTTTTCATTTTCATTTTCAACAACAAAAGGATTTTCATTTTCATTTTCAACAAAAGGATTTTCATTTTCATTTTCAACTACAATTTGTTTCAAATTTTGATCTCTACGAATATTATCAATCTCAACATTGTTATATCCAGCTTGTTTTAAATCTCCTATCAACACTATTTCTATTTCATTCAAAGGTGGATTTGAAGAAGTACCTGGATTTGTGCCTATTGAAACATTCTCCATAGCATTAATAGAGGGATTTGAAGACATACCAGGAGTAGTTTGTATAATCGTATTAGTTTCCACATTCACCTCTTGCAAACTTGCATCGTCTATATCCATGGTCTCCTCAATGTTTTTATCTTCAATAGTTGTGGAATTGGATGCTTCAACATTGTTCATTGATTGAATCTTTACTCTTCTATCTCTTTGTCTTTTTTCCTCCTTCTCTCTCTTTGCTTCAATTTCTTCAGGGGTTAATAGCTTCCTATCTTTCCTCTTATTACGACTTTGTGATCCCATGATTAAAAAATTTATGAAGTATGTACAAATGAATGTCAAAAACTTGAATGTGTTTCAAGTCCTTCAAACAAGTACCAATTCAACAAAATTCCACTCAAATAACGTCTCCATGATGGCTTCTATCAAAATACCAACAATACTTCAAGTTGATGGACCTGCAAAAGAAAGAAATATGCCAAAGAATGCTGCAAGAGTCACTGTCGGCCGTACTGTAGAGCAAATTGCAGAAATGACAGTCATAGTACAATTTTATTAAAAAAAATGGGCAAATAAAAAATGGGATCCCATTTATAAAAACAGGATCCCGTTATATAAAACGTGATCCTGTTTATTAAACGGGATCCTGTTTACTACGCGATCTCGTTTATTAAACGGGATCTCGTTTTATTTCCGACCGATGAACATATAAACGGGATCCTGTTTTATAAACGGGATCGCATTTTATAAACGGGATCCCGTTATTCAAAATTTAAATTTTAGGCTCGAGTTTTGCTTTGTAACCTGCTTCGAAAAATGTTTTGGGGACTCGACCCTGACCTCTGGTCCTAGTTTGACCTGCAACTTGAAGGCCCTGTCAATGTCACAACAAAATAATGACTTTGGGCATATATTTAAAGGTCTATTTTGCAGAATATTTTTACGAAATTAAAACCCATTATAGAGGAGACAATGTAGATTCTAAATATGTAATTTTTTTTACAATTGAATTAATTTTTCTATTTTTTAATCAATTTCTGATGAAATAGGGTCATAACTTTAAATTATCAGGGTTTTTTAATATTTTAATAACTTTTTATTAAAATATTTTTTTGTAAAAAAAATTATATGAAAACGTACTTTAGACAATTCTTTTCAATTTAAAAAAAAATTTCAAAAAATGTTAAGTTTAGGTCATCTTATGCATGACGTACACGATGATTTTTTAAAAGACAAAAAATGACCAATAAAAAATTAATAAAAAAAATTATTAAATAAAAAATTACAAATAAATATGGAAAACGTGCTTCAGTGAGTTACAAATCTTTTCCCAAAAGGATTTTGAAAAATATGATTATTTAGGTCAAAATATGGATGACGTACACGTATATGGTATAGTAAAAAAAAAGTGACTTTTAAACAGTGGTTTTTAAAAACGCCTATTCAAAATCAATTTCTATCATCTGGGTATTGAAAAAAATGACATATTTGGAAACTAGACTCTGAGTACTACATTTCATATTTAGTGACTTTTTCCAAGATTCCACATTTAAGTGCTTCAAATTTTTAGGTCAAATGCGACAAATTCTGAAAATCAGGAAAAACACTTCCACTTTTTGGCCAAAAAGTGGACAACTTCTTGCACACACCCAGTGTCCATATTGGTCGCATCTGAAACATTGGATGCGAGAAATGTCTTTCTTGAATGAACCTTTCCCATGATGATTTTTCCTCTTCTTGAAGTGTTTCTTCTTCTCTTTCTTGTGAGAGTTTGTATTTAGAACATGAAGATCTTCATCTATATTTTTTTGTTTTGACCCTTTCTTTGTCTGTCTAGATTCTTCTTGAAGACAGTCTGATCTTAGGGGGTCAAATTTTGGAAATTTAGACCTTGCACTAATGCCTTGAACAAATGTCTCCCAAGAATTTGGGAGACCATCTAGGGCAATAAGTGTTAGTTCCTTGCTTTCAATTTGGTACCCAAGTGTTGATAGTTGATCCCTTAGTGCAGATATTCTCATAAAGTATGCATTGATAGATTCTCCTTTGTTCATACTTATATGATTTATTTCTCTCTTTAGGGCTAAGGTTCTGCTGGATTTATTAATTTCATAATTGCTTTCAAGTGACTTAAACATATGATATCCAGTCTCATGTTTTCTCAGAATTGGCACGATATGATCTCTAACTCCATCAACTATGATTTTCATGGCTTTGTCATTTCCTTCAATCCATGTCATTTTATCAGGATCATTCTCTGGTTCCGTTTGGTTTTCTCTCACAAATGAATCAACTTTATTTTCTTTTAGTATCATCATAATTCTAAATTTCCATGATGAGAAGTTATTTCCTCCTTCCAATCTGTCTTCGAATCAGATTGTTGTTGCCATTTGAGAAATGAGATGTATTAAATCTGAATTTCTCAAGTTCAATTTTCTGCCTGGATTCTGCTTAACTTGGCTCTGATACCCTGAAAATTCAAATCAAACTTATGATCTCTAACTTGGATAACTTCTGAATGTTGGATATTTGTATTGCAGACTTAATTCATTACTTTCTCTTATTTTTCAAATGCAATTTCCACTTCTCATACACTTTCAATTTTTGTGTTTTTCATGGTATTGCAAGACAAAGACGTTGATATATATATGAGTGATGGTAGGAGTCACATCTATGATAGACGTGACTCCTCAAGGAGTCATGCCTATCACAGGTGTGACTTCGTCACCTTTTCATTGCTTTAGCAATTGCTAATCACCATTTGAATTGTAGTCAGTTTCATCGACTTTAACAATTACTAATCACCATTAGAATGCAGTCGATGTTTATACTTTGGTAATATATCATTCGATCATGCTATATTGATATTTATTTTAACATACCTTATATATTAAGTATGAATATATAAGTAATATTTAATATTACTTGTATATTCATATTTATTATGATCATAATAAATACGTTATCTGATCGAAGCTACAAACAACTCAACACCCTTTCAAGAGTAATAAAAAATGGACTTAGTTCCTATATGACGATGGGGTTGTAACAAATTATATGACGCTTGGCTAAGTGGAATCACTCTGCGATTTCTCTAACTTGATGTTGATGTTGATGTTATCTTATCTTGTTTACAACACTTTAATAATACTGTTGCTCTATGCACTTTGTTTATCATGAATATCACCTTTCTTGGCTCTTTCATGTAGTGATCATATGCATTGTTGTTTATTATGATTATTTGGACACTAACACTTTTCTTACAGGGATGTGTTTGTGGGAACATTTGGCGATCGTAAAGTACATGTCACCTCTGGGGGACATGGGCTTTGTGAGAGCTTGTGTTCCTTTGTGTGTTTTCTTCCAACCTTAACGTGCTTGATATTGGTACGTGATATCAACCACCTTAAGGTGGGGGCATATATAAGGTAAGTTATTTGTTCTAGATGCTAGTAAAGTGTGTTTCAACAATCTTGAAATTTGTTTCGTATACCTCCTTTTCACTATAAGGTGTCTCCGTGATACGGGTGGGGTTGTATACTTTTAAGCTCATACCTCCTTTTCACCATAAGGTGTCTCCGTGATGCAGGTAGGGTTGTATGCCATGCTTCCATTTCACTGTAAGGCATCTCCGTGATGCAGGTGGGGTTGCATTTTCAAAAAGTCCTCATCGCGAGGTGGGGAGCAGTTCTATGAGTAACTCAAACCCTTAAGCATGTTTTTGACGGTTGTTGTGGTGAAGGACAATCGTCGGTGTGTGCCTGTAATGTGCCTGAGATGGTGATGAACCTAGCAATAGGAACACTCCATCGCTTGTCTACCATGTTTTCTCCATGTCTTCGGCGTGTGTATGTATGACGTGCTTGTTCTCAAAGTGCAAGACCGGTGGCAATGAGCTCCTCTACACTTTGGGATTTGTTTGGTGTGTTTGTTCTCAAGGTGCAAGACCAGTAGTGAATAGCTCCTCTACACATTGGGATTTTGTTTGGCGTGTCTATTCTCAAAAACTGCAAGACCAGTGGTGAACAACTCCTCTACACTTTTTATGATTTATTTGTTTACTTTCCTTGTACTTGCATTGTGCATTTCATATGGGAAAAAAAGAAAATAATCACTGCATTCATTGTATTCTTTGTGCTTTGCATGTCTTCAATGTTGTATTCTCCATGTTTTACGTGACTGTAATTATCATCTCTGTGTTTTGCGTGTCTTCTCTGTGCCTGGCGTGTTTGTTGACCTTACTTTAAGGCATGCATTGGCCTTGTGTCTAATACATACATTAAAGTGGGGGCTAAATGTTATGTCAGAAAAATGCACCCTTGAGGGCTTTTTCCTAAAGGTTTAGCTCTCGGGTCTTTAGATTTGCATTTAGAGCATTTTGTATATTAAATCATACTCTCGATGAGAAAACCCTTGGCTCTTGTGACAAATGGGACCTAGGGGGTGCTAATTTGATGATCCCTGAGCAAGACAGGGGGTGGACAAGGGTACTAGTGCCCTAGTCCAACCCTATTTTGGGTCTGCCCTAATTTAAAATGTGAGATTTGTGACTGTTATTTAGTTTCCAAGCTGACATCATAAGTTTCAAATACGAAATTCTTGGTGGGAATCTTAATAGTTACATATATAAGCATGTTTAGGTTATCATTTGCAAACTAGAAGAAGATATCTAGAAGATCATTGGCAAGTTTTATGATTGTGATCTATTGGCATACTTGTGATTATCATTGTGTTGTAGAGCATAGCATTGTTATTGTGTTTGTTTGCAGGTTGGATTACATCTTCTCCTCATGGCATTGAAGAGCTTCTTCCTTCCATCAGAGCTTCATCATCAAGGTATCATTTATTGTGCTTTATCAATCATTATCATTTGGTTTTTGCCTTTGCCTCCCAAGGGCGCGCACTCTCTTTGAAAATAGTGTTCAGAAGACTTGAATATCTCTTTGGGGCTTGACTGAGGCAAGCCTTTAAACACCACAACCCCCTCCCACACTCCTTGTGATTGCAGGTTACAGGTGTCATATTTGGAGAAAGTGGAGTTGCAAAGAAGAAATACAGACATTGAAGATTCCAGATCTAAAAAGAAGCAGACACTATTTAACATTTCAGGACAAGGGTGCCATCAACCTTGTCCTCCATTTTCAGATCATGAAAAATAGAAGACATAGTAGAGATTAGTAACATAAGGAGATGGGGACTTTACGGAAAAAGTTGCACATTGGACTAGGGTGCCATCACTGTTGTCCCCAACTTTCCCATTTCTAGACTACGAAAAACAATGAGTTAAGATACTCTGCCCTCTGCTTATTTCTTGTAGCATTTGTCATAATTCACAAATTTGATTACTGTTTTACTTAAGTTAGAGTTTTAAGAGCATAAAATCATTAGTTAGCAATCTTGTGTGATCACATCTAAATTTCCCAACAGAAAACTAAGTGGCAACACAAATCTGATAGTTGACTCTCCTCTCGATGGGAGAAGCACTTGGTTGAAAAGCCCTTGGAATGTTTTGTGGAAAGGAGGATTCAAACTAAAACAAACAACACCCCATCAAATTCACATCCCCTTTTCTATATAAAACACCCTCAAAAACTCAAAATTAAAATGAAAAATCAAAAACTCAAAAATAAAAATCAAAAACTCAAAATCAAAATCAAAAATCAAAAAATCAAAATAAATATTAAAAATAAAAAAATAAAAATAAAAATAAAAAAGCAAAAAAAATAAAAAAATCGAAAAATCAAAATAAACATCAAAAAATTCAAAAGGAAAAATAAACATAAAAAAAATAAAAAAATAAAACAAAAAAAAAATCTAAGGGGGAGGCAATTAGTGCTTGACCCGATGCATCGGCAATGGGCCGATGCCGCCGGCCCGGGCCAGGTGCCCATCGGCGCCTGACTCAGGTGATCGGTGCCAGGCCGGTGCCAATCTCCTGGGTCGGGTGCCCATCAGTGCCCAACTTGGACGATTGGCGTCGGGCCAACACCGATCTCCCAGGCTAGGTGCCAATCAGCACTCAACCTAGTGGATCAACACCAGATCGATGTTGATATGCCGGGCCATGCGCCCTTCCACCCCCTCTCACCAAAAAAATGCCCCCTATCTCAAAAAAATGCTCCTATTTCAAATTTAACACGCCAAACTCAAATCTAAGCGCCATTTCAGTCAAAACACCCACCTCCCCCTCCATTTTCAAAACCCCTCCCCATCATTTTCAAAACCCTCATGTTGCCCTAATCCCACAAAACCAACATAATAACAAAACATAATAACCAGAGAAGTTAAAACCACTCACCGGCTCACCTGCTACCGCGGGTCGAAGATACTCTCTCACCCGGTGCTCCTCTCGTGGAATACTCGCCATCACTCTGCTCTCCTCTTTCCTCTTCTCCACTCCCACCTCCAAATTCACAAAAGTAAAATGAGCTTTTTTAAGCTTCTTTTCACTTTTTTAACCCCCTCCGTACTAACTTTTTATCTTTTTTAATCTTTTTAAGCCACCCTTTGTATCGTTTTTCCTTTTTCCCCCCCCACAACTTCTTTTTCACCTTATTTCATCTACCCACCTTTTTTCCCATTTTTCATGATTTCTTCCCCGTTCTTTAGTCTCGGGACCCCTTTCACCCCCTTTTTGCCATCATTTCTCCTTTTTCGAGAGATTGCCAAAAAAATTATTTTTTTCTGTCGATCTCTCAAGGAGGCATCACCTCGTCACATAGTCCTCTTCTACTCACTCACCGGGGCATATTTATCAAAAAAATTATATTCTTTGATATCCCATCAACTTGACAGCTGTGGTGCCATATCAAAGAGGGGCAAAATGTAGACGTCTAAAAATGGTCACAACCACTTTCATCCACTTATGCAATCCAACCCTAATTCACCTGCATCACTTCATCCGATCCATATATTAATTAAATAATTTTTAAATATTAAATTAATTTATTCTGAACCTTTTCCCTTTCACAAAAAATCAAATTCCTCTACTATAGTTTAAAAATTAAATATTTTTTACTATAGTTCATAAATCATATTTCAAAAAATTAAATAAAATTGTCATATTATTTAATTCTCTATTTTGTTCACTTTTGATTACTTTTTGTAATCATCATTATCTTTTTCTAATCCATGTGCACATGAATTAATTTTAATTAATTCATCATTACAAACCCCCATGTTTCTAGAAGTCCACTTGTCATCCTATGTACACACATGTATATGACAAGTGGTACTTTGGAAGCATGGTCAAATCTTCCATAAGTGTACATTTGTCCTATTTCTTCCACCCCACTCCATGTGTCACTATATATGCTAATTTAAAATTACATGTGACACTATTTGAACACTATTCTTCTAATTTTAAATTCCACTTGTCCTCTCCATGGAATTTAAAATTCCTCACAAAATCCAACCCTTACCTTTTCATAAATGAGTCTTTACATATCATACACCTACTCAATCCTATCCATTCAAACATACAATCTCATCCATTGATCATCCCTTGAATCTTGGAGCAAACATCTCATCCAATCCAATCATGTCATTTGCCCAATTCTCCTTGCTTGAGGATCCTCAAGTAATCTCAACCATTGATCTTCTAAATTGATCCTATCCCTTCAATCTCATTCCCAAAAATCTATAAATTGAGGCCTCTACCTCCCATTTTCAACAAGCCATCATATGCAAAGAAACTTTGTCCAATTGAGTGCTCAACATATAGAATTAGTGCAATTCTAAATAGCTTTGTTTAGTGGCATAATCATATAGAGTATATCACTACTTATGTGCTTAGATAGAGTGCAATTTAGATAATTAGTGCATTAGTAGTTCAAGCTCAATCTTGAGGTCCCTTGGACTTGGGATTGGGTGCAATTAGGCTTAGTTTGCATCCAATTTAGGATCCCACTTTCATAGGTAGATAGAATACAAGGGAACTAGAAATGAATCAAAGTATCCCCAAATGTAGACCTATTAACTCATACTCAATCTGTGGATGACACAATGCTCTTTGGAGTGGCCAGCAGGTGAGAAGCAAGAACCATGAAGACCCTCCTTGATAAATATTGTCAAATCTCAGGGTAGAAAATTAATTGGCATAAGTTTGAAGTATTCTTTTTTAACACAAAAATTAGAAGACAACAAGATATTGCTAGAATAATTGGTATTAAACTTGGAACCCTACCGTGCAAATTTCTAGGAATTCCCCTATTTGTAGGGGCCAATAAGTTGAGATTTTGGGAAAGCCTTTTAAACAAATGCATGCAAAATTGGAATATTGAAGAGAATGTAAATCTTATATCAAAATTGGTATTGCAATTGAAGGGAAAGTAAATCTTATATCGAAATTGGTATTGCAATTGATTTTAATTATTCTTCTAATTTTTTAATTTTTGCTAAAATTCCCATCCACCAATAGTAAAATTAAGAAATATAAATTAGTAGCCTTAAAAAATGAAAGTGATATAAAAACATTACTTGGAAAATTTAATATTTTGCTTTGCATAATTTTCCTAGAAAGAAATTGTCAAAATTGATTATATCAGTATCCCTACTATAGGCAAGGAGATTGCTTGTTTAGGAAAATTATTACATTTAGATGTGAACCTAGGTGTAACTATTTTGATCCGTTAGTCACTTTGATTCACAATTGTTGAAATTACAAGCAATAGCTATATACTTGAAACACATAGTTTACAAAAATCATATAGCTTAGGGTTACCAGTATACTTTGGGCATGCTTTCAAATGTTGGTTTTGGTATCTTATTGATTCCTTCTATCATCTGGGAGTGTCAAAAGTAATTTTTATCTTATCATGGCCTAAAACTTATTTAATTACTCCTAAATGCAAATATGAAACTAAAATGGCATTCATAAACATCTGATGGCCCTTGTTCATTTGAGAATCTTGTCCACTTGATAAATTCTGAATCAAATTATAATTCACCTGCACAAATTGACATGTGGAAAATTACATGGATAGATATGAACACAGTATTGTCAATGCTTTATATCTGAGTGAATTTGGACTCATCAAATGTGCTTACCTCTTAGAGTAAAAGGGGAAAGGTGGGGTGGTCATTGGTACTAATTATCATGAATTAGGTACACATTTAGGGAAAGATTATTTGGTCATGGTAAGAACTATTGTCTTGTCCACTTTTTTCCCTTTTCACAACACTTTTAAGTAAAATGTAAGATAGATATGCAAAATTTTTTAGGAGAAAACTATGTAGCTATTTTTAACATTAAAGTTTTAGGTCAAAGTTCATGATCCATCATTAGCATGGATAATATTGAAGAATGCGGATTCTATCATCTTTATAATGCTTACAATGCCAAGAAAGGTGGGTGGCCTGGGGGGAATTTAGGATGAGATTGAAAGGGGTGTTAAAACATGTTAATTAATGTGGTCCTAAGAGAAATTAAAACAATTAGAGTAGAGAAAGAATAATGGGTAGTAATGTAGGAAGATAAATAAAACCCTCAATCATGAAAAATAAGAGGTGGTGTGCGGGGCAGGGGATTAAACAGTGCAATGTGTCAAGATAGAAAGTGAGAATATGAAAATATTAAAAATCACAAAAGTCAAAGTTTAAGCAATAATAATGTTACAGATTTAAGAAATGTAAAAAATAAAGAGGAATTTAAAGTGTAATTGAAGTGAGGAGTGGGTGTTGAGTTGAAAATTATTAAGAATACAATAGTGGCTAAAAATATAAATTACAAGTACATGGGTCTAGAGGGGGAGAATAATAGTGATGTGAATTAATGGTGTAAAGAGGGTATAAATAGCTACATGATTTTCTCCTAAAAACTGTGTCACTATTATGGAATGTGAAAATAAAAAATCCAATGCTCCTAAATGTAAAATTGATTGTTATTTGCTTAGATTAGAGTTCTAGAAATTGATTTTTATATGTGTGAATTTACTTGGCCAATTTATGCTTAACAGTAAAAAATATAGGGGAATTTGATATATTTTAACATTTACACTCTTCAAGGTGTAAAGGCTTAAATTGATAGATCTAAGGTGTAGCAAAATGCTAAAAGTGTTATAATTGCAACTAGAATATGTTGGACTCCTCCAATTAACATAGGAGTTATATCAACATGAAACTCAACTTATCTATTACATGTGAAGTGACGATCTTTAAATAAGAGAAAATCCTGATTGCACATGTGTGGGATAATACATAACTACCCATTCTTAGAAAGAGAATATGCTAATGGAAGATGCAATTATAGTGTCAACTATTTTCATAGATTTATACATACATCACTACAAATAAACCATATTGAAGAACAAAATTATATATTCACAAAATGCAAAGAGAGTGCATGATTAAACTCTAATATGTTAATATGATTAAATAATTTCAGATTTTTCCTTGAATGTTTACCCAATTGCATTTGGTTTTATGTCTCATTTTTCCTAGAGGTTAAAAACATTTTTATTTAAATAGGTGAGGTAAACTATATATAGTTTAGCTATGCTAATGATGAATATTCACCACAAGGAATTCCAACATGTGAAGCAGATTTCTCTTTTAGAAATCAGTAATTGAATAAGGGTGCCCATGTGGACAAATATGATGGAACCGGTATTAAACTTAAACTTGTGGATTTAGAAAAGAAAATTTAATTATGCTTGATGTGAAACGCCTGAATGTGAAATTTTGCAAGTTTGATGAAGAGGGTCTATAAGATTTTCTAACTTAGAAAGACAATGATAAGATTGGATTCTTGTCTCATACAATTAGATGATATCTATGAATCCCTTCTCATTTTCATGCAAATGTGCCTTTTCACTCAAGTTTGTAACTTTTGTTATTTTGTGCATTTGCAAACCAAATGATGGTCCAAAGATTGACATCTAATAATGTATATAAAAAACTATGCAATTTTTTTCAATCACATCATTAATTTCCTTAAAAAATGTTTGTGCTATCGTCAACTAAGGCACTGATATTCTCTCATTGAAGGTGAAACCATCACAAATTTGAGGCTTGGGCTAACAGAGCATAGGAATAAATGCCTCAAGCATCATCCAACCTTGACAGAACATTTTGGTTTCTAAGGACTATAATTTATTCTCTCTATTACCAAAAAGTTTTCCTCTTATTCTCTATTATTTACTATTTAGGATATACCAAAGATAATGCAAATCATCTTCAAGTGACATCAATCAACCCTTTTGATGGAAACATGTGACTGGATAAAATAAATATTGGTTTTTCACAAATCTTTACCATTTTTGCATTGTCTACATCCATTTCTATATGGGCTTTCAAATAAATCATATAGATGATTAGAAACATGCTCATTGAAATTAAAATTCATGGGGAACTTTCCATAAGAATTTTATTTCATTCCTAGTAATTCATCATGTTGTATACCGTACAAAATTTGCTCATCTTCAATATCTTGAATTACATCCTCTTTTGGCCTAATGCAAAAATTTTGAATGTGAAATTTTACAAGTTTGATGAGGAGGGCCTATAATACTTTTCTATCTCACAAAGACAATGATGAGATTGAATTCTCATCTCATGTAGTTAGATGATCATATGGATGCCTTCTCATTTTAATGTAAATGTGCCTTGTGACTCAACTTTGAAATGTTTTTTTGTGTACATTTTGTACATTGCCCATGATGCTACTAGCAACCTCACTGCTCATCATTGGCATCTGCAAACCAAATAATGGTCCAAAGCATGACATTTAATATTTTCTATTTAAGAAACCATGCAATTTTATTCAATCATATATCATAAATTTCCTGAAAAAAGGTTCGTGTTATCCTCAACTAAGGCACTGATATTGTGGCATTGAAGTTAAAATCATCACAAATTTAAGGCTTAGACTAAATAGAGCATCAGAATAAAGGTCTCAAGCATCATTTAACCTTGACTTATCTATCAAAAAAGTTATATTGGAACAATCTTGGCTTCTAAGGATTATTCTCTCTACTAATAGAAAATTTTCCACTTATTCTCTATTATTTTCTATTTAGTATCTACCAAAGCTAATTGCAAAGCATCTACAAGTGACATCAATCACCCCTCTTGATGGAAATGTGTGAGTGGATGAAATCAATGTTGGTTTTTTACATAGCTTACCATTTTTGCACTGTCTACATCTATTTCTATCACAAGATGTGGAACAAATTGTCTAGATGATTAAAAACATGTCCATTGAAAATAAAATTCTCAAGGAACTTTACATAAGAATTTTATTTCTTTCCTAGTGATTCACTATATTGTATATTGTACAACATTTGCTCATTTTTAGTCTCCTAAAATGGCTTAACAAGCTTGTAAGTAATATATTTTTGAGATATACAGAAATCTCTTTTAGTAATATATGTATGCATGTAATGTTGTTCTAGCATGCCAGAAATGATTTTGTTTTACTTAACCATATTTTTATTGTGAAGGTGGAGTAACTTCTTCCAAATTTTGGAATGATACACATTGTCATTTAGGTTATTCAATGTCATAGAAAGAGATCTGTAAAATATTTAAAGATGTTTTATTGACTATAAGCAGTGTTGTTTGGGTTATTGATTCTTAACATATGTTATTTATTGGTTAATTTTTTTGCAAAATACCTTTGCAAGTATGGGAGCAAAGGTACAATGTGAAAATTACTTCCCAATAATATTCTCAAATAAGAATGTTGGGCTAGAGGAAGGAGTGAACAGAAGTCTTGTATAGGCTTTTCCAGACTATGATGGGGAGGAAATATTGAAAGAGAAGCAATTTTACATTACCCTCAAGAAAGGGACAATGGGACAATGTTTAGAAAATGATTTTGAGATATTGAAATATACAATGCTTAAGCATGAAGAAGTATCTAGGGATTAGGTATGTGAATCTTAAACCAAGTGATGCAGGAGCATCCCAAGTTGCAAAGCAATCTTGCATCAACCAAAAATATTTTCATTCTTTCTTTTCTTGAATTTTTAGTTAAGTTCAGTCATTTGCAGTTTCAACATTTTGTACCGCATTTTACCACATCTTCATATCAGAGCTCATGGAACAAGACTTAGTATCTACACAGTGTCATCTACATCATATTCAAATTTCAAGACATTTGGATTTGTTTGCTAAAAGTTATCTCTATTAGAAGATCATCAGTTTTCATGGAACAGAGCTTCTAGGTAGTCAGTTGAAGGAGAAGATTTAGGGAGCACTTCCATGACTTGTAGAGCCAAATGAGACATCATACATGGTACTTAAGGTTCAGGTAGACCTTGCTTAAGGTCAGCACCAAGTTTTAGGCATTTGCAGAGCAATACCAGATGTTGAAGGCCGACCTACCTTGTTTCTACATGCTAAATCTTTCATTGGAGTTTGTAAGCTCGTGTGGCTAATGCAGATGATTCTATGAGCTTGCAGATAATATATATAGATCTCTAAGATGTATTAGGAAGTCATTAGTGATGAAGTTAGTGATTATGATAGTTTAGATTAGATATTTTGTTCCGGGAAGGCACTTCAATGCCACATCTTGCATATCTGTTGTAACACGGAAAGTAGGTATGTGAGCCCTTTAATTGTAGCCCACATATTGTCGACATATAAGCATTGTAATTCTTTGAAATTCTAAATATATGAATCTTCCATTGCATTCTATGATTGTGTTGTTTCCGTTGTGATTATTCTAGCTACATGGTTTGGATAGTTCATTCTGTCAACCCTCCGGCCATGACTGCACCAAGTGATATCAGAGCCAAGTTTTGAATACTTTAGGAAGTGAAGGCATTCTGTAAGATCTTGTTGTGAACAGATCATTGACTTGAGGCAGTCTACTTGTGTTTGTCAATAGAGTGTTGATTGAGAGGTATTTGTAGTCTTGTAGTCAGATCGTCAAATTGAGGCAGTTGCATCAAATCCTAGGAAGAGATGCCACCAAGAACAATGCTTGCTATGGCCAATGTTGCTAGAAGAATGGAAGAAATGATTAAGATGATGAGGACAATGAAAGTTAGATTGGATGTTGTAGAAGAAGATAGAAGAAGAGGACTAAACCCTAGACATGATGCTAAAAGTGATGATAAAGAATTTCAATCAGCTGACCAAAATGAAAAAGCCCTAGAAGAAGAAGAATTAGATCAAGTGAAGATGTTGAAAGCTATTTCAAAAGTTAGTAAGAGGCCTAGAGACAAAGTGCCAAACTATACTAGGAATTTGAATCTAGAGGAATTGATTGATTGGATAAATGACTTGGAAGAATACTTTGAATATGAAGAAATTGAAGATCCGGAGAGAGTAAGATTTGAAAGGACATGCTACTATTTGGTGGAAAGAAGTTCAATTGGATAGGAATAGAAGAGGAAAAAGAAAGATCATAAAATGGGATAGGATGGTGACAAAGTTGAAAAATCAGTTCGTACCTGCTGACTATGAGTTGGAATTGTTGAAGAGACTGCAAAACCTAAGGCAATAGGAGAAATATGTGAAGGAATATACTGAAGAATTTCATAAGATGATTATAAGGACTAGACATGGTGAAGCAAGCAAGGAGAAAGTGGCAAGATACATAAATGGATTGAGGATGAACATTCAAGAAGAATTGAGTCTGGTTAGGATGACAACAATAGAAGAAGCATACCAATTTGCATTGAAAGTTGAAGACAAGTTGAATAAGAGACATGAGCAAAGACAGAGAGGTAGAGGAGGTAAATTTCAAAGAGGTAGGACACATTCCAGAGGAGAAAGATCATATGCAGAGAAAAACAAAGAAAGTAGTCCATACAAGAAGGAAGATAGAGATAACAATTTATACCAGAGAGATGATAGAAATTTCTACCACAATAGCAGAGGGAATCATAATTCTTACTGCAATGAAGGGTATAGGAGAAATGAAAGAGGGTTTGACAAGAGATCATTCAAAGGAACCTATTTTAAGCATGGAGGTGAAGGACATAGAGCATTTGAATGTCATTAGGGAAGTACAAGCAAGAAGACAAAGAATAGTGCAAGAGTAGTTTTTACAGAGGAAGAACCTATTGGATCACCTAGTTTAGTTGGAAAACTAGAGAAAGAAGAATCATTAGTCATGAGGAGAGCCTTATTTCAGGTAGAGATAACTAAGGAAGCACTGTAAAGGAAAAGTTTGTTCTGGATCAGATGCAAATTAGGAGATAAATGTTGTAAGGTTATAATTGATAGTGGAAATACTGATAATTTGGTTTCAGAAGAGATGGTGACTAAGCTGAACCTAGAGAGATTGAGACACCCTACTTTCCCTACAAGATAGCATGGATTCAAGATGAACACATGGTATTGGTGAGTGAACAATATTTGGTGAAATTTCATATAGGATCTTATAATGATGAAGTATTGTGTGATATTATGCCGATGGATGCATGTCATATATTGTTGGGTAGATCATGGCAATATGATAGGAAAGTTATACATGATGGGAGAAAGAATACTTACACTATAATATCAAATGGAAAGAAACATGTCTTGATACCTTTGGAAAATGAGCATAAAAGTGAAGTATGTGGGAATGCAAGAATCTGTTTGGTTGATGGAAGGAAATTTTTGGATGGATTGAGACATGAGAATATGTATTTTTCTTTGATTCCTAAGAAGTGTAGAACCCTAAGTGCAGAGATTGTAACCGAAAAAAAAGAAGAACCGCCACCAGAGGAGATAACTAAATTGTTGATAGAGTATGAAGACATCATATCAGATAATGTACCTGAAGGATTGCTACCAATCTAGAGTATCATTCATCATATGAACCTTATACCTAGAGCTAGTTTGCCTAACAAAGTAGCACACCAAATGACACTAGAAAAGAGTGCAAATCTTAATAGACAGATACAAGAATTGTTGAGAAAAGGATTGATCAGATAAAGTTTAAGCCCATGTGCAATACCTACAATACTAGCACCGAAGAAAGATGGAGAATGGAGAATGTGCACAGACTCTAGAGAAATCAATAAGATCACTGTTAAATATAGATTTCTATTGCCAAGGATGGATGACATCATGAACTGTTTGAGTGGAGCAAAGTATTTCACAAATATAGACTTGAAGAGTAGATACGATCAGATCAGGATCAAAGAAGGAGATAAGTGGAAGACTGCATTCAAGACAAATGAAGAATTGTCTATGAGTGGTTACTGATGCCTTCTGGATTGACTAATGCACCGAGTACTTTCATAAGGTTGATGAATGAGGTTTTGAAGAAATTCTTGGGTAATTTTGTTATTGTATACCTGGATGATATTTTGATTTTCAATAATATAAAAGAAGAACATTTGTGGCATATTAGACAAGTGTTGCAGAGGTTGAGAGAAGAGAAGTTATTGATAAACATCAAGAAATGTAGTTTCATGAAGGAAGAGTTGGTATATCTAGGATTTGTGATTTATGCAGAGGGATTGAAGATGGACCTTGATAAGGTTAGAGCAATTATTGAGTGGCCAACACCGGAGAGCATTGGAGAGGTAAGATCATTCCATGGACTAGCAAGTTTTTGCCGAAAGTTCATCAAAAAATTTAGTTCAGTATGCACACCAATGACAGAGACAATGAGAGGTGATAGAAAATATTTTAAGTGGACATCACGAGAAAATAAAAGTTTTGAATTATTGAAGCAAAAGGTGACAGAGCAACCAGTGTTAGCATTACCAAATTTTAACAAAGTATTTCAAGTAGATTGTGATGTGAGTGGTAATGCAATAGGAGTAGTGTTAAGTCAAGAAGGTAGACCAGTAGCATATTTCAGTGAGAAGTTGAATGATGCAAGGAGAAGATATTCAGTTTATGATCAGGAGTTATATGCCATAATTCAAGCTTTGAAGAAATGGAGACATTACTTGTTGCCTAAGGAATTTTTGTTGTACACAGATCATCAAGCTTTACAGTATTTGAATAGTCAAGAAAAGTTGAATTAGAGACATATGAGATGGGGAGAGTTCATGCAGAGTTACACATTTGTATTGAAGCATAGGAGTGGGAAGTCAAACAAAGTTGTAGATGCATTGAGTAGAAGAAGAAATTTGCTGACAAAGATGAGAGTAGAGGTATTAGGATTTGAGGAACTGAAGCACATGTATAAGGAAGATCTTGATTTTGTAGAAGCATGGAAACCATGTAAGGAACCTATTGTGACAGATAGAAGTAAGTGGTTAGATTATTTCATTCAAGAGGATATGTTGTTCAAAGGAAATCAGTTGTGTATACCTAGGAGTTCAATGAGAGATAATTTGATCAAAGAGAAACATAGTGGTTGATTGGAAGGACATTTTGGAATTGAAAATATAGTAGCTTTGGTAAGTGAACATTATTTTTGGCCTCAAATATATAAGGATGTAAGGAAATTTGTTCAGAGTTGTAGAAGATGTCAAGTTGCAAAAGGGAGTAGTCAGAATACTAGATTGTACAAATCTTTGATAGTACCAAAGAGACCTTGGGATGACATAAGCATGGATTTTATATTAGGATTGCCAAAGACACAGAGGGGACATGATTCTATATTTGTAATGGTAGACAAATTTTCAAAGATGTCACATTTCATTCTTGTAAGAAGACAAATGATGAAGTGCATGTTGCTGACCTATTTTTCAAGAAGATTATGATATTGCATGGATTACCTAAGAGTATAGTTTCAAACAGAGATACAAGATTCATTGGATATTTTTGAAGGACATTGTGGAAGAAGATGAAAAAAGACCTAAAGTTTAGTTCAACATTTCATCCACAGACAGATCGACAAACAAAAATGGTAAATAGGAGTTTGGCTAACTTGTTGAGATGTTTAGGAGACAAAGTAGGAAATTGGGATCTAATTCTATTGCAAGCAGAGTTTGCATGCAATAATTCAGTGAATAGGAGTACAAGGAGGACACCATTTGAGATTGTGACCAGAGTGAAACCTAGAGGAGTTGCAAAGTTTAGAGACATCAGTATGGAGAATAAGAGAAGTGCGGAGGTAGAAGAAATTATAGGATACATGGAGACACTACATAATTAGTTCAAGAATTATTTAGAGGAGATGAATAGTAAGTATAAGGAGAAAGAAGATGAGAAAAGGAGACACAAAGAATTTTTAGTGGGAGATGAAGTAATGGTATATCTAAGAAAAGAGAGATTTCTAGTGGGAACATACAACAAGCTGAATATGAAGAAGTTTGGACCATGTAAGATACTTAGGAAGTTTGATTCAAGAAATGCATATGAAGTGGGGCTACCAGAGACATTGGGTATATCACCTATATTCAACATTGTAGACCTATATCAGTATCATGAAGGAGAATCAAGTGACAGTATTGAAGATGGTTTGAAGAATTAGTTACCATAGAAACAACCAGAGCATATAGAGGAAATCTTGGATAGCAGAGTTGGACACAGTACTAGAGGCAAGCAATATAAAGAATATTTGACCAGTAAAGTCGAAAGGCAGACTGGAAGAGGACTCAACATGGATTTCTTAGACTGAGGTAAACCGCCTTGGTTTTCCTCTAGCCCCAGCAAAGTGAGGAACTCACTTTTTTCAAAAACCCTAGGTGTCTGATGCATGAGCATCCCAGGTTGCAGAGCAATCTTGCATCAACCAAAAATATTAGCATTCTTTCTTTTCTTGCATTTTTAGTTTAGTTCAGTCATTTGCAATTTCAACATTTTGTACCACATCTTCATATCAGAGCTCATGGGGTAGGACTTAGCATCTACATAGTTTCATCTACATCATATTCAAATTTTAGGACATTTGAATTTGTCTACTAAAAGTTATCGCTATCAAAAGATCATCAGTTTTCATAGAACAGAGCTTCCAGGCAATCAATTCAAGGAGAAGATTTGTGGAGCACTTCCGTGACTTGTGGAGCTAAATGAGACATCATACATGACACTTAAGGATTAGGTAGACCTTCCTTGAGGTTTGCACCAAGTTTCAGGCATGTGTGGAGCAATACCAGATGTCGAAGGTCGACCTACCTTGTTTCTACATGCTACATCTTTCATTGGAGTTTGTAACCTCTTGTGGCCGACGCGGAGGATTCTATGATATTGAAGATGGTATATATAGATCTCTAAGATGTATTAGGAAGTTAGTAGTGATGAAGTTAGTGATTATGATAGTTTAGATTAGATATCTTATTCTGGGAAGGCACTTCAATGCCACATCTTGCATATCTGTTGTAACCCAGAAAGCAAGCCTATGAGCCCTTTGATTGTAGCCCGCATGTTGTCGGCATATGAGCATTGTAATTCCTTGAAATTTTGAATATAGGAATCTTCCATTGCATTCTATGATTGTGTTGTTTTTGTTGTGATTACTCTAGCTACATGGTTTGGACAGTTCATTCTGTGAACCCTCCAACCATGACTGCACCACCAAGGAATGTCATCTACAACTTATAAGTTCATATTTAAGAGTGGATCTCAAAAAATACAACATTTGTTGTTTTATATTAAATGCATAGAGCTCATGTTTTACTCCCTCTTGCCATTATTACTGGTTGTACTCCTAGTCCCATTGACCTAATTTTGGTCATTTATGGACATTAATATAATGTAATAGCTTAAAAAAATTGTAATTTATAGTGTTAGGAGACAAATCTCCCAAAACATTGTGTTCAAAGTGATTGAGAGCTTGATGTTTCGAACCACACGTGGTGGTTCATCCAGAGAATGAATGAATAAGAAAGCATATGTAGGCTCTTGATATATACTTACTATGTGCAAAGAGACTGAAAGCTTGATGTTTCAAATGACAGATTGTGGTTCATCATAAGTGTTATCACCCAATTTTGCACCCTTGCATATAGTTGTGAAACCTCTGCAAACTGGAATCACATGGGACTGATCTCTAAGTGTAGGACTTTGCTAAGTAAGATCAAACCTTCGGAGAAGGCCGGTTTCCTTGTCTAGTTATCACCTAAAACTACTAAATTTTGAGGGGAAAAGGGAGAGAGAAAGCTTATAATGGAAATGAATGAAAACTTGAAAACATAAAAGGGTGATACACCAGACAGATTTAAAGAAATTTCAACAGAACTAAAGGATGCACAATACAATCAGAATATGGCAAGTAGGCATACACAGGTTAGATGACTCTAGCAGAGGTGAGAAGCAATATGATTGAGAGGAATAAAACATTCACAGACAAACCATATGCAGATTCACATAGAACTAGAAAAATTAGTAAAGAGGTAAAATGAACTTGCATATATTCAATGGAAAGGCACGGTTACAGCATATGAAAACCCTGTTTGGAAACAGAAAAGCCTTAATGCCAAAAAATTTCTAACCCTATTTACAACATTTGAATGCATACTTATAGAATTCCAAAATCCCTAAGTCGGTTACAAAAAATGTCCTCTATGAGTTGTCATAGAAAAATATCTCCATCGATGACTGTCCAGCTGCATCAGTTATGGCGTCAAAATCTGGAACTGGGCAGATATGAGATATTTTGGAGCCTTGAATGCAAGCAGCTTACTCATCGATCTGCAGTAGAAAAGATGAAAATATCTGGAAGAGGAAGGTGGGAAGATATTTTTGACCATCAATGCGAGCTGCATCATCTTTGTGCAGCAATGAATGCCCCAAAAATATCTCCATCTGCTAAAAGTCATCGCTGAAACGTCCAGTCGCCCAAAGTATGCAACTCCAGATCTAAAATTTGAAAAGTGATAGAGCTCTTGAAAAGTTTGACACAGTTGAAGCTTTTGGGGAGGGTGTGGGGAGGAGGCTCTGCCTCCACCCACACCCTCGTAACCTCCTTTTTGCCTCCCGCGAAATGCCAGTCCCTGCAAACCCTCGCCCCCAGACCTCTGTGACATTGCGGCTATGTTGTTTCCCTATCCACGGCTCTACACCCTCCGACCCTCACCGTCAGACACCCTGCACTCTACAGCTACGGTTCCCTTCTCCCCTCTGAGACCACCCCTCCACCGTTGTCTTAACCCTTCACTCAAGCTTGTTCTTTTTGCTGTCTCAACCCTTTGCCCTGCACCTTCTGCATACGTCGTAGCTCCTTCTTTCCCCCAATGTCGCCGTCGTTGGCCATTTGACCTTGCATATTTAAAATCAAACTCCCAACATTACATAGCATTACCGCCATTTCTAATCGTAATATAGCTACTTTCAATATCAAGGTAGCCAATAGAAATTTTTTAGACTTCGAATGCAAACCTCCGTGAGAGCCACCCATGGCTCTCTGAAACCCTAACCTATAGATTGAAACAAATAAATAAAACAAATGCATGGGAAGAGATAGTTAGGGCAACAATGAGAGAGGCAACACCATATTACAGATTAGGGCAACATTGAGTTAGAAAACAATAAAATGGAATTTTAGTTGTAAATTTAGAAAATAGTATATTTTGTGAGAGGAGTGAGAGGATATTGACTTTTATTTATTTTTATAATCTTCTAATTTTAGTTTGGCCTTATTTTAATCCTTGTGTTATTCAATTTGGGTTTTAATTTTAAGATTGGAAAGTTTTTCTTTTAATTGTGGGATTTCTCTTTTTGCTTAAACCTCTATTTCTTTTTATTGTTTTAACCTTATCGCTTGGAATCTCTTATATTGAATTTCTAATTTGAATGGGTTAAATGTTGTAATTTGACTATTGTCTTGTGAAATTAAATTTAAATTTCTTTTCACCTTAGAGGTAAATTTTATCCTAAATGGGAGGAATTTTGATCTCCTTGATTTAATTTCATCTTAGTTGAACTATTAATCTTTATTGCTCCTTGGCGGGACTTTGTTCATTCTTTTTAATTATCTATTTTTATTATTTTACGAGAAGAGTTATTTAAACTCTTTCCCCTTCTAATTTGGTTATTCGAGTTAGTTATTTAATATAATTATATTTAATAATGGACTCAACTTTCCTTTGGTTTATCTGACGTCTTGTCATTTAATTTAATTTTAATTGTTACTTTTTTATTGTTTTTGTTTTGATTTCGTCCTCAAGTCTTAATTTAATTTATTTATCCTTAAATTTTATTTAATCCCTTCTTGATGCTTTATTTTAAAATTTATTTTGTGTTTATCAAAAACGCGTTATGCTACCAGAATTTTGCTAGATTTTTAGGGTTAATTTTATGCGTTGTTTTATTTATTTCTTTCCATCTCTCCACTTGAATCATGCGCCATCTTACCATATTATTAAATCACTTTTCGATCTAGTTCTATAAGGTTCGATGTTGGCGGATTCCTCTCCACACCTAGGAAACTAGGGTCCAGATTTGGAACAGTCTAACCCTAGAGGTGACACACTTCGTGTCGCATACCCCCTAGATGGCCTTCACCATCACAGTTACGTTGACATGTCTACATCCTTGCGTATTGCCACCGAGCACGCAGACGCATGTGAGGGGGTTCCTAGGGATAGGTAGAAAAGTTTTTCATAGCTCGTGTCATGACCACATGTCAAATGTGGACATGACATGTGTGTTGTGTGTCGTGACTGCATGAGAAATGCAGGCATGACATTTGGTATCAGAGCTTAGGTTTAAACACTGGGCTTGTTTTGGGCACATTTTATTTTCGTAACTTTGATTAATTTGTGGTTACCTCATTTTTTGTAGGATGCCTCCCCGACGAGTTCGGTGAGCATAGTCCCGCTGCACTCCACCCGCCGAGGTGCACACTGACTCTTCAGCTGAGGGACTGGATCAGCCAGTCCCACAGGCACAGCCAGTTCCACAAGTACTGCAGGCACCACCGATCCTACCAGATATTGGGCCGTAGATATTGCAGGCTTTACAGGTAGTTCTAGATAGGCTTCCACCAGCTGTAGTTGAGCCACGCATAGAGCCACGTGTCAAGCCCCGCGAGGATCTGCGAGAGGAGCCACGAGCTAAGTCCCATGTTGAGCCACGTGTGGAGCCCCGCGTAGAGTCACAAGAGGCACCACGTGTGGAGCCTTATGTCGAGTTTCCAGAGACAGAGGAGGTTGGTTCGGCCGACAGGGCCTGTAGCAGGAGTCCTTCACGTTATGCTAGATATGACGAGGTAGCACGGGTAGAGCACTTTGGTCATAGGCCTTATGACTACTATACAGATGAGCCTATCAGGAGGCCTAGAGACAGAGGAGACCGTATTAGGGATATATTAAGGTTGAACCCTCCTACATTCATCGGGACCACAGAGGGAGCCGAGGCAGAGGCCTGGCTTATCAATTTAGACAGATGCTTCATGTTGCATCCTTACAAAGGCAACACGAAGGCTCATGTGGCAGTACATTTGTTACGAGATGTAGTAGCTACCTGGTGGCGCACTAAGGAGTGCAAGCGTCACCTTTCTTTAGACACCCTCACATGGGAGACCTTCATTGAGCGCTTCAATGTGCGCTACTTATCAAACCATTACAGACAGCGTCGTATAGACGAGTTCCATGACCTACAGCAGAGGGGACTTACAGTGGCTCAGTATGAGGGTAGGTTTACAGAGTTATCCATATATGTGGAGTATCTCCATGATGAGAAACTCCTGGTGCATAAGTTTATCAGGGGACTAAACCATAGTAGAGCAGGGCCTGTTCGGATGGTAGACCCCCAGACTTTGAGTGATGCTGCCGAGAAGGCATACATCGCTAAGGAGATTTAGGGACGAGGGCAGGGTTCATGCCCTCAGTTTTAGGATCGAGGCCAACAGTAGCATCAGCAGAGTTTTCGTAGACCATCACAACTACCTCATAGAGGAGGATTCAGTTCCACACCTTTACCTCCTAGGCCCCCATAGTAGCAGTAGAGAGCTAGGACACAACAGAGGTCACATGGGGGACATAATAGAGGTTGAAGGCAGCAAGGCCCACGTAGAGATCAGAGGCAGCAGGGACCACCTGCGGGACCTGCGAGGTCACAACAGTCTTATAGGGGCTCGCAGGGGTCTACTGGTAGATCAAGACAGCAGCAGTCAAGTAGGACTCAGACTGGACAGGTTCAGGCTAGGGGCCCTTGTTATGTTTGTGGTGGAGCTGGACACCTAGCTAGAGAGTGTCCACAGGGTTTTACAGTAGGAGGACAGCCTCGTGCAGGAGGATCCGAGCAGACTGTGGGTGATGTGGGTAGATCCCACTGTATGTTTACAGCGGTTGATAACCGCCAGGTAGATTTTTAGGCGTCAGTGATTGAGATGTCAGGTATGATTGGCGGTAACCCCATTTCTATTCTCTTTGATTCTGGTGCTACTGATTCATTCATATCTCCATCGTTAGTGGAGAGTTGCAGGCTGGTGGCCTCTAGGCAGGGTGATAAGTGGGTGGTTGAGTTGGCATCAGGTGCCAAACTGATAGTTGATGCCTTAGTTCATGACTGTAAGATTGCTTTGGGACCCTTTACCATATTTTGTGACCTTAAAGTCATGACATTATGATCCTATGATGCGGTGTTGGGCATGGATTTACTTGCAGCTCATCGAGCTAAGCTAGATTGTCGCCGAAAGGCGATCAACTGTTTAGACGATCACGGCACATCAGTTGAGATTGTGGGCATTCAGAAGCCCACAGTAGTGCGTATGATATCTGCTCAGCAGCTTAAGCGCTGCATGCGGAAGGGATGTCAAATGTTTGCCATCACAGTGAGCGACAGATCAGATGACAAGCCAGAGGCATCTTTGGATGATCATCCCATCCTTAAAGAGTTTGCCGATGTGTTTCCAACAGAGTTACTGGGGATGCCACCCCAACGCGAGGTAGACTTTCACATAGACTTAGTGCCGAGTGTCGAGCCAGTGTCTCGTGCACCCTACAAGATGACCACACATGAGCTCACTGAGCTCAAGTTACAGTTGGAGGACTTGCTCAAGAAGGGGCACATCCGACCGAGCGTTTCACCTTGGGGTGCTCCTGTCATCTTCGTGAAGAAGAAGGATGGGTCTCTTCATTTGTGTATGGACTACAGGCAGTTGAATAAGGTGACAGTGAAGAATCGTTATCCTCTGCCCAGGATCGACAATCTTTTTGATCAGATGCAGGGAGCCAGGGTGTTCTCTAAGATAGACTTGAAGTCTGGATATCATCAGCTACGTATCACAAAGGTGGATATCCATAAGACTGCCTTCCAGACTCGTTATGGCCACTATGAATTCACAGTGGTTCCCTTCGGCTTGACGAACGCCCCTACCGTGTTCATGAGTCTCATGAACAGGGTGTTCCGTACCTATTTGGATCGGTTCATGATCATTTTCCTCGATGACATTTTGATCTATTCACAGACCGAGGAGGAGCATGAGGAGCACCTTCATCAGGTTCTATAGTGTTTGCGAGAGCAAAATCTTTATGGGAACTTGGCGAAGTGTGCATTTTTCAGGACAGAGGTTCAGTATCTGGGGCATATCCTATCTGGCGATGGAATCTTAGTAGATCCATCGAAGATCAGGGCTATCAGGGATTGGCCAGCACCCACTAGTGTGACAGAGGTCAAGAGTTTTATGGGGTTAGCTGGTTATTACCGTCACTTTGTTGAGAGTTTTTCTCAGATTGCGCACACCATCACTTCCCTTCAGCGGAAAGGGAAGAGCTTTCTTTGGACTGAGCAGTGTGAGAGGGCCTTCGAGGTCCTCAAGGAGCGTCTTACCAGCGCTCCTATCTTAGCAGTTCCTAATCCTACAGCAGATTTTATGGTTTGCATGGATGCATCACTTGAGGGATTGGGAGCTGTACTTATGCAGGGTGGTAGAGCAATCGAGTATGAGTCACGAAAGCTCAAGACCCATGAGCTGAACTACCCCACGCACGACTTGGAGTTAGCGGCAGTAGTTCATGCTCTAGTTTGTTGGAGACATTTCTTGTTAGGTCATCACTTTGAGCTCCATTCTGATCATCATAGCCTTCAGTACATCTTTACACAGCCGAATCTAAAAGCCCGTCAGCGGCGTTGGATGGAGTTCCTCTGCGAGTATGACTTTGATGTCCACTACATCAAAGGGAAGGAGAACGTGGTTGCTGACGCATTGAGTCAGAGGCGCCATGAGCTCTTGACCTTGACTCTGAGTGTGGACTTGAGAGTACGTATTATTCAGCATCTACCAGAGGATGAGTGGTATCTTGAGGTACAGTAGGAGATCAGTGCACAGAGGGCCCTTGTGGGCAAGTTTGCAGGGTATTCACTTGAGGCAGATGGGTTACTTCGTCATCGATAGCACATCTATGTACCCCACACAGGTGACCTACATACTGTAGTGTTATCTGAGGCTCACCGAGCACCATATGCGGCACATCTGGGGGTGAAAAAGATGCATGCCGATCTTTGACAGCTGTACCATTGGGTGGGTATGAGACGTGACATAGCAGAGTTTGTTGCTCGATGCCTTAACTGCTAGAGGGTCAAGGCCGAGCATCAGCATCCACCGGGTCTTCTATACCCACATGATATACCTGAGTGGAAATGGGACACCATTTCCATGGATTTCATTGTTGGTCTTCCTATGTCTTCGTGTCGTCATGATGCCATCATGGTGACAGTCAACAAGTTGACCAAAGTATTGCATTTCTCACCTGTACGCACGACGTACAATGCGCCAGCAGTGGCGAGAGTATTCTTAGATGATATTGTGAGATTACATGGAGTACCTCACCGCATTATTTTAGATAGAGATCCAGTTTTCACTTCAGCATTCTGGAGAGCCTTGCAGCAGGTGTTGGGCACACAGCTCAACTTTAGCTCCGCTTATCATCCTGAGACAGATGGACAAATAGAGCGGGTGAATCAGGTGTTGGAGGACATGCTTCAGATGTATGTTATGGACCATCAATCTAGATGGGAGGAGTATCTGTATCTGGTTGAGTTTGCCTACAATAATGGGCATCACAGCTTGTTAGGTATACCTCCCTTTCAGGCTTTATATGGCAGACCGTGCAGGACACCATTGAGTTGGGATCAGATAGAGGACAGAATTGCCATTACTCCAGAGTTTGTACAGGATATGGAGCAGTAGGTCACACTGATTAGACAGAGGCTACATGAGGCACAGGATAGGCAGAAGAAGTATGTTGATGCTAAGAGGATTGATCAGAGCTTCTCAGTGGGTGACAGGGTATTCCTTAGAGTGCGGCCACACAAGAGTCTTATCCATTATGGAAAGGGCTCTAAGCTCGCACCATGGTTTGTAGGACCCTTTAAGATTTTGGAGCAGATAAGACTAGTTGCCTATCGTCTAGCATTGCCACCTAGCCTATCACGTATCCACGATGTCTTTTATATTTCTGTTTTGAGGTGATATATATCTGATTTGTCTCACGTGCTAGACTGGAGTGCTTTACAGGTAGAGGCAGACGGGCAATTGGCATTGGAGCCAATTCGCATATTGGCTCGTCGGACGCTGGGCCTTCGAGGTCGAGAGTTGGACCAGGTTAGGGTCCAATGGGATTGATATGACGAGGTCACAATGACTTGGGAGGATGCAGCTAGTTTGAGGGCACTCTATCCTCACCTTTTTGATGACTTCCAGGAGGAAGTTTAGTCCTAGGAGGGGAGGATGTGAGGCCAATTATTTCACCTCCCTTATTTTGATCGATTATGCTATTTTGTGATGACATTATTAGACCTTTAGTGACTATGGTTTTATTATGCAGACTTGTTTTTTTATCTCCTAATTATGATAGGACTTTGATTTGACATATGTGATTTGATTCGATCATAGTGGATGATATTTTGTGATTTGATCCATGGGATATATTAGATGATATTTCGTGATGAGTTTCTAATTAATTATGTGATGTCGACTATTTGACATATGATTTAAAATGCAGTTTAAATTGGAGTTATGTACTGATGATTATTGATGTATTCGAATTGCGTGAATTTAATTCTGGTTGCTTCGGCTATGATTTCCATGATATGACTGACACTTGATCGAGATGTGCAGGTCTCACATTCCCTAGCCATGGGAAAATCAGAGGTAGAATTCACACTATGTTATCCCCTGTAAACCAATCCATTCCCAAGAGGGATAAGGATCACGTTTGAATTTGAATAATGATTTAAGTACTTGATTTAATTTGGTTATTTCGGCCTTAGTACCCCTTGTCTATTTATTTAATAATGAGTGTTGTATAATTTTAGTTGATTTACACCACTTGGTATTTATTTTATTTTGAGTCCATTTAAATATGATTTTTAACCCCCTTTGTGAACCCTAGAGTCCCAAAAGCTACCCTAGGTGGTTACCCTTGAGCCTAGGGTCAACTTGGACTATCTAACCCTAGATTTGACTCAAGTTTGGTCACTCTAAACCATGGTTTAGTAAAAGTGACGAAATTTTGAAAATAGGGAAGTGGGAGATGAGTCATGCCTTGGGAAAGACTCATCTCCCTTCCCAAATCTTGGGAATCCTTTCCCAAGGAAGACTTGGGAGGTCTCCAAGACTCCCAAGTGTGTGGGAGATTCCCCCAAGGCTCTCACACACGTGTGAGAGCATCTTGGAGGAAGATGGATCCTTGAGAGAATAGGAGGATGCCATATGGCATCCCTTATCCTCTTGTGGGTGTGAGTGGAATTGCCACCTCACCACTTGTCCTCTCACACATGTGTGAGAGCACAAGTGGATAAGGTGAGCTTTGAGAGGGAATGAGAGGACGACACTTGTCATCCTCACACTTCCTCTCCCTTGCAAGTGGCATGGGAGGAGGAAGGAGAAGGTGACAAGTGTCACCTTCTCATTCCTCAAGGCCAAATTCATGGCCTATATTATCTCCTCTTGTTGAGGAGTGTGGGGTTCTTCAATTTTATTCTTATTGCTATTTTTTGGAGGAGTTTGGGAGAGTTAGAGGCATTGCTTGAAGGATTGGAAGGCTTGGGAAGGCTTGGAGCTCGTCACCAACTTGCTTCCATTATAAGGGCTTGAAGGTGGGCCTTTTAGCTTGTTTTCTCACCCTAGCTTATTTAATGTGTTGTGTTTTAGTATTTGGTTATTTTGTTGTTGCATTGTTTTGTTTTGTTGGGATGGGAGTTATGGTGAGAGCACCTCCAATGGAGGTAATGCTCAACTTGTATGGGTAGGGGAAAGGAACCTCCTTGAGGTCTCTCCCACACTATGTATTTATGCCTGGAGGGCTTTTATTTTGTTGAGAAGGTTATTGAATGGCAAGTGTGCCATGGAGGTCATTTTTGTGATATTGTGGAGAGTGGTGTTTGGAGATTTTATTTGGCTTGAGGCCATGAGCTTGACATTTTATCATTTGGGAGCCCTTTGAAGTTGAGGGGTCCATTCCCTACCCTCACCAACTCATTTTTATGAGTTGAGTTTTGTGTTATACCTATGGGCTATTTTTGTGTTATTGTGATTGATTTTTGTTGTGGAATGTTCATCTGTGTGGATTCCCTACCTCCCTAGCTCGGGGGTGACCCACTTGCGGGTCTATGGTAGGGAGGAGAGCTTTTGAAGTGGCTGGTTTGTTGTTCTTGTTGTTGTGTTTATTGCAGGATTAGAGTGAAAAAAAATGATGTGGTTGAGAGCTTCTCTTGTGTGGTTTTGAAGTGTTTTTATGGTTGTTGGAGCCATGGCCATTTTGGCCTTATTGTGTTGTAATGTTGTAAGAGGCTGCTAAGATATTTGCCATGGAGTCGGCTGTGATTTTAATGTAATGTAAACTTCTGTTTTATTTTAATTAAAGTTGTCTATTCTCTTATTTGTGAAGTTTGAGCAATGTATGAGAAAAGTTATTTATATTTCTGTCATTTTATTTAATGTTGTTTACTTCCTATTTTTTTGTGAGCTAAGAATTGTGAAATGCATGTGAAGACACAAATATATTTCTGTCATTAATCTTTCAAGAAAATATGCATGAGTTGTATTGTTGTTGTTGAAGAATAGAAAGAAATGCATTCTCTACCTTATTTGAATTTTCCCTTTAAAAATATATATGTGTGTGTGTGTGTGTGTGTGTGTGTGGTCAAATGAAAGTTTAATTGTTGGAAAGGAAGAAAACATAAGTTAGACTAGAATTTATCTTTACTTTATTGTTGTAGCAAAAGAAAAATAATGTATTGCTGAGTATGTTAAACTGTTCAAAAGGGGGCATCTCTGAATAGTATCATTGAAAAGAAAAGGGAGTTAATTCAGTTTTCTTATTTGTGCATTAGAGGCTTATAATAATAATTGTTGTTGAAAATAGGAGAAAATGTTTTTCTTTATTGCATAATGCTTCAAAAAAAAAAAATGTTGAGTTACTGTTCTTGTTTATTTATTCTGATATGTATGTATACTTACATATATATATATATATATATATATATATATATACGAGTGTCTACACATATTTATACAATATATGAGAGGGATGTAATTTACTGTGATACTGCCTTCTATAAGCTGTATATATCTTTTTTTTAAGAATATATATATATATATATATATATATATATATATATATATGCAACTGTGACAAAGATTACAGATAAACAAAAAAAAAGAGATTTTTGAAATGTTTAACTATGGGGCAGAATGTGTATCAGTCGGGATTCTAGTGTTGAAAACAAACAAACAAAATGTAAACTGTGGGGAGAAGGCTCTGCCTCCACCCACACCCCCGTAACCTCCTTTTTGCCTCCCACAAAATGCCAGTCCCTACAGACCCTCACCCCCAGACCTCTGTGATGCCACGGCTATGTCGTTTCCCTATCCACGACTCTGCACCCTCTGACCCTCACCGCCGGACACCCCGCACTCCGCATCTACGGTTCCCTTCTCCCCTCCAAGACCACCCCTCCACCGTTGTCTTAACCCTTCACTCGGGCTTGTTCTTTTTGTTGTCTCAACCCTTTGCCCTGCGCCTTCTGCATACACCGTAGCTCCTTCTTTCCCCCAATGTGGCTGCCGTCAGCCATTTGACCCTGCATATTTAAAATCAAACTCCCAGCATTACATAGCATTACCGCCATTTCTAATCATAATATAGCTACTTTCAATATCAAGGTAGCCAATAGAAATTTTCTGGACTTCAAATGCAAACCTCCGTGAGAGCCACCCATGGCTCTCCGAAACCCTAACATGTAGATTGAAACAAATCAACAAAACAAATGCATGGGAAGAGATAGTTAGGGCAACAATGAGAGAGGCAACACCATATTACAGATTAGGGCAACATTGAGTTAGAAAACAATAAAATGGAATTTTAGTTGTAAATTTAGAAAATAGTATATTTTGTGAGAGGAGTGAGAGGATATTGACTTTTATTTATTTTTATAATCTTCTAATTTTAGTTTAGCCTTATTTTAATCCTTGTGTTATTCAATTTGGGTTTTAATTTTAAGATTGGGAAGTTTTTCTTTTAATTGTGGGATTTCTCTTTTTGCTTAAACCTCTATTTCTTTTTATTGTTTTAACCTTATCGCTTGGAATCTCTTATATTGAATTTCTAATTTGAATGGGTTAAATGTTGCAATTTGACTATTGTCTTGTGAAATTAAATTTAAATTTATTTTCACCTTGGAGGTAAATTTTATCCTAAATGGGAGGAATTTTGATCTCCTTGATTTAATTTCATCTTAGTTGAACTATTAATCTTTATTGCTCCCTGGCGGGACTTTGTTCGTTCTTTTTAATTATCTATTTTTATTATTTTACGAGAAGAGTTATTTAAACTCTTTCCCCTTCTAATTTGGTTATTCGAGTTAGTTATTTAATATAATTATATTTAATAACGGACTCAAGTTTCCTTTGGTTTTATCTGACGTCTTGTCATTTAATTTAATTTTAATTGTTACTTCTTTTATTGTTTTTATTTTGATTTCGTCCTCAAGTCTTAATTTAATTTATTTATCCTTAAATTTTATTTAATCCCTTCTTGATGATTTATTTTAAAATTTATTTTGCGTTTATCAAAAATGCGTTATGCTGCCAGAATTTTGCTAGATTTTTAGGGTTAATTTTATGTGTTGTTTTATTTATTTCTTTCCATCTCTCCATTGAATCATGCGCCATCTTACCATATTATTAAATCACTTTTCGATCTAGTTCTATAAGGTTTGATGTTGGCAGATTCCTCTCCACACCTAGGAAAGTAGGGTCCAGATTTGGAACAGTCTAACCCTAGAGGCGACACACTTCGTGTCGCATACCCCCTAGATGGCCTTCACTATCACGGTTACGTTGACATGTCTACGTCCTTGCGTATTGCCACCGAGCATGCAGACACGTGCGAGGGGGTTCCTAGGGATAGGTAGAAAAGTTTTTCGTAGCTCGTGTCATGACCACATGTCAAATGTGGACATGACACATGTGTTGTGTGTCGTGACTGCATGAGAAATGCGGGCATGACACCAGTACTAGCTATGCCTCATCCCAAAATCATACCTTCTTTTCCCATCTTAATGATACTATTGACAAGGCAACCACCACCTCAAGGGGGAAATCATATACCACTCCTACTAGTCCTCCTTCGCCACCTTCTAAGGCACATATCCCAAAGCATACCGGTTCTACACCAACACCGCCATCTAGTTCCTCAAACTCTAAATGGAAAACCAAAAAAGAATCAGATGAGTTTTGGGAAAAATATTTTCCAAATTTATACAACAAAAGAAAAGCTAGGGAGAAAGCTAAATCCCCTCATTCACCTATCCATACACCTACCAATGATATGATCCAAGGGCTACTAGCAGAGAGTCAACCATGTCCCCAAAATCTAGTCCTCGACCTTACAAAAGATTCTTCCAATAACATGTCAAATCCTACAACCCTTTCATGTGATCCTCAACCCCTTGAGCTTATCAAAGAACCTCCTACCATGAACCAAAGTCAAGGTCCGTCAAACATCCATGTTGTCAACCAAGAATCTATCCAAGAGCTATCCACTTCCAGTCAAGAAAACCAAGAGCTATGTCAAGAGCACACCTTAGAGCATGTGGAAACATCCACCCCTAGTCTAAGTCAAGATCAAATCACTTTCATGCAACCTATCCATAATATGTGTCTTTTCTATGATCAAGATGATATCCATAATAATGAACATCCCCATGAGCCACTTGATCCTATCCATCTCCCAACAACTATACATGAGCAAGAGATCCAATTCCAACCCATCCATAACCTTTATCTTTTCTATGATCAAGACACTATTTTTTATGAAGAAGCTATCCATGAGCAACTTGATCCTATACATGAGAAGGAAATCCAATTCCAACCTATCCATAATCTATACCTTCTCTATGATCAAGATATTCCCTATGAAGAAGATGTCCTTGAACAACTTGATCCCATACCCATCTGTGAGCAAGAAACCTCCATTACTTCTATCCCTCTTCCATCTAATCCCATCCATGATCCAACAATTTCCACTTCCTCTGATGAGACACTTGCCTCCCAAGTGCACATGAATGATCAAACTAATAACTTAGATCCTAAAGAGCATAATGATGATCAAGATTCCAGTGATCCTTCACCATCCATTATTGACCAAGCAACAATCTGTTATCCTATATCCTTGGTCCCACTACCTTCATGCATGAACGTTCTTCCTTAGAACACCAACAACCATTATCCTCTATCTCATCTTCTCCATCTAATAAAGAACTTGTGTCTAGTGTTCCACCTACACATAATCCTGTTGTCCGCCGCATACTCCAACATATGAACTATCAGGGTAAAGGCTTAGGCCTTCACGAACAAGGTATTTTGGAGCCCGTCCATGTCAATATTCCTCCACCTTCATATGGCCTTGGATACATACCCCAAGGTGAACAATCTCGAGATGTTGGTACTTCCTCTACTCCTCCTAAGCCTACAACTTTCCATCACAAACCCTATCATATCCCCAAAACATATGTCGCCATTCCACCTCCATCATCCTACAATTGTCAAAAGCATGTGACCATACACCTTCCACCATCCAATCTACCTCTGCTACATCCAAATCCTAACACCCCTCCGTGCTTTTTACCACCACTTTTTCCAGCACCTTATCCATCCATCTATAAATCCTCTAAATATCCCAATCATTGCCAACAAATGCACATATTGTCTAAACAAGGAGCTTTCACCAACCTCACTTCCACCATCCCACGGGGGTTCAATGAAAAATATGTGGATGCCTCTACCTATAAAGTCAAAAATCCTAAGAGTCCTCATGACCTAGGATATAAAAGCCAAGAATTGAAGAATTATCCATATCAAAAGCTGCATACACCCATACACCTCAATGCCAAATTGAAAAAGGTGTGGGTCCCCAAGCAACAAATAATTATCTCAGAAGCTGCACAAAAGTTGCATACACCCAAACTCATACCTTCACAAGCAAAGTCTAAAAGCAAAATGGTTTGGGTACCTAAGCAAAAAGCCCTCAAGTCAAATGAGGCATCCACCTCTCACGAATCCCAACCATCCACTTTCTCCTTTTCCATCCAAAAGTATCAAATCCTTCCATCCCACATGACAAGCAAAAATAAGAAAAATACTAAGTCTATGTGGGTCCCTAAAGGCCTATATCATTCATCTACCAAGCAAAAATCTCCATTGCTTGCCACACCACCTGCCTATCATAAGCTTCAATGTTTATCACGGTATGTGCAACCATTGGTCATGGTTCCCTTTCATTCCACAACACTTCCATACAACTCCATATCCCCTCCCTTCCACTACTATCCTACATATCTTCCTCATCCTATGGTCCATGCTTTTGCATAAACCTTCCTTCCATCCTTGCATAAGTCCTTTTGTATTCTGCATCGTCATCCACTACCGTACCTTCCATAATCCAATATCTACCTTCTCCATATCTCACCTTCATGCAGTCTCCTACCAACATCTATGAGCACACTTGGCATGGTCCGACGACATCTTTCTAGCGGGACTATCACCTTTCAAAGAACTAGATACTGGAGTCTCTCTCTTCCATATTCCACCTTCTCCAAATATTCAAAAGAAAAGAAAAAAGTGAAAAAAGTAAAGAAAAATCCCTTCGTCCAATGGTGAAAACTTGGCAAATAGGCGCCTTGGATAAGTACCATGATGAAAACCTGGCAAACAGGCGTCATGTGTAAGTTGATCTTCTATGTCACCCACACTTGGGGGCACCTTGTCTCATCAGCATATCACTCTTCTCTTATCAGTTTCCTTCTGTACCATATCCAATCCTACCTATACTATCCAGTCTATCCATCCTAATCTTCCTTTCCTCTATTTTCTTTGGTCTTGATAAAGATTGGGGGCACAATGTTGACAAATGTTTTAGATGTCTCTTGACATACCTTATCCCTCCAAACCATGCAAATCCTTCATTACCCTCTCATCCTCCTTCGTCTTAAGCATTGTCATGAAAAATCCTAAGTATTCTACCTACAATGGCGCACGTTTTTCCTATGCGACATAGTCCTTGGAGATCACATCCTTGTTTCCTTCTACCTACCCTGCCATTGATCCCCTATCGCCTATCCATCTCCCTATCCGTGGTGTTTCCTTGTCATCAGTATCATCTGATCCATATCCGTTCCATATCTGATCCATATATGTTCCATATCGTGTCTCATCTGATCCATATCTTAGGTCCATCAGGGTTCTTCCTAAACTACGTCGCCTCTAAGCTGTCACATAGGCAAGGCCATTCTCAATGCACCCCCGAGGCTCCGCTTCCCATCCGTTCCATATCTTGTCGTTTGTCCTTCTCTCTATCCACGTCCGCACCTTTCACTAGACAAGCGCGCGCAGCAAACCAAGCTACCCAAAAACAAAAATCTTGGCGCATAACATCAACCTGTCCAAAGCAGCAACAACACAGAGTACTATATCAAAACACTCAAACCAATTCTATATCAATTATGGAAAAAAGACACATCTAATGCAAGAATGTTTTGTGAATGGGTTAACTTACATAGTCTTGGATTTTTGTCATTATGTCTTCCTATGCTACTCAAGGATGCCAAAAGCTAGAGATGCTATGATGGGGGCATAATATTTTTCTTTGTCTGCTACTTGTGGATTGAACTTTAGTAATGTGACGACTTTTGTCTAACGACATGATCAGCAAAAGATCATCGAGGACTTTGGAGGTCTGAACATGAAAAGGGGCAATCCTTGTCTATTGAAACGCAAGAAATACTCAGGTCATCTCGGTTCAATTATACCTAGATGCTTGTATTAACTTGCTAAATCAAACTCCATGTAAGTGATACTCAGGTCATCTCGCTTTAATTATACCTAGATGCTTGTATTTTCTTACAACATTTTAAAAGTCTAATGATGAAATAAGCACTTCAAAATACTTGCTATATCAAGATGACAAATATCCATATCCATATCCGTATCCGTATCCATATCCAATTGCATTTCTCCATATCCCATCCAATAAAGATCCAAAATGCAGCAAATCAATGTTTACAAAAGCTTGTAATTTCTTCTATCAAGTCATTCTTCTATCGATCAAATTTCTATTTGTCTTCATGTCTCTCATCAACAGTTCTAGCTGTCAATCCGAGCAATGATCAACATGCAAGTCTATTCTTAATCCATACCAATTGAGTCAAGTCAATCTTGTCAAATGATCCAATCACAATCAGTGGTCTTGATCCTAATCTTGTTGTAAACCATATCAATCAATCATAACTATCCTTTGTGTTGCTCTAGGGATATATCGTTCCCTGCCATGACAACACTATCATATATTGTTATCATATCCAATGTCTTAGACAAGATGTTGCATTGTCGAAACCAAACCTGAAGTCTTATATGACATGTTTCATTCCTGACACCAGACATCATCGATCTATATCATTGGTTTACCGCTTGACCGAGGTAATACCTTGCCTATTTTTGTATCATTTGTACATACTTGCTACTTGCTTGTGTGTGTTATCTTTTTATCTTGCATCTCGCATCATTCACCTCTTTCTTCTGCATCCAACCATTTCTTCTCTTGTTAACGTATCTCATCGTGAGATTGTCCGTCTCATGCTTTCTACCATCTCCCCGTCCAATCTCCCGAGGGGGCATCCTGTCGTTAAACTTGTACCAGGGGCAAACTAGGGCATGTATCATTGTCGAAAATTCTTATTCTTTGAAACAACGTGATAAAACACATTGCATCAAAGAGAGGCAAAATGTATACACCTAAAAATGGTATGACTCTACTTAAATAAATATTTTAAATATTTATTTCATCATCATATTCCTCTATCAATAAATAAATAAATTTATTTATTTATCTGATTCACTTCCTCTCATTTAATTAAATAAATCACATTTATTTAATTAATTAAATTCATCTACATTAACTTCATTCTTCTAAAAAATTGTCGATGACGGCATAGTTTGGTGGTTAAGTTGCTCGGTTGTAGTGGCGGCCACTAGAGTTCAAACCCCCGCTGGGCCAACAAGCTTGCAAGGCTTTACACCTTCGCTGGGCCAACGAGCTTGCGGGTTTGAAGTGTTTTTGATAAGGGGTGAGGTCCCCCATGTTGTGGCCTCACCGGTTCATTGCTCCGGGAAAAAGCACTTGCGTGGAGCCGGAGGGCGTGTCGCACTAGCGTCGCCGGTCACATTAAAAAGTTTACCAGGTGCATTATTAAAAATTAAAAAAAAAACTTCATTCTTCTAAAAATAATTAAATAATTTTAATTATTTAATTAAAACCTTTTATTCTTCCAAATTTAAATAAAATCTAAAATCTCCACAAAATAAAATATATTTCTATATTTTATTTATTCCTCTCAATTATCTACAAAGTAATTAAATAAATCTTTTTATTTAATTATGCTTTCTTATCTCCAAAAATCATTCTTATCTTCTAAAAATACTTTCCTCTTGTCATACAAAAGCAAACGCAGTTTTAAAGCATCTTTAAAAGCAAACTTTCTCTGAAATTAGAAAAATAAATTCTAATTTAAGAAAATCAAATCTCATCCTCATCAAGAGAGCAGTGAACTCAACAAAGTTGCTTTTCGAATGACACATATCTTTCTTCCATTTGTTGCACGTTCCTCAACAATCCTGCTCCGTTGATCTTCTCAATTTTTTCTCAACCATTGATCTTCTTCCACACATCTCTATAAATACAACCTTCTTCTTCTTTTAAAATCCATCATTTGAGCAAACTTATGCTACAGAAACACAGGTGCACCTTTGGCACCCCCACTTTCTTAAAGCATTTCATATCATCCATTGTTAAGTGTGTTGAAGCTCATCTTCAATTGCACAAAAATATCTCAGCCATTCCATTCTTGTCACCTTCAACAAGCAAGGGAGCAATCGCTTCTGAGGGCTTCATCAACATCAAGGTCAAGAAGAGATAGGTGAACTATGGAAGAAGAAAGGTAAAAGGTTGTAAGTATTGTTCTTTGTTTTACTTTAATATATCTTTTACTTTCACATTTCATAGATGTATTTGGGTTCATTATTCATATTTTGATTAATCCGTTTTCCCCTTCACAACTACATTCTTGTTCTTCGTCCAAAACTTTGACTTGTTGGATGTGTAGTTGGAGTTAGGTGTGTCTTTGTACAATTTGATTTGCCCCTTGGTGATCATAGCTATTTCGATAAGCAATCCCATCTCAATGACTTTCATGAATGAGGTAGGGCATTGGATTTGTATTTGGTAACTAAGATTGGGGTTTAGATTGTGGACAAACATTTCTGTTATTTGTTTCTCTGGCACGTGATATGAGCTCTTGCTCACAATTTGTCTCCACCTTTATAAGAAGGCAGCGAAGGATTCACCACTCTTTTGCTTGGTGTTGCATAGGTCTATCATGGAGACTTCATGCTCAATGTTGTATGAGAAATGTGTGACAAAAAGGTTTACTAACTCATTGAAAGTTTTAATACCCAGGGGAAGTCTTGAGAACCACTCCATGGCTTGTCCACCTAGAGATCTAGGGAACAATCTCATTAGAAAAGTGTCGTTATGAGCCACTTCTAAGCACACTGTGCTAAACTCCCTAGTGTAATCTCTTGGGTCCCCTTTCATTTTGTACTTGTCAAGCTTGGGAACTTTGAATTGAAAGGGGAAGGGTACCATTTTCAAACTTTTGTCAAAGGGTACGGTGAGATATCCTCCAATGAATAAGTTTTTGTCGATGTCCCTATTTTGAGCTCTGTGTACTGATGTTGTAAGGCTTGAATTTATTTTGTTATCGTGTCCATAGGCATGTTGTGGTTTGTTGTTTGTTTACTTTTGCCTTTGTCAATAGAGTTGTCCTCATTTGTGCTCTTTTCAGGAATTCTTTCCTCTCCTGTTTCTTTCAAAGCATCGATGTCAAAGTTAGAGGGGAGTTTAAGTGCTTGGTTCACAAGATGTAAAAAGTACTTTTGAGGGTCCTCATTGAGTATTTTGTCCATCATGCGCTTAAATTTTCTATTTTGGAGAGCATCTTGGTATTCCTTGTGGGAGATTTCATTATCGTTTTCATGAGGGGATGCAATGTGCTCGGAGGTTCTGGCCATTTCAAGTTGCTTTTGGGATTGGGACCTAGTTAAAACCATGCAAGGTGATGCAGGATGAAGTGGAATGAAACTAGAGACCTTGGAGAAGTGCTCGTGAAGATTGGTGAGAAGGGGATACTTGTTTTGATGAGACTTGAACAAGGGACTCTTTAGACTAATGACTCCAAGTAAGACGGTCAATACAAGATGATAGCCACTAGTAATGGTACCCGATACCCATTTACTGTGTAGAGACTAGTCATGCACCAAGACCACTAGCGAAGTTCTGCGACCTACTAGGGTTACTTGAATCCAAAGTGACCTGAAAAAGATCTTGTGATAATATGATATGGGATACTTTGACTTTGCTTAGGAAGACCTAGTAGAAGGTGGATGAGATGACCGACGAAAGAGAGGGTTTGGTATGAAACAGATGGGAAAGCGACTGCAAGGTAAAATCTGATCTCAGAATTGAGAAGATGGCTGAAATGGGTATCCAGAAATGGCAAAAAGATTCTCTCAAAATATGTGGAAGCACTCACTGTCACGGATGCATAGAAATAGATGTGCAGCAACAGGGGACAAATGCACAGCAAGTTGTTATGAATGTGCAGGACTGGTAAAAATCAAATGCGTAGTAACAGATGACAAAAGTGCAACAAGTCAGTGTAAATGTGTAGAAAGTTGGTACGTATGTGCAGCTTCAGATAACAAATGCGCAGCTCTAGGTTTTTTCAATGTTTTTGCAAAGTTTGACATGCTTTTTGGTACTTTTTGGTTTCTTTGGTTGCAAGATGATCTTTTTAGTCTAATTTTGTCAATTAGGGCAAGAAGACACAGCAAACACAAAGAATATTTTCATGGTTTTTTAGATTTTTTTGTAATTGTTTGACTCTTTTTAACAAGAAAGCAAGTACAAATCCTACGCTGGTTGTGACAATATAAACTAAATTCTCCCTATTTCTAGGTGAGGCATCTTTAGGAGGTAATAATTGCCCTTCCCTGCATCAGCTTATAGGGGTTTTTGGCTATTAAAACCAAGGATGATTAATAAGTGCAACCATTCGAGTGGCTATACATGCGGCAACACTACTCTCCATTATGGAGTCTCCCAGCTTGCAAGGGTTGCGCCTTGGAGGGTTTTGGGGGAGGTTGGTTGTCAGTATAACACAACGTCACTCATTGTTTGAAGCTTTCGCTCCAAACACAATTTATTTATAGTGGCTTGGAAGAGCTTGGCTTTAGGTTGTTACCACTTAAGGTCATTCCCCAAGGATGGACGGCTATCCAAGGGCAGGCCTCTCTAAAGGAAAAACACATGCAAAAATGATATGTCTGGCATTTTGGTCAACCAAGATAGGGGAGAGCATAGGCCTGGTATCATTCCCAAAAACATGAAAGACAATGGTTCTTTTCCCCTAGTTAAAAAGAAAAAGACTATATGAGCTATCTACTTGGGCACACACAAAAATTTGTTAACTTTGAAGTGATAACAAGAGAGCAATGGTTCAATTTTAGCAAGATAGCAATGTGTCTAACTTTGAAAGATATCAATAATAGCAATGATCCAATGATAGCAAGATAGCAATGATTTAGTTACCACCCTCCTAATTAGAACTACGTGAGTTTTTCATGAACATCCATTTACTTTCCTTTAGAAATCAAGATGTGAGTTAACAAATGCAGCTATATGACTAAACCAGTGCCTAGCTTGCAAATAGCTCCAAGAGTATCCTTGCGAAAAAGTGTTAGTATTCGCGAAAACCACAAGAAAACCCTAAAAATTACTGTTCAGATCAGATGCCCAGCTTCAGAGCCTGGATGCATAGAAATAGAGCTCAGAAGCGTAGAAGTACAGATGCGTTGAGACAGAGGTCAAAAGCATAGGAAGATAGGATATATGCACAAAACAAACACATGCATCGTAACAGAGGTCAAATGTGTTGAAACAGAGACTGTATGCACTGGAAGATTGGATGCATGGAAATAGACCTCAAATGCACGTTAGGATGAGTGAAATGTGCAAAATCTCCCTGTGTACAGAACCTAAACTCACAAAAACTTTGTTTTTGGGTTAGATTGGGGCAAGGCCCCATGGTGGGCACCAAAAATGTTAAGGGAAAATTAGATTCAAATGAATAATCAATATAATATATCAATAATACCCAAAACTCAATGAAAAGGGAAATAGTCAAGATCAAACAAACAAAGACAAACCTTGCAAACCTTCAATAGTTCATAGCTTCCATTGGTCGCCTATCTCAATTGATTTTGTATGTGAATATGGCCCTCAAAAGGTGCACTTCCTTGCTATTTTCCAAGAATGTCAATTGGGAATGGCTGTGATAGTTTATTGCAATCAAGATGAGCTTCACAACAATGGTAACGATATGGTAACATGTTTATCGCAAGCAAATAGAATGATGATGGTGTCAAAGGCATGCTGTAATTCCTACAGAGTAACTATACTAAAAGCTTGGATGAATGAAATGGAGGAATAGGGCTGTACTTATAGACTTGAGAGAAAGAAGATCAATGGTATAGAAAGAATAAGAAGATCAATGGTATAGAACAGTTGAGGAATGTGCGTGAATAGAAAGAAGACATGTGTCTTTCTCTATTTTGCATGAGAGGAATTAATAAAATAGAAGAATGAGTTAACTGAAGAGACAAATCAATTAAAAGAAAAGATCAATCTGTTAAGAGAATAGAACTAGATAATGGAAATCACATGAGGATGAGAAGATATTTTTGCTCAATTAAATATTTAGAATATTCAATTGCATGTGCACAAAGATTGAATTATATTTAGAGATAACTCAATTTAGAAGAAATGGACAACTTAAATAAATATTTGATTTATTTAAATTTAGAGAAGATATTATTGGAAGAAACAATTAAATAATTGGTATTATTTAATTTAGAATGAATTTGGAAGAACTAATTAAATAATTGAGATTATTTAATTTGTTGGAGGATTTAGAAGAATTTAATTAAATAAATAATTTTATTTAATTGTTGGAAGAATGTGAATCAAATAAATAAATTTGTTTGTTTATTTATTGATAGAGGAATTAGACTTAAATAAATATTAAGAATATTTATTTGGACATAGTCATGTCTTTTTTAGGTGTATACAGGATTATCACTAAATCTTAGCACACATTTCAATTTTGCTTAAGGGAATTTACATGTGTTTTCCATACTTGGAATGTCTTAAATCTTAGCACACATTTCAATTTTGCTTAGGGGAATTTACATGTGTCTTCCGTGTTTGGAATTTATTAAATGTGTATACTCTTCCTTCGCACAGCAACGTGATCTTAGGAATCAAAAACATTTAAGTTATTCATTTTATTGCTTTCCATGTATGCTCTCAACCTTTAGAAGGGCTTGCTTTTGGATTGTGCTTCATCCAAAAGGGATGACCCTAAGTGGATCTTTCCTTCAGACCACTATATAAGTTGGTTGAGAGAAAATCCAAGACATAACCAGCGTTAGCCTTGCCTTACGGTGCCAAATCAAAAAGAGGCGTACCAACACTTTGTGAAAATGATTTTTGCATTGTGTGAGGTATATGAGACTTTTAGTAGAATTGGTTAAAGCTTTTAGTAGCTTACCAGATGCTCGCAAGGTGTTGGTCCCTCGAAGTAACGAGCACCCTTATAGTTAGTGTCCACCTGACTCACCTTTGAGCATTGCAGTAACTTTCAGTGCAAGGGTACAACGCCCCCAAGATTACTCACCATGTAAGGCTCCCTCGAGATGGGACAAAACTCCCCAACATAGCATAAGCTACTTGTAGCTTTTTGGGGAAAGGGTGATTGGGTCATCCTTCCAGTCTTGGAGGTCCCTACTTGTCCTCTCTCGCAAAGACGAAAAAATGTACACACCCATACTAGGTGTGATGACATTTGAGTCTACAGAGATTCCAAGTTGTGAGATGATATTATCATAGTGAAGCCTTGTCTTTAGGGATAAAGAGTGTTTGATGTGTATTCAATTGTGTTTATACTTGTGAAAACTTGGGCTTTTAGGAGCCTCAAACATACACATTTTTGTTGAAACTGTCAGTGTGTTTATTGCCTATTGTGTTTTTCTTGTCTACGAGCAAACCAAAAAATCACAAAAAAACATAGTGCTTAAACTTTCCCTTTTCACATTTTTCCTTGTCAAAATAAAAAAATACCAAAAACACAGTGCTTAAACTTTCCCTTTCCATATTTTCCTTGTTAAAAAAAAATATCATTCCTTTGACTTGGTTATCGCATCCCAAAATATAGATCATATAATCTCCTAATTTGTCTTCTAGACCAATTAGTATCAAACCAACTAATGAACAAACCTACCTTCAAACATGGATCTCCTTTTAAGAATAACCAAATTCACTATAGCCTTATCTTGTCACACTTCGAAGTCATTAGTCTATTTTAGAGTAGATAATCCAAAATCCCAAAAATTTGTTGATCTAGATTTTATAAACTTTTAACCAAGCCAATCATTCACCCAAATCATATGTCTACCACTCGATCAATACAAAACCAAATCATGGAAAACACTCCACATCTGCCACAAGGCAATCTTGAGGTACCTACCTCTGAAACAACCATTGATGCATCAAAGTTCACCACAGGCATGGATTCCTCTACTTTTGTCCCGAAAGGGTATATGGTAGGAACCTCCTCATCCCAAAATCTCACTCAACAAACACATGAAGAATCTGAAGACCAAGATGATGACCTACAAGACCCCACGATCTTGGAGAAAATTAGTAAACTTTTGGATGCAAATCGCGATCATTATTTCCATCTACTTGCTCGAAAAGGAGCTAAGTTTCCTTTCGATTTTGACACTTCACAAATCTAAGAAAAAGGCATTTTGGTGAAATTCATCCATATTCATTACCCACAACATCCACATTACCACCTTCTTTTCCAACTGACGATCTTCCATTCACAAACATGTTTGACAAAACACCAACTGAACCACTCCTAAAACCATCATACATCGGTGTCCAACACCAATCTAACCCATCTTCTTCTATCCCATACAATCCCTCTACTAATCCCAACAACCATCTTCTTCTTCTATCCCACATAATACCTCTACTAACCCACAACAAATATCTTCTTCTATTCCCAACAACACTTGTATAAATCCTCCACAAGTATCTCACACTCACTCTTCCACAACCAACATACCCATCAATCCATCCCAAAATAATACAAACCTCCCTAGCACATCACAACAACCACCAAACCAACAATATAATTCCTTTCACCAATACCAACAACAACCTCCACACCATTACCAACAACCTCCACACCAAAACTATCAACAACCACCAACCAACTATCAAAAACCACCTTCTTCCAACATTCATCAATATTATACACCACCACCACCACCACCCAGAATTGATCTTATGCTTCAAAAATTGCAAAAACAAGTTTCCAATCTTACACTCGAAAACACCAAAAGACTTTCTCGTTTGGGGAAGTTTGTTCATATCCTTTCAATCGCTCTATTCCTATGCTCCCTTTTCCTAAAAACTTTGAAGTACCTAAATTTGATAATACAAAGGAAAAAGTGATCCTCAACAGCATTTAAGGGAATTTTACATAGCTTACTTAGAGGTCTCCCACGACGATACCTATCTCTTGCATCTCTTTCCTCGAAGTCTTAGAGGACAAGCCATGGAATGGTTTTCACATTTACCTCCAGGCATAAAATCCTTTAGTGAACTAGCCGAGCAATTTGTCACCCATTTCTCTTTTAACATTGAACATGAAGTCACCATGACAGACTTGTGTAATACAAAATAGAAAAATGGTGAAACCTTCATCTCCTTCCTGCAAAGGTGGAGAAGCATGGCTAGCAAATGCCCTTGGCCTCTACCTGAGAAGCAATTAGTACACATATTTGTCCAAAACTTGAACCAAGAACTTGGCTTTCAATTACAAATACACTATGCTAAGTCCTTTGAGGAGGTCATTTCAAAAGGAACCAATGTAGAAAAAGCCCTTATCGCTAAAGGACTTTTGCAAATCTTCAAAGAGACAAAAGACAACACTCCTGCATCAAATGAAAAGCCCTGCTTTTGGGATAAAAACAAAAATGTTGTTGAAGATGGTGTTGTTGATGCCAAACATGTCCAAATAGTCCAAACACCTCTTAACCTCCAAACACTACAAAAGAATAATTCTCCCCCTTAAAGGGATCAACCCAAACAAGACTTTGCACCCAAATGTAGATTCACTCCCTTAGGAGAACCCATTGAATCTATACTTAAGAAGCTTGTCCAAAACGGTTTAATCACGTTGCCTGAAACTAGACAATACGATGAACCTACTTTTAAACCCATGTAGTACAAAGACAATGAATATTGTGAATTCCACTAAGTCAAAGGACATAAAACGCCAAGGTGCATGAAGTTGAAAAACCTCATACAAAATATCATTGATCACAGAGAAGTTGTCATTGATGGCACTCCTTTTGTTATCACCTAAATGTGCACCTTGACTAATTTGAAGAAATTAGTCTATTTAATGAAACATGGGAAGACCTCTAAAGCTATGGGTCACTTTATAGGTAGAGGTCAACCTCTGGAGAAGGCCAGCTTCCTAACTTTGTATCCCCTAAAACTTTACTATTCTATGGCTTTGACAAGGAAAAGGGTAAGAAAAACTCTGTTCTAAAACTAAAATTTAACTCTAAGGGTGATACACCTATCTTAAATGAGGAATATGAAAATAACATCCCAAACACTTGTTAATGTGATTGAAATAATTCTTACACAATTTATCAGTTATACCTCTGCATAAATATTTCACAAACAGGTCTATAGTTACAGAATTTTTAAGAGGAATAGTAATTTCACACTTAATCTTAATGCATATCTAGACACAACTTGTAACCTGCATAAGTACTTTATGCAAAAAGGCTCTTTTCCAAGACAAAATCAAGAGGAAATAAACTTACTTCAGTTAACTCCATCAAATCAGATAATGAGCACAAAATGCATAAGATAGATAGGCACAATTTCCAATCAACGATCTCCAAGGTTCTCACTGTATATCATATCAAGTAAAATGGTAACATGAGTTATAAATCTTGCCAAAATCTAGAGCAAGGATCACCAAATCACCAGTCTCTACAAGTAGCATAATCAGAACTCTATACAATAGAGTCACAAAAGTGACTATATCCACCACTCTCCAAGTGGTTCCACCAAACCAAGAGCTGGAAACTAACTGGGGTCGGATGTAACAGAAAAGACTAGAAACTAGCATCTCAATCTCCACCAAAAGAGCTCATAATGAAGGAAAAAGTCCATCATGACCTAGTCCAACAAGATGGCTCATCAAACAACCCCTAAAAAGCTCACAAAAGCAATAAAGCCTCCTAGATACTCTCTTTTTGTCTTCTAACTTCCTCAACTACCCCATATAGTTGCAAAAAATAAGGGTCTACAAAGCACTCCATTTATGCATTTTAAATGAGCATCATTGACTAAGTGTTTTATACAACAACACATTAATCAAGATGCTTTACATTTGATAAATAAATGCAAAAACAATATAGACTTTCGACCATGTCTAAGGAAGAAGAAATATTATGAGGACAAGGTTATTATCATTGTTTTGTTTGACTTTGTTTGAAAGGGCATTAAAAGAAATCAAAAGGGATATATTTCCCCTCACAGGCCCCTCCTTGTGGCATCATAGATGCAAGTGTTTGACCACAAGCATGAAAAAGGTAGCAATGATTATTATTTCTTAAGTCAAAAATGACAAAAGAAATCATTCAAGCTTTTAGCAAAACAGGGAAAATGCAACCCTAACTTTCATTTTGTTCCATCCTCGCCTTGGCTCTGCTGAGCCCACCGACATGTTGGTAGGGTTTTTCTATTTTCCATGGTTTGACAGCCATTCTCATGGATGCTACTAAGAATACACTCAGCCTTTAACTTAGTAATGAGGGTGAGCATCATTTGTAGCTCACATTTTTGTTTTTGTTTTTGTGATCTATTTCTGAGCTCCCTTGCTATATTCAGGTCACGCCCTACACTTTCTTTGGCTTCCTGTTTGACATCTTTTTCCTGTGTCTTCATGGTTTTCTCTCTGGCATATGTGAGCATTGTTTGCTTCATCCGAGAAAGAAAATTTAACAAAACTACAGCCATCTTCATGGCTACAAAAAGGTAAGATTACTTCTTTCATCAGCTTGCCTTCTTCTTCAGTCTTACATGAGAAAGTATGAAGAAAACCTTCTTGTTTTTTCCCACTTTTGTATGTTGACATGTAAAATGGACTTTAAAGGTCATGGCTGGCACTATTTTCACCTAGGTTTTTGACTTAATGGTTTTTTCCAACTTTGATAAACTCCTCATTTCTAAGGCATTGTGACAGAGATATGAGCGGCACTACGAACACTATCATTATGGATCCTTGTAGCCTTTTACTCCTTTTCTCTCTCTACAAACATTAACTAGGCATGAAATGAAGTTTTTATTGCATTCTGAGCATCCTTTTCTGTATACAGAATTTTCCTTCTTATTTGTAGCTTCACTGCAGAACCAGGGTTTTCTGAGAAACCTTTCACTCATTTTTGACTGAGAAGGGAAGTATACATGCTTGTTCTTTGACAAATCATGAAGTAGCAATGGGATAGCGACTGTATTTCTACGTATATAATGATTGTCTTGAAACCCTACTGTCAAAATGATGTAAATTCCTCCTCTTTTCTAGAAAATTTCATGGCAGAAAATAATACAGTCTATATCTCTTTTCTTCTTCATGACTGTCTGTAGCTGTTAGTTTAACAAAAAGACAATATATATAATTGAAATCTGAAAATGACTTGCTCTGGTTCATGCTTTGCTTGTATTTCCTTCTCACAAGCTAGGGTTTTATGAAGGATTTTATGAAAACACATCAGCGTACACGACTGTTCATGATCCCTAATCACAACTAATGAGTTTGAATGACATTCACCTCCATGCAGGCTTTTATCTCCTTTTGTGCTCTTCAACCTGCTTTGACTGTCCTTTTAATGCTTTGATCATTCTTGACTGTTCTTAGTCCGTTGCATGACTATTATAGACTCCTGTAGGACTAGAAGTCACTGCAAAGACTCTTTTGACACATGAAGACTGTGATACCATTGTCTTAACTTGTCTTTGCAAACCTTTTGTGACTTGAGAGTACCAACCACTGAGCATTGGAAGAAAATGTCAAACTATATGCTTGTCTATCTTCTTCACACAAGGTTCAAAGTCTCTTGTTCATCACTGTTCACTGTCATGCTAAATCTCTTGTTACTGAACATTTTAACAATCTTCTCCTTTTTTCTAGAAAATTTCATTGACTGATGGTTTGCCATCTCCTTAGCAGTGACTGCTCCTAGATGTTTTGTGACTGCTCTTTATGTGTATTAAGATGTGATTGATATGCTATTATGTAGGCTTAAAATGGTGACAGTCCTCTTGATTGAAATGCAGAGGTGACCTTATGAAGACAGTGATAGTAGTCATGTTTTCCTCCTTGCTCACTTTGATGCATATTTTGACTGAAATGACTATTGTTCACTGTACTTAGGCTTAGTTCACAACATTTTTGATATTTGACAGGGATCTAAAATAAAATTGCAACTACAACATGACTTGTCTCTGCCTTTATCTCGATCTATTGTCATGTTGATGCTTAAACGTCTATATCATAGTGATCTTTTGGATGTCATATCACTGCAGTATATTTGGTTTGAAAAACTTGAGATCTCTATAATTCTCTGTCACTAATATTTGTCTTGGATTTGACAAAGTATCATTGTTGTTAGTATGATCATCTGAAGCTTCTCATGGGTTATGAAGTTCTGAGATGAGCACTATCAACATGAAAGCACTAGCTCTCTTTACATCCATACACCTTGATATTCTTGTCTACATAACAGCATTGCAGGTCTTTTATTTAGCATAACAGCATTGCAGGTCTTTTATTTAGTAATGCCTTAGTCCCTTGTGATTGGGTGCACTCATGATTTGGACTGTCCTATTGTGATTGGACTGCCAGTGTCCCCTTGTGATTGTCATGCTGTTCCAACTGCTCTTTTAGCTATTAATTCTCTCAAAACTATCTTTGACATGCAAATAGGACATGTGTTATGAGGTTGGCATCTTGTCAATGTCTTTACTCTTGAATATTTCTCTGCCCTACTCCATTATAACTTGCATCAAACTTTGCATACTCTAAACATTACTTGTAGGACCTTTGTGCATGATATATGATCTATCAACCTGTTCATTATCAAGTTCTCACTGCCCTCTTGTCATGCTGTCGTCCTTCAACAGTTCTGACTATTCTTTAATAGTCTTGTATGGTTAATATAGACATACAGAAGATTGTTTGCACCTTTAAGTGCATGAAAAAACCCTTGAGAAGACTGAGCATTTCATGCACAATTCTCCTTGTCTCTACCACACTCTCACACCTTACATTTCCTTTGAAGGTATAGATTTTCATAAAGATTTCAATGTCACTCTATTCTCTATCTTTCCTACCTATCCACTATTTGGCATTTGACAAACTTATAACCTACACTCTCCCTTCCAAACTTGTATATAATTTTATTCTTGGTTATGACTGCTCTTGATGTCTTTGTGGGTTTTGTGACTGTCATCTGTCTTGATGATCCCTTCATACCATGCTTTTAACCTTTGTAGGTATGTTCCTTGCTATTGTTGATGCAACACTTTGTAATTAGCTCAAAAGATATGATTGTTCTAAAATGAAGACCACTATTTATCCCTCAATATGACCATTAAAATGGTGATGGAAACCAAAAAAAAATGAAAACACTAACCTCACTGAACACTAGCCTGCCACTATTTTGACACTGTCTGCCTCCTCAAAACTTGTTACCAGACAGGGATAACCCTATTCCCTAGCTTCCTTGATGATCAACTATGTTATCATAGCCTTGATGATTGACCTTACGTTTCAGTATTCTTTGACTGATGATGCCTACACACTGTCTATCAACTGACCTTTCTGCTTATGAAATAACTGTACTCTGCATCTGATGAGTGCATATGAAATGCTTCTGTAACACTTATGAGCTAGGCTCAACCCTTGTGGGAGCCACATTTTCCCCACTCATAATATAAACTGATGAATCACTTAGAAACACAATTTCACTTGTCTGCACATGAAGCAAACTTGTTAGAAAATAAATGCATACTCGGGATGTGTTTGATGACTTGCTTGTTTTCTAGGACATCCAAAGTATACATTTCTTGTTTAATGCATTTGAGGAGCAGTTTATGCATGCATAGGTACTTGTTCATGTCAAGTTAGGGACCATTCATTTCTTAGAGTATTACTCTAACACCATTCTTCTGCCAGATGCAGGAACTAGAAGCAACCTGGACTAGGGAGGACAAAGACAGCTCAGGGCAATAGGACAACACACCAGAACTAGAACCAGTCATTCTCAGGCAATGACTAGCCTCTACCCTTATATGTGCATTCTTTACTTTCTTTTACTTATTCATGTATAGATTGTTCTTCAATTTCGTTGAACACGAAAGTTAATCTCACGACTTGTGTGAGATAATGTACATTTTACATTCAATAAAGACTATTTATTTGTTTCAGAAAGAAATTGTATAAAATCTTTCCTATGTTACATGCACTTGGATAAATGCAGTAATTTGATAAACATAATCTTTTAAATTATTTCATTTATGCACTTGAATGTAACATAATAAGGATCAAATAAAATGTACCTTTCTAGGCTTTGAATCAAAACTCTACCTGAATGAGCTATAGTGAAATTTAGTTAACACCTCCACCAATAACAAATAAAGACCTTGGAATTTATGACAATCCATTCCCTCATCATGGAAAAGGAAACAATACCAACAATAAAGGTAAAGGTGTAAATAATTTGTTAGGAGTCTATGATTCTGTTGTCAACCACTTTAACAAGAGTTTTGTATCTACCCTCGCCATCAAAGGGAAAGCTCCTAATTGTGCAGTCACCACCTATCGAGACCGTGTTACCCTTCGTGGGGCAACCTCAAACAATCAACCCGCTTCAAAGCATAATCTACTCGATCACTTGGGTAAAACTCCATCTCTCGTATCCATTCTCGATCTCCTCTACACTTCCCTTGAACATAGGGATATCCTTGAAAAGGCCCTCAAAGAGTCAATTGTCCACGATAACATTGACATTGTCCAATTTAAAGCCATGATAGGACACATCATCTCTCCCCATCAGTTGGTCTTTATAGAGTAAGATATCCCTTTCCAAAATTCATGTCATAATGCAGCCTTATACATTGAAGTGTACATCCACCAGCGTAAAGTCAAGCGAGTCCTTATAGATGGTGGTGTTGGTCTCAATATATGTTCTTTTAAAGCTGTTAAAACAATTGGGATATTCTGCTGATGCTATTGACTCTTCCAACATAATGGCAATCAAGGTTTATGATGACGCTGAGAGGAAATCTAAAGGGGTCATTCATTTACCTATCAAAGTGGGGCCTCCCTTAGTGGAAACTTGATGTTAGGTACCGGATCTTGATCTCCCCGAGAACATTATCCTTGGTCGCCCATGGATTCACACCATGCAGGGCATCCCCTCCACCTATCACCAATGTTTGAAATTTCCCTACCATGATACAAAAAATTACCATTCCCAGATATTTGAATCCTTTTGAATTCTATCGCACCATGCAAGGTAGATACCTGAATTCAAACCAAGTACCCAAAAATGAAGCTGCTCATCCTTCATCCTCATATGTCAATCCAACCACCTTATCTACCAATTCTCCTAAGAAAGACATACCTGAGGTCAAGGTTCAGTACAAGAACATAGGGTTTGGAGAGTATGACTTGCAGAACTCTTACTATGTAGGGAACTTTCCCTTATCATCGAAATCTTATGGTAAACCTATTGCAAGTATGTGCCTAATCGGTGTTGTCATTGACGTCAACATATCTTTGTTGTCATTGGTGTCAACTATATCTTATTCTATTACTTGTTTAGAAACTTTGTATGTTGAGGATATTGAGAAAATAGGCCTCTCTAGAAGAAACAAGTGAGTTACAGGGAAGTACAGTATAGATAGTGAGTTGTATGTTGAAGAAAATTCTAGTAGATTGCTCCGCATTTCTTGTTGGATGAAGATCTTGGTCTGCAGATTGGAAGTTACTTAAAGGAATGTCTGAAGATTCTAAATCCTGAGTTTGAGCCTCTGATGTGAAGAATTGAGAGAGTTGCATTCACCAGAGTAAAACTTGTTTTTTCTGTAAGTTTAGTTGGGACAGGGAGAAAGTATTCTGCTCTGCATTTCTCTATAATAAATTTATTTACTCTGCAGTTCTAGAGTGATGATAGGTGCCTACAATTGTAGTGGTTCATGTTCTAGTTGTCCGCAAGCTATCTTTCTTTTATGACAGTTGAAGACAGTGAAGTTCATGTGTTCTGGTGTGAAGATCCTATTGTGCGGTTGCTCTTGATGATTACAATGTGCTTGTGGGTGCCTCTTGATTATGTTCCTATCTTGACTTTGGTCCACATTAACGAATTAAGATCGTGTTTGAAGATTATTCCCAGATATCGTAGTGTGTAACTAGTCTTAGCCGACTTGGTTAATTCCAGTGGTTATGGAGATCTCTTGAATATTATGGAAGCATGTTGTTACGTGGAAGGTTGTGTTTGAGTCCCAGCTAAGGTGTGGCATGATCCGCATACACTTTTACTTCATCTCCCTTTCATAATATTGTAATAGGTCAAGACTTATTTTGTAAATGTTTGTAATGTCAACCTTGGAGATTGTTCCAATGGTTGACGATTGTAATGCCAACCTTGATGATCATTCCAAGGTTGTTAAAGTGTATAAATACTTGTAGTTGAGTCATGAAAAATATGTCCTTGAGAAAAGATGGAAAGATAAGGAAAAAGGTCCAAGAGGCAGAGCAGAGAAGAGGCAGAACAGAGAAAAGGCAGAGTAGAGAAGAGGTAGAGTAGAGAAAAGGCAAAGAAAAGCATAGGCAGAGCAAAGCAGAGGTAGAGAAGAGTAGAGGAATTGTTGTACTTCAATCACAAACATAAAAAGATGTTGATCGTGGCAGTGAGCCACCAATAGGGTTTAACAACCCTTATTGTAATCTTTCTAGGTTTAGGGTTGAGGTAGTGAGCCTGCTAGACCTAGTTGTACTTCATGGCAGTGAGCCAGTATGTTCTAGGCCCATGGAGTGACCAAGCCTGAACATCATTTTTCAAAGATTGCAATATATTTTGAGAGCTAATCCTCTTTGTGGTTTTTCTCCACCTTGAGGTTTTCCACCTAAAATCTCGTGTCTCTTGTGTTTGATGTTGTATCTATGGTTAAGTTTTTGATTTCATGCATTCATTGTTAAATCATAATAATTGTGGATAAGTGATTAATGTTTAAGTGCAAAAGTGACTAATTTTTTGAGACAACTAATTCACCCCCCTCTCGATTGTCCAACGCATATCAACAATTGGTATCAGAGCCAAGTCCCTTTGGAAAGAGTCTAACAACTCAAGGGAGATCCTAATGGATTCAGAAGGAAAGCAACCACACATCAATGCACACAAATGCTCATCAAGAGATAATAAAGGAGGATTGTCCAAGGAAGTGTTTTTTGAAGAAAAGAGTGTCAACCATCAAAGATGTTCTGATCTAGAAGCATGCACTAGGAATGAAGTCATGTCTCAAGGTGAGAACAATTAGGTTATTGATAGTAGTTGTTCAAACCACATGACTGGTGACAAGAACAAGTTTGTAAATTTGGAAAGATATAATGAAGGGCTAGTTAAGTTTGGAGATGACTACACTGCTAAAACATGTAAAATAGGATCAATCAATCTTGGAAACAAACTATTCTTTGAAGATGTTCTTTATGTCAAAAGTTTGAAGCAAAATCTCTTGAGTGTTGGATGGTTATGCCAAAAAGGATTTAGTTTTATGTTTGAGAATGATACCTTTGAAATCAAAGAAAAATTTGGAGCTACAATAGCAATTGGAAAAAGGATAGAAGGGAATCTCTATCATCTTAGGAAAAGTGACCTTCTTGGGTTTACATCTCAGACCAATTAAAGTTGGGTCTGGCATAGAAGATTGTGTCATACAAATCTTGATGACTTACTAAGCTCAGTTCAAGTTGTGAAGGATCTACCAAAAATTGATTACTCAAACATCATTTGTAGGAAATGTCAAGATAAAGGAATGTCAAGAAAAATATTGCAAAGATCCTCCACTGAAAAATTAGAATTGATCCACATAAGCTTCTATGGTCCTACAAGAATACCAAGCCTCCATGACGACAGGTACTTTATGTTCTTTATTGATGATTTTTCTAGAATGACTTGGGTTAGCTTTTTCAAAGATAAGTCAAACATTCTAGATGCGCTCAAAACTTTTAAAGAAATGGTTGAAAATGAGCTAAGCATGAAAATAAAGAGTTTGAGAATTGGCAAAGAAGAAGAGCTCACCTCCAACATATTTTGTGAAACCTATGGGATAAAGAAACAAGTCTTTGCAAAAAATAAGGTAATGGAAGAAGCAAGTAGGACTATTCAGGAAATTGCAAAATTAATGATGGAAGAAGCAAATCTGCCATATACATTTTTGAAGGAGGCGATTCAAACCACTGTCTATACACTAAACAGAGTTCAAGCAAAAACCAAAGATAAAAAGACTCCTTTTGAATTATGGTATGGAACTATACCAACTGTGAAATATTTCAAAATCTTTGGAAGCATATGTCTTATCAAAATGGAAAAGGATAGTGTTAAATATGAGGAGGGCATTTTCCTTGGATATTCATCTTGGACCAAAGCCTATTACTGCTACATCAATAGATTGGGAAGGATCATTGAAAGTACAAATGTCAAAGTCAATGAGAATGTACAAATTGAAGCATAAGAAGGCTCCCAGATCATCAATGACAAAAAATTTGTGATGTGGAAGGTTACAGACCTGGTATGAACCTATGCTTGATTACCAGTATTGACAACAATAATTCCAAGACTAAAGATGAAAACATGGAAGCAAATGAGCACATCAATGAGTTAAGAGAGCAAATCAGGCAGCTTTAGCAAAGACTAAAGGAGAACAATGAAGAAAAAGCAAAAATTGAGGAATGTCGGAAGGATAAAACCAAAGATTGCATGAAGCTTGAAGAACAAGTTGAAGACCTAAAAGCTAATTTGAAACATGTACAGGCCCAAAGAGATCAATTCAGTGTGAGTGCTGCTAGATATGATAAACTAGTGGCAAGTCAGGAAACTATTGATGACAAAGAAAGCATAAGACTCAAAAAAAGAGAGAATGCTAAGGAAAAGGACACAGGCAAATAGACTTAGTCAGGCAACCAAATGCTCAGAGGTACCCATCCTTTAATGGTTATTGTAATTCATGTAACAAGTTTGGTCACAAAACTACTTGGTGTAGAAACAGGATAAAGCAAAATGTTCCTAGTCAATGTTTCACATGTAATAAAACTGGTCATAAAGTAGTTGAATGTAGAAGCAAAGTGAGTCAAAACTCTATTAGGTGTTATGCATGCCACAAAATGGGACACAAGGCTAATGAGTGTAGAAGTCAAGTGAGAAAAGGCTATGGGACAAATAGGACAAAGGAATCCTTCAGTGGCTATTGTTATACATGCAATAATTTTGGGCATAAGGCTAACCTATGCAGGTCAAGGATGAATAGAAGAAACAATGATCAAAAAAATACTATGTGCTTCAATTGCAACAAGCCTGGACATATTGCAAAATACTACAGAAATAAGAAGGATAATCAATTAGAATCAAGGGAACCAGTTGAAAAAGTTGATCCGGCACAAGTCAAGGAAGAGATGAACAAGGTTTGGGTCAGGAAGGGAATAAATGAAGGAAGAGATGAATCTGCTCCAGGCTTCGAAGCAGCTACTTCCTTTGGGAAGTAGATTGTGAATTATGGCTCAGGGCGAGCCGTATTGAAGATTTTAAATCCCCCAGCCAGTTAGTGCTGAGATCCGACACAAAGATATGTTATGGCAATCTACTTGGAAGGATTCTAATCCAGAAGCCTAAAAATATCAAGTATGAGAAATGTGCAAGTTAAGTGATGATGTTTATATGCAGTCCAGATCTGCACCGGAGAGAACTTCATATGAAGAACCAAAGTTGAAGTCAATGAAAGAATCAAGTAAGAGGGAGTGGTTACTTAAATGCAAGTGATGATATATGTTGACAAGGGTCAGAAGTAAGGAGGGCTTGCAAGTATTCAAGAGCCTCTACCTCTTAGTGATTCAGCTGCATCTAAGAAGCAAAAGCAGAAGAAGAAGAAAAGTAGAACTTTCCAGGATAAGTAGGACCTAGCTGAACTAGGTCAAAGTCCATAACTATCCAAGACTCCGATAGATGAAGCACATAAATCAGAGACCATTGAATCTGAACCTGCAAAAGCAGAAATATTGCCAAATGAAGCTAGCGCTGAACCTAAAGGGCCCAGGGAATCTGTAGCAGCAAAGAAGGAAAAAGAGAAAGAAAGGAAGAGCAGTGTAGATTAGAAGAATTGGAAAGGAAAAAAGAAGAGGCCAAGCACAGGAAGAAAGAATGAGAAAAGGAAAAGCTTCAAAGGAAGAAGATAGAAGGTAAATCATCAACCAGCAAGCAGAAGGAAGAAGCTCGTGGGTTGACTTTAATGAGAAAGAGTAGTTTGGTATCATTCTTCTTGGGAAAAAGGTTGGTATCTTCGTTGAGCAAGGAACAGGATTCAATATCTCTGTCTACTATAGAAGCAGAATACATTGCAGCAGCATGCAGTTACAATCAAGTGTTATGGATGAAGCAGACTTTGAAGGACATCAGAGTTGTGTATGAAGATCCAATTACAATCTTTTGTGACAACACAAGTGCCATAAACATATCAAAGAATCTAGTGATGCATTCAAAGACAAAGCACATATCCATTAGGTATCACTTTCTGAAAGAAAAGGTGATAGAGAATGAAGTCAAGTTGGAGTATGTTTCTACCAAAGATCAGATTGTAGACATTTTCACCAAGCCTCTGCCTAAGGATACCTTTGAGTATCTCAGAGAAACGTTAGGGGTTATCACCCCTCCTACTCTAAACTAAGATGCACAATAGTGCATCAGTCTAGAGGTGCTTAGAGATCCAGATTGATGCTTTTTAGGGCTACTTCTTAGGGGGAGTAGTCAGAGAGTTCAAAAAAGAGATTAGATCAAAGCAAAAGAGTGCAAGTATGTGCCCTTTGCCATTGATGTCAAAGGGGGAGAGAAGTCATGTGAAAAACTTAGATAGACAAAGAGTGCAGATGTGTAAAGAGAAAGGGGGAGAATCTTGTAGAAAGAAAGAGTGCATGTGTGTAAAGAGAAAGGGGAGAATCTTGTCTTGATGGCTGCTGCAATTTTTCACATCATATGTTGCCATCAATGACAAAGGGGGAGATTATTGCAAGTATGTGCCTAATCAGTGTTGTCATTGATGTCAACATATATTTGTTGTCATTGGTGTCAACTGTATCTTATTCTATTACTTGTTTAGAAGCTTTGTATATTGAGGATATTGAGAAAATTGGCATCTCTGGAAGAAACAAGTGAGTTATAGGGAAGTGCAGTATAGACATTGAGTTGTATGTTGAAGAACAATTCAGTAGATTGCTCCGCATTTCTTATTGGATGAAGATCTTGGTCTGCAGATTGGAAGTTACTTAAAGGAATGTCTGAAGATTATAAATCTTGAGTTTGAGCCTCCGGTATGAAGAATTGGGAGAGTTGCATTTACCAGAGTAAAACCTACTTTTTCTATAAGTTTAATTGGGACAGGGAGAAAGTATTCTCCTCTGCATTTCTCTGCAATAAAGTATTTTACTTTGTGGTTCTAGAGGGAAGTCTGGGATGATGGTAGGTGCCTACAATTGTAGTGGTTCATGTTCTGGTGGTCCACAAGCTATCTTTCTTTTATGACAGTTGAAGACAGTAAAGTTCATGTGTTCCAATGTGAAGATCCTATTGCTAAAGTGGTTAAGGTTTGTGCAGTTGCTCCTGATGATTACAACATGCTTGTGGATGCCTCCTGATCATGTTCCTATCTTGACTTTGGTCCTTATTAAGGAATTGAGATCATGTTTGAAGATTGTTCCTAGATAACGTAGCGTGTAACCAGTCTTAGCCAACTTGGTTAATTCTAGTGGTTGCAGAGATCTCTTGAAGATTATGGAAGCATGTTGTTGCATGGAAGATCATGTTTGAGTCCCAGCTAAGGCATGGTATGATCCACGTACACTTTTACTTCATCTCCCTTGCATAATGTTGTAATAGGTCAAGACCTATTTCGTAAATGTTTAATGCCGACCTTGGAGATTGTTCCAATGGTTGATGATTGTAATGCCGACCTTGGAGATTGTTCCAATGGTTGATGATTGTAATGCCGACCTTGATGATCATTCCAAGGTTGTTGAAGTCTATAAATACTTGTAGTTGAGTCATGGAAAAGATGTCCATGAGTGAAGATGGAAAGATAAGGAAAAAGGTCCAAGAGGTAGAGTAGAGAAGAGGCAGAACATAGAAGAGGTAGAGTAGACAAGAGGTAGAGTAGAGAAGAGGTAGAGTAGAGTAGAGGCAGAGCAAAGTAGAGGGAGAGAAGAGAAGAGGCAGAGAAGAGCAGAGGAATTGTTGTACTTCAATCACATACATAAAAAGATGTTGATCGTGGCAGTGAGCCACCAGTAGGGTTTAACAACCCTTATTGTAATCTTTCTAGGTTTAGGGTTGAGGTAGCGAGCCTGCTAGACCTCGCTGTACTTCATGGCAGTGAGCCAATATGTTCTAGGCCCATGGAGTGACCAAGCTTGAACATCATTTCTCAAAGATTGTAATATATTTTGAGAGCTAATCCTCTCTGTGGTTTTTCCCCACCTTGGGGTTTTCCACATAAAATCTGGTGTCTCTTATGTTTGATGTTGTATCTATGGTTAAGTTTCTGATTTCATGCATTCATTGTTAAATCATAATAATTGTGGATAAGTGATTAATTTTTAAGTGCAGAAGTGACTGAGTCTTTGAGACAACTGATTACCCCCCCTCTCAATTGTTTGACAGATATCAACAAAACCTCCTATGGTAAAAGTAAGCAAGAAGAAGGACATCAAACCTATACCCCCAACAATTTTCATACATGAGCACAATCTAGAAGATGAGCACATTGAAGACATATCATCTTGGATATTTCAAGATGAGAAGGAATTAGTCATACTACCTATGGACAAGTACAACAATGGTCATCGCATTGTAAAGAATATGGGCTATAAAGGACAAGGAGGACTTGGACTTCATGAGCAAGGAACTATAGAACCCATATCCATCACCTGCAAATATAATAAACATGGTTTGGGATTTAGTAAGGAGGTACCTAACTCCCCCGATATACAATTTATACTCGACAAAGTGGCTAAGGCTTGGCCCTCAGAGGAGACTTCTATGGAGGATACCATTGATGACTCTCACCTTCACCTCATAGATTTATTTTAGGAATCCTCTATCTTCATGATCTCATTTGTTTCCCTTACCTCAATGACCAAAACCAATCAAACCAAAATTGCATAAGATGCACCCACAGATTGCTTTATTGGTCAAAGTTGAGCTTGAGAAGCTACTCGATGATAAGTTCATCCATCCCATGCATTAAACAGAGTGGGTATCAAACCTTGTGTCTGTTTCCAAGCTGAATGGAGGCATTCAAATTCATGAAGACTTTAGAGACTTGAATAAAGCCTATCCCAAGGATGATTTTCCACTTCCCAACATCGACATCATCGTGGACTTAATAGCGGGCCATGAAATGCTTTCCCTCATGGACAATTTTTCTGGCTACAACCAAATCATGATTGCACCCAAGGACCAAGATAAAATGGCTTTCACATGTCCTTGGGGAACTACTGTTGTCAGGTCATGCCTTTTGGCCTCAAAAATGTTGGCGCTACTTAGCAATGAGTGATGACGGTAATCTTTCACGATTTGTTTCATACCATTATGGAAGATTATGTTGATGACCTCCTAGGTAAATCTACATGAGTAGATCACTTGAAAGTGTTGGAACAAATATTTGATTAGCTAGAGCAATATCAACTAAGGCTAGATCCAAAGAAGTGTGTCTTTGGTGTACCATTAGGTAAGCTACTAAGATACATTGTATCTCAATGAGGCATTGAGGTCAACCCTGTAAAGGTCAAAGCTATTGTTGAAATGTCTCCTCCTAGCAATCTTAAATAGTTAAGAAGTCTTCAGGGAAAGATACAGTCCATCTGGTGGTTTATCTCACAACTGGCATACAAATGTCAACCCTTCTCACACTTACTCCGCAAGGATGTCACTTTCAAATGGGATAGTAAGTGCCAAGATGCCTTTGAACAGCTAAAAGCTTATCTTGCTTCACTACTAGTATTGATGCCTCCAATAGCCGAGAAACCTCTTATGCTTTACATCTTCACTACATCAGCAGCCTTGGGGACACTTCTTGCACAAAATGATGACTCAAGTAAGGAATAGGCAATTTACTACATTAGTTGCACCTTCATAGGATATGAGCTCAACTATATCAATAGTATTTGCTTCCCAAAAGTTACGGCACTATATGTTGAACCAGCATACAAAGCTTATATCCAAGGTCAATCCTTTGAAATACTTGCTTTCCAAAGCAACTCTTACAGGACACCTTGCAAAATGAGTAATGATCCTAACTAAGTTTAACATCGAATATGTGGATCGAAAGGCTATCAAAGGGCAGGTAATTGTAGACCAACTAGCTGAGGCACCATTAACAGATACGCACCCATGCTATCAAAGTTTCTAGATGAAGGGATCTTCAACCTTTCTACATCAGCCAAGTGGAAACTATACTTTGATGGGCCATACACTCAGCATGGTTTTGGAGTAGGGATTCTCTTTGTCACCCCACAAGGTTATTGTATCCCTAAATCATATCGGGTTGCTTTCCCATGTACCAACATAGCCGAGTATGAAGCATTATTAACAGGTCTCCGAATGGCTATCCAATGGAACATCAAATAGCTTCAAGTCTATGGAGATTCTCAACTTGTCATTCATCAAGTCACAGATTAATATCAAACTAAGTATGACAAGTTGATGCCCTACAAGAAAATGGTCGACAACTATAAACAACACTTTTGTAGTCTTTCCTTTGATTAGATCCCAAGAGTTAACAACAAGGTTGCTAATGCAATAGAGACTATTGGGTCTCTTCTATACATGCCAACCAACATACAAAACTATGAGTTCTTGGTAGAACAATTGTTGATACCATCTATTGATATTCCACAAACTGAAATCATCTGGGAGCTTGTTGGTCCTAACTCAACGTGGTATCAAGATATATACAACTACCTTCATAACAACACCCTCCCATCCAATCTAACATCAACACAAGAGAAAACCTTCATCTATCGAGCATCCCATTTCACTATCCTAGGAGATACACTATATCAACGAAGTCTTGATGGTATCCTCCTAAGATGTTTAAACTCAGAAGAAGCTGAAACTGCTTTAAGAGATATTCATGAGGGTATCTATGGAGCGCATTCCACTGATCCCAACCTAGCAAAGAATTTGCTTCGAACTAGATATTTTTGGCCCACATTGGAACAAGATGCCAACCAATTCACCAAGAAATGTCTTCAGTGTCAATGGCATGGAGATTTGATTCATGCACCTGCTCATCAACTGTAACTAGTGACCACCCCGTGGCCATTTTCACAATGGGGTCTCGACCTTGTAGGTAAAATACATCCCTCCTCTTCAAATGGCCATAAATTTATAAATAGCACCACTAAGTATTTTACAAAATGGGTGGAAGCTATTCCCATGACCTACATAACTGGCAAGTAAATTGCTAAATTTATCCTGAATTATATCATTTGTTGGTATGGTATCCCCATGGCTATAGTAACCAATAATGATAAACCATTTAAAAACCAAGATGTTCATGCCTTATGCACACAATACTATATCCAAAATTAGTTTTCTACGTCATATTATCCCCAAAGCAACGAGCAGGTTGAGGCTTCAAACAAAACAATCCTCAAAATACTCAAAAAGACAGTCAATGAAGTTGGTCGTGATTGGCATCTCTAGCTTAATACTATCCTCTAGGCCTATAGAACAAGCATCCAAACCCAATTGGAGCCACACCTTATACTTTGGTAGATGGATCTAAAGTCGTTTTGCCTATAGAGGTAGAGATCCCATCACTTTGTGTCTCCCTACAACATCTGATAGATGGAGAAGAGCACAAAGTATCTAGGCTACATGAATTAGAGATTCTAGATAAAAGATGCCTTGCAGCATTAAATCATCTTTAGGTCTACCAAAACTGACTACACCGTAGCTAGAACAAGAAAATAAAAGAAAGGTATTTCCAAGTAGGTGATCTAGTTCTAAAGGAAAATCAGAGGAACTTACAAGACAGAGAAAAGAAAGGCAAATTTGAACCTAACTAGTTGGGCCCTTTCATCATCACAACAGTATACTAATCAAGGGCATACTCCCTAGCAACATCTAAAGGAATTCCTCTTGATGAACCCATCAACAGTGTTCATCTCAATAAATTTTATGCCTGATCCTTGGGAATATCCTAGCAGAAAATAACAAAAAAAGCAAAAAATCAAAAAAATAGAAAAACACCAAAAAATGGTTTGTCCTCAAGTGAGAACCTAGTAAACAGGCACCTTGGATAAGTATCATAGTGAAAACTTGGCAAATAGGCACTATGTGTAAGAGTTAGCACTACCATCTATTCAGTCTTCCCATCCATTTATCTCATCACCATAATAAAACTCATCCATCCATAATAAAACTTGTTGACCCTCACATTCCCAATTGTCCATCTATCATGGCTTAGGAATTGGTTACTGTCAAGAGTTATAACCATGTCTCATCCATAGTCAGTTTCATCAATAGTCATTTTCACTCATAGTCAGTTCCATCCAAGGTCAGTCATTATTCTCCATAATAAAACCCTTTACTGGAATGGGGGCAAGTTTCCTTAACCTAAGGCTAGGAATGGATCCTTATTTACATCAAGGATAGTTTTCACACTTTCCCTCATTATTTGAAAACCATCATCATTTATCAACAATATCCATCAACACTCTCATTATCCATCCTCACTTTCATAACACCTCATCAATCAACGCTTTCATCACACCACCCAGAACTACATATCATCATCATCATTATCGTAATGTGCCTTGATCCCGTGGATATAGGGCATGTAGGCAGTCTGGAATATGAAGGAAGTATCCAGTACTCAGGCACATATGATTCACCCCATCCTCCATTTTAACCCATAATAAATTCATCTTTGTCATTTCATCCATTTTTACACAATCCATCCTATTCATCTACCACCTAGACATGACTAACTCAAGCAGAAACTGAACTATGCATCCTTATGGAAGTTTAAGAGTGCTTAACAAATCTAAAACAAAAAATGACTACTCCTAAAATAGCAATACATCAGCACATTCCATTTGCCTGTATCTAGGTATATCCATACATCTTGGATCCAAAGCCTTTAACGGATACATCTTCCCTACAATAAGGCCTCAAATCTTTCTAGAATACCCTCTTTGGCAAGAAAACATGTTGATTGTCTATTGGTTTTATTAGTTGGTCATTTTTTCCTTTTGATTTATCTTGTGTCCCTTTTAAAATACACATTCAATACTACCTTGATCTTTTTATATCTTGATATGTGGTGATAACGTATAAACTGGGGCATAGTCATTGATTTCATATGTTGTGTTTGAGGGATGATTTTATTCTCCTATTAGGTTTAATATCTATCTTGTGTGTGATGGGATTAGCATCTTGCATATCAATATCTTTTACATTTAAGGCTCTACAAAGACCTTCTTTGTGTTAATACTATTCTACGCTAAGACTATTTTCCATTCACTTATCTGACAAGGTTCTATTCTACCTAGTAGTAAATAAAATCAAACAATTTGCTTGCATTGTCAACTGTCTTATGCATGGAATACATAAACACCCTAGTTCTCATACCTTGGTGGATAATATCTATATGCTATATCAAATAAGGATTGCTCTATTTTTCACATATCAAGCGTAATTTTTTTCAAATAATTTCATCATTCTTTCATCTATCAAACAATGTTCTTTTCATTCCAATTCATCTTTCTTTATTAATCATGTTGTGTCATCCTTTTCTTATCATTTTATTATCACATCATTTTTTTATAAGATAAATGACAAAAAAGGGTACCGATCCCAATACAGAACAACCAAAAAGGTGCACCAAAAAACTATAACAGTTTAGACAAAACCATCAAAGTTTTAGCAATAAAACATAAAGACGAAAGCAACAAGAAACCACAGAAACAATAGATAGACAGCACAGTAGACCCAAGCCTCCGAAGGCTAACCGAACATCTTGTCCCAGTCATCCACTAGGAACTGAGCACATCCTCTTACTCCTTTAGTTTTTTGTCCTTCTTCTCTTGGCCCGTAAGCTCCACCTCTTGAAGAGCCACCAGAGTAGTGGCAGACCTATGCATTACTTTAGTTGAAAACTTAGCCAGAATGCTAAACTTCTGCTCCAAATCACTAAGTCTAGATGAAAGAGTTTCTATTTATTTGTCCTTACTCTTCTTACCACCTTTTTTCTTTTTACCTGTTCCTTTTTTCCTTTTCTCTGAGCTGACGAAGTCCGAACCTTGTGCATTGAATTCTGGGAAATTGTTGGGACCCTCATCTTTGGCCTCCATCTTATCATTTTTGTTATCCTTGTTCACTGAGAATTCACCCCCCACTTTTCTATTTCAGCCACCACCATATTCACTTTGTTGTTGCCCTCTAACCCTAGACCCTGCTGCTCAGTAGAACCCATTTTATTATTATCTTCAAAATCTTCTTCTCTCTACGGCTCCACAGAATCCACTTTGTTCTTTTCTTCAAATTGTTCCTCCACCTGTACCTTCTCAATATCAACTCCCACATTCGAGACAGCCCTCCTCTTGGGAATGGAGGCGGGCTTGGTCGCAAGCCTCGACAACCTCCTAGTCATCAGCATCCAAAGTTTGTTGTTAGTGGAAGTAAAGTCCTCATCACCAGTACTATTTGAATCACCACTTCCCTCCTCAGAACTAACCTCCTCAACCATCATTGTAGCCTTAGAGGCCATAGTCCCACTGGTAGTTCCATACTCTTCCTCCGGGCTACTCTGCTTCTTCTTAATGGGGGTCACCTAGGAAGGGTTACCTTGAAAATTTTTTCTTTTAGCGGGGGTCGTTGTAGGAGACTTGGGGGTAAGATCTTCCATAGTGGGTATAGGGCTTTTGGCCATGTAGGGATTTTTCTTTCCGCTCTTTATGGAAGTGGCATAGGATTCAGGGGTGATTTCAGTTATAATGACCAGATTATCCTTCCCTTGGGTAGGATTAGGTGACTGAGGTGGATCCATCCTAACAAGAGTGAGGGATTTAAGGGGGCAAAGGGCAAGATGGAATTTGTAGAGTCTCATGATAAGCCCCTGGTGGAGCAGAATCTCAGGCTTGCTAGGATCTAAAGTGTGTTGTTCTTTAGCAGCAACAATGGAGGTTTCCAAAGACAAGAGGAGATAGAAATGTAAGCTAATGAATTTGCTACACCTAAAATGATGTTTCATTTTAGTAATCATGTTGTTAATCATGTTGTTTCATCATTTTCTTATCATTTGATTATCATATCTTTAGTAGTCACTTGTTTCATCCCATTTGTCTTCTCATTTAATTCTTTTGTCAATTGGTTATCTTTCATTAAGATTAATTGATTATTCATCATATTCTTTTCATTGATCAAGTTGCTGCTTCAATTGATTATCTTTCATTAAGTTAATTAATTGTTCATCATATTCTTTTCATTAATCATTTGCTTCTTCCATCAATTGATTATCTTTTCATTAAGTTAAATAGTTGTATTATCACATTTGATTATCCTTTCTTTAGGTAACCATTTGTTCATCATATTCTTCATTATCATTTGATTAACATTTATATGTTACTCATTTGTATCATCAAGTGATCATCATTAATCATTTCATCTAAATTCATTATTTCATCATTCATATTGCATTTTCTATCATATCATCATAAAACATCATATACCATTATCAAATAAATATCTATAATAAATCCATATCACATCACATCATTATACATAAACACATCATTAAACATCTAGATACGGTCAAACCATCATATATATATCGTCAAAAATAATAAAATGTCCATAACAAAATGTCCATATAATACAAGTGTCCATGATACAAGTATACATCTATGTACATCATCAAGCCCGCAAGCATCAAAATACAAAAATATACAAAGTGTCTGCATATCAGGTCGAGCTACCCCCATCTGAAGGTGTTGGTTGCTAATCAAGCCCTGGTGGAGGTCATTGTGGTGGTCTCTATGACACTGATGGCTGCCCCTGGCCCTGTGTCTCATGTCCTACACTCACCCTAGGAGGCCCCATCACTGATGGTCCTAACTGAGCTGATCTAGAACCCCCTATCTTGTTGCACACACTAAAACTAGGAGCCCTCTATGCAACTGGGACTGCACTCTCATAGAGCCCCCAATAGTACTTTGCCTGCTCTCTGGCATGTGCTAGCCTATCCTAAATGGCTATCATATCTGTCCACATCTATGACATACTCCCGCTAGCTATAACTCTCTATGTTGCATCTAACTACTATTGTACCTAGGCCGTTGTAGCTCTAGTTGTATCCCTCTCCCTTGTCATCTACTATAGTTGTACTTGTAGTCCCTATACTTGTCCCTACAATCTGAATCTGTAGGAGTGCACTGTCCCTCTCCATTGTAACACTTGTAATAACCCCCTGCTGCCGCTCTACTTCCACCTGCAATCTATCCTAGGAGGCTCGTAATGTGTCTATATCCTCCATGTCTCCTCCTCCTCCAGTTGGCACTTACCCCCTATCTCCATCTCCTCCTGCTCATCCTACTTCTCTTTGTGGCCCCTATGGCCCCTGTCCTACCTTCATCTCCTCTCCTTGCATCTAGAGGGATTACAATGTGTCCTATTGTAACTCTCTGCCTAACTCATCATTGCTGGCTAACAAGAGGCTCTACCACCTGTCCTGTTTATGTCCCAAGAAGTGTCAATCTCACAGACTGATGTGTGGCCCACCAAGCATCAAAATCAGGGTTGGTCCCTGCATCCTCTACGACTGTTGTTGGTGATACCCATGGTACTGGTTGTATGGCTCTAATCTTTGCCTCTACTACATCTCTATCCATAGGTGCTCCCTAGGCACCTGCATCTCTCACCACCCTTGGAAAAATTGCCTCATGTACAAGCATTGTCTACCGCTCCCCAAACTGTCGCATAACCCTATTTGGCATGTGTTTCTCTATAATCGTCCTCACCCTCCCTATGAGGTATTAGGTTTATCTCACATAAGGCAGCTCTCAATTATCATCCCACCAAACCTTGCAATCCCTCCATGGTCTCCATACCACCTCATCCAACTCACCTATAACGTGCCTCCAGTATGTCATATCACCCATCCTCCTATAATGTAGCACCCCAACGTATAACCAATAGTATGGTTGCTCTACTTCTCTCACCATCCCATCCACCATTGGTCTCAAAATAGGTATATGCTTCCAAGCCCATATGTGTAGCAGTGCCACACTGCAACCCATGTACTAGCTCCGGCTGTACACACAATTGTGTAAATCTTTGTACAAGTGCACTAACATGTACAACCCACAAGAAAAAACCTCTCCCTCCATCATCTGCTCGAGTACGTCTTCCCAACCAATTGTAAAATGTCAGGACTGTCTCCTTGGTACCAGTACATAATTGGTCAAGCCTGCAATAAAAAGTGGTAGTGGGGCATCATCAATAACTTGTGTCAAGTCTAGTGAGGTCCCCTCTATGGGAAGGTCATCATCTGCAAATATTCTCTCCAAGGCCTTAGTGCCTGTGGGAAGTTTGTATCTAACTAAGGATCCATGTATCAAGATCTGCAGTATCTACCACACATCCTCTAATGTCACTGTCATATCCACTATCAGGAGAAGGAAGGCACTCCACTCATTGTGCCACTGCTCTATCAATGCAGTCATCATCCCAATGTGTGCTCAAATCTTTGGGAATCACACTATGTATAGCATCCCAACCCTGTCTAGGAACTCTCTGTCAATATCTGAGAACCCTAACTCTAGACTCATCATGCGTGGCCTCCGCACATGCAATTGAATCAGTGGAAACCACTCCTATCCATCATAACAAGTCAATATGTTAGCCATTAACCAATTAAAAACTCATGTCTTCCCTACTTCTAATTCTTCCCTAAGTCAGTCATTTGGATCCCCAGAACTGCTAACTTTTCTTCTTTAGTCAAAAAACCTAGGTCTAGTCAGTGACCTATTGTCTCCTAACACATGCACACCTTTTCTACTCTCTAGCATGCTTTTTTATGCTGACGTGCCCTTTTTACTACACAGGCACACTATTTTCCTGCGTAGGCGTGCCTTAATGCAAAAGCGTGTCATTATCCAACCTAGGCATGTAGAAATAGAGTGTAGACACGTTTTCTTTCTTCTACCCTTGTTTTGTGCAGGTGTGTTGTTCCTCTGCACGGGCACACTGATGTGGTTGCACAGGTGTGCCTCTATAACACGAGCGCACGTCTTTACATAGGCGTGTCATTATCTTGCATGGGAACGCATTCATAAGCACGCGCCTACACTTTTTCTTGCCTTTTCTTATCATTAATGATCCATTACATGCCCCCTAACTACCCCAAGCCCTGGTTAGGTCACTCACCATCTGTCTTGCACCATCTAGCCACTGGTAGATCCTCACTCACTCACCTCTACGCCTATGACAGGGGATTGCAATCCTGTTTGTCATCTCTATCTCTCTCTATCTTCTTCTCTCTACTAGGTTTTCTAAGCTTAGGTGTCAAAATGACTAAGAATGGCCCAACTACAACTATTTATAGGCCCCCCACCCCTATTTTTCCTTGTTGCACCTAGCCCACCCTCTGCTATCCCCTAGTTGTCTGTTTTTTTCTCCATTTTTCTTCTATTTGTTCAACTTTTCTACTATCCTCACCTTGTTCACACCTGTTGAAATTTTTTCTAAAATTATTATTATTTTTTCCAAAAAAATTCTAGAGGGGGCACCCAGCATACATTCTCTCTTCCATCATTCTTATCCCTTCCGGCCACAGACTGGGGCATCTTTTTTTTAGTTTCTTTGATCCGACACCACCTAATGGGACGTTGCATCAAAGAGGGGCAAAATGTAGACACCTAAATTTTGCCATCGCACTGCATTCACATAATTCACATTAATTCACCTAATTTATCATCATCTTGCAATAATTATTAAAATCCCATTAAATCATCACATTCCTCTAATTAATTAAATAATCAAAATTATTTAATTAAATCATTATTCCTCTAATTTAAATAAATAAAATCAAAATTATTTATTTAAATATTCAAATTTCCCTCCACTTTAAATAAATTCAAAAATATTTATTTAAATAATCTATTTCCTCCAAATTGAATTAAAATTAATAATTAATTCAATTATCCCATGTGCACATGAAATTAATTAATTATTTATTTAATTTCCCATTTATCCTCACCCGCCATAAATTCCTCCAATCAAAATCAGTTAATAGATCAATCAAAAGAGATGACTCATCAATCAATTTAGTCATTTGTTCAATCAAATCAATCTAATTTATTAACAGATCAATCAACCCAGTTATCTGATCAATCAATTTAGTCAACTCCTTAATCAGATTTGTTAACTCCCTTGATTCATGAAAGAGCCAGGACACTTGTCCTTCTCTCATTCGTGCACATTCTCTCAACCTTCCTCAACCATTGATCTTTTTGGCCATCCTCAACTGTAGATCTGATGTCTTACAAGTCTATAAATTGAGCTTCATTCTCCATTTCTCAGCATCTCTCATTTTAGTAAACTTATGTTGCTGCTATCATTCTCAAGAGCTCACATTCACACTTGGAAATAATAGAGCAATCCACATCTCAAGAGCAAGGAGCAATTAATACGAGAATTGGGTGCTATCTCGGTACACTCGATCGGTGTGGTTTGTTTGTGTATTTGAAAGGTATAATTATATTATTTTGTATTGGTTTCTTCTTATTTGCATACTTGAATTTAGACCATCACACAACCTATTAACAAGTAATTTGTGCATAATAAATTTGATTGTGGTCATCCACAATGTCAACAAATGAGTTCTCATAGAACTTTACATTATGTACAAGAAACCACTAGGTGTGGGTAACAATGAGGCCAACAAAGAAAAATTAAATTGATTTTTTGCATGTCACTATCAATAGCATTACTATAGAAATTTCATGTGTTGATTCCAATTTAAAGTTTCTCATACACAAATTTATCTTTATGAAATTTGACCCACCAACCTTAGTAGTATGCATCATTTGCAAAACTCAAAACTATCAATTCCTACATAATACATTCAACTTGACAAGGGTTTATATTTCTTCATTAGAAGAAGCCAAAGGAAATAACATCATGCATAGTCATACACAAATAAGTTATCTTTCATGTTGAGGAGTCAAGAGAAATAACATCTTGCATAGTCATACTCAAATTTTAACAAAATTTCTGATAAGAAATTAAAATTTACCTAGTAACTTACTTTCTACACATAGTTGCCATGATGAATGCCATCACTTTCAACTTTCTGAAATAAAAATAGTAATATAAAGAAAAGAAAATGTATTATAACTAAAACAAGAAATAATAATATAAAGAAAAGTTTTGTACTTTTAGTACTGTTACCTATTTGTGCACCTCAGCCCAAATAGGCAAAAAACGATGTTGTAAAGGGATTTCTTGTTTTAGCCCATGGTCTAGGGGTCATACTATTAGGTTTTTGAAGGGGTTTTAATACATCAAATATTTTGAAAAAATATATCAAATGGCGATGTTGAGTCAAATGAAGTGTCCTCAAGGTGTAGGCATCATGAAGAAGTCTACAGAAAGTCAATCATTGTGACTAAGGTAACAGTTACAAGTTAAATATGGAGGCAAAACAAAAGATAATAGTCATGAAACACAAAAAAGGGATTGTAACAGTTACAAGTTAAATATGGAGGCAAAACAAAAGATAATAGTCATGAAACACAAAAAAGGGATTGTCATAGCATGAGAATAGGGGGACAATCCTATGTTGACTGTCATAACAACAAGAAAAGGTCATATTGACTGTCCAAAAGAAAGACTGTCAAGGACTCCAAGAGTGACAGTCATATTAGAGATTGCTACAATGAAAGACAACCCCTCATGGACTGTGGCAAGTACAAACAAAGACTTGCATGTGTAAGAAACTAACAACCAAATCCTTAAAAATCTGCATGACACTTTGAAGATTATACAAGGTCAAAATGAACAAAACTTGCCAAATGTGATATCAAGTTTCTCTCTCAATCTTATGAAGGAGTAGTCCAAGATAGTAAGCAAAGCAATAGACTATGATAGAGCAGTCAAAGAGGATAGAAAGCCTAGTCATGGTGTTGCAAGGGTATCACTCAAGACCATAAAAGTATTCACTCACTAAGCTTGTAGTGGTGTGTTTTTCAAGAGCATAAAGGCCACTCCAATAGGACACAATGGGCAAAGGAAGGACAATGTTTAAGGTGACTGAAGCACCAAGAGAAAACATTCAAGATCAAGTCAAGGGAATTAGAATTCAAGCCCTAGAGCAAGCCTCCACTATAATAAAATAGAGAAATGGAGATACAATACAAGCATAAATATATACCAAATGCCTAGCTATGAAGAGATGAATCACAAGTACAGTACAAGATAGGAGCTCATTGTTGATCTCAGAAGGCCTACTCCCCATATAGGAGGCCATTCTAGTTGTTATTTTCACCAGGATCATGCATCAGCTCATTAAGAGTTCTTGTAGAGTCTAGATAAAAGGGCATCCTACATGAGCAGGAGACATTTAGAAACAAGCAAGAGACATACAAAAGATTCAGGAGATTTACCAGGGGAACCAGCCCTCTCTGGTGATTCACCTTCACCATAGGCAACCCACAGCCTAAAGGTGATCCCATGTTTCACAAGATAGTTAAGTTTAAAGCTTAACCAGGGTGCAATACTTGTGCCAACATTTTTTGGCATGCTCAGTGGGACTCTAAACTAAGTTTCAGGCCACTAGGTACCTTATTTTCATTGTTATTTTGGCATGAAAAACATTGATTCCAACCTTTTGAGGTAAAAAAAGCATACCTAGCGACTCTAATCACTAATTTACAAGTAGATCTAGTGCAAACAACACATGAGAAGAGTACAGACAAGGGGAAGCTTGACTCTGTTTGAATACTTATAGTTGTCACCACCTCAGAGAAAAGGAAGAGCAATAAGAAGAAGCCTTAGCCCACAGGGAAGGACACATTCTACACCCCCAACCATAGACCAGCAAATTTTGTGCAAAGAAATTAGGTACAAAATCCTCATGTACCAGTAAATCCAATGGCAAGGCAGTTTCCCTTTGTGCCATTTAATGGTGGCAGCCCACTAAATCTTGCCCAACACGATGACATACCTGTGGCAGCCCTTAGAAGCTTACCTTTTTTCACTGGAGAAGATCAAACTACACCTGTTGATTATATCAAAGATGTGGCTATACTATGTTTAGTCCATAATATATTAGCTGAGAATGTTGCAATTAGTCTTTTGACTGCCACTTTGAAGGGAAAAGCACTTTAGTGGTTCAAGGGTTTAGCTGTGAATTCAATCACTACATGGGATCTGCTGGATGATGCCTTAAATAAACAATTTGAGGATAAATCAGACAATCTATCACTGGTAGAACAACTGACCACAATCAAGAGAGCTCCCCAAGAACATATGGTTGATTTTAACTTTCGGTTCCAAAAGACATGGTGTAGAATCCCACCCACGGTAAGGCCTTTTGGTGATCATGCTTTTTTATATTTTCTTAAGGCTCTAAACAGTGATATTTCAATGATGATTTAGTCAATGGGTGGTAGAACACTGCCAAGTGCCTTTGATGTTTCCATAAGGGTGGAAATAACCTCATACAAGCTAGTAAAATAGCACCAATGCCTCCAATGCCAATTATCTCAGAGGTACAACCACCTATCCCATTGCAAAATCCCCCTATACTTGTTGTACCTATTGTACCAACACTAAATTACCAAGTAACTACCCAAACAAAAGTTGTCCTAGCCCAATCTCTGGAGCTTCAAGAGATTAAGGGCCTATTACAAACTTTTGGCAATGAGTTAGTGAACATAAAAAAGCAACAAAGCCAAAATTTTAGACCTTACAAAAAAGCTCCTTATCAAGCCTAACATCAGTCTAATTAGTCTAACAGGCCTACTTACCACGCTGATAATCAAGTTCAAAGAAGGAATTTCAATGCAAGACCATGTCAACCTTACAATCAGCATGTTGTTAGCACTTCTAGAGAGATAACACCAGTCCAAAACAATATGGCACAAAACTATGAATGGTGTTTCCCATGCAACCAACCTCATAACTAGTCAACTTGCTCAAATGGCATGCTAAATCAAGCCCTTATGGTACAAAATAGCACTACTATTCAACATGATACAACACAAGAGAATCAAGAATAATAGAGTTCTCATACTGAGCATGGCCAACATGATGTCACTCTAATGAATTGGCAGGTGAAGAATTATGTGGGGTAAATCAAATACATGGACAAAACCAATCAGCTCACTCCATAGCAGCCAACACAAGAGCTAAAAGGAGGCTTGTTGATATACGATAGCAGGCTGATAAAAGGTAGAATCAGGCTCCTACAAGTCACCAAAGTACCGTTGGTCCATCACATGAACCAAATGTGCAAATACTACCAAGAGGGCAACCTTTAGCAAGCAAGGATTAGCCTAGAAGTCAATCACAGCCATTGCAAGCACAAGTAGATGTTGTTGTTCCAAAATGACAGCCTAAGGTTAGTACAATTCCATTTAGTATTTTGGAACACATGAAAAAGGCAAATGTGAGCATGCCAATGTGGGATTCTCTATCACTTCTTGGTCAAAAAGAATTGTTGCAAAAGGTTTTATCTAACATCTCCTTGTCAAAAATGAGTCTAATAATGATCAGCCTAGAGTTGTACTTGCAAATACTCCCCAAGCCAAGAGTGAATAGCAAACCCAAGAAGTCAAACCACCCCCATTCTATGTGTCTTTGATTATTGGCCAGCACCTTGTTCATAATTGTATGATTGACTCAGGTGCAAGTAGTTCTGTAATGCCCAAACAAATAGTTGACAAATTTGGTTTGTCATATGAGCCCCTAGCCAAAGGAGTAGTACAGTTGGATGGAACAACCATCAATCCAAATTTTTCCATACCTCAAGATATTTATGTCATAGATCTACCACCATACTTTGCAATATTCCTTTCCAGAGACTTCACTGAAAAATTTGGTGGTTATCTATCTATTAATTGGTCACACATGTTCTTTAGAACAAGGTATGGCACTAGAGTGACTGTCAATTTAGAGCCTATTGAAAAAGACCATATAGGGCCTTATGTCCCTAGTGCTATCAAAGCAAATCTTACCATCCATGAAGAGGAACAACCTGATGTCCAAAAGCCTAATACTCATATAGAACGCATATCTAATCTGATTTTATATGAGTGGGCAGCTAAGAATCATGAGGATGATCCATTCAAACATATGGAAGAAGTAGGATTGGGTATCTACATTATTCATGAGAAAGACATGGTTGTCCCCAACCTTGTAAAAGACAAAAAGGAGCAACATGAACAACAATCTAATGAGTTATGGCAACTATATTTTGATGGTTCAAGAAGCAAGGTAGGTGTTGGTGGAGGATCTATGCTTATTTCTCCTCAGGGTGAGATATTATTCAACTTTCAGGTTTGCTTTCAACTGTACTAATAACACAATAGAGTATGAAGCACTTATCCATGGCTTAGAATGGGCAAGAAAGAAAAAAATTAGGTGCTTACAGGTATTTGGGGACAAAGAACTAGTTGTAAACTAGGTAAGAGGTATAAATGTGACTAAAAATGACTTACTTAAGTTATATAAGCATAGAATTTGGAACATTATTGAAGAATTTGATGCCTTTAACTTGTTGTCTTTACCAAGACATCAAAACAAATAGGCTGATGAGTTGGCTTCCAAAAGAGATTAAAAATGTTAGAACACAACGATATGTAAAGGTGGTTATAAGACCATCAATTTTGAATAACAACACTCATTGACAAGTGTTTGACGACGATGAACAAATTATGAATTTTCTTATTGAAGAGGTTGAGTTTTCAATTGGGAATCGACAAAAATTGCAATAGCAGTTTGGTGATTAGATTCTACAGCTGAAAACAAACAAACTACCAAAGGGGTTAGTTACTTTGGAGTCCATTCTTAACACAAATGATCAGGTAAGGAAGGAGAAGGCTAGCATAGTAGTCAAAGAAGAACACTATGAATCCATTGAGATATTCAAAGGTAAACTCCTCAAACTGGGCAAGGTATGTACTAAAGAAGAAAGACATGATTTCATTCTGCTTTGTTAAGAGTATGATGATATTTTTGTTTGGGAGTATCAAGATTTGAAAGGATTTAACCCCGAATTGGTACAACATACTATTGAGAAGGAACCAAATGCAAAACCAGTAAGACAAAGGCAAAGGCCTTTGAATGCTAAGCTAGAACACCTCATGAAGACAAAGCTCAACAAGTTGATCCAAAGTAACATCATTTTTCCTATCAAACACACATCTTGGGTATCTAACTTGGTACCTATGAGAAAAAAGAATGGTGAAATCAGATTGTGTGTTGACTTTAAAGACTTGAATAGAGCTTCACTTAAGGACCATTATCCGATGCCCTCTATGGAGCAAATGTTGCAAGTAGTATCAGGTTTAGAGAGATTCTCTTTATTAGATGGTTTTTCAAGTTACAACAGATCTTGGTAAAAGAACAAGATCAGTTCAAAATAACTTTTACCACAAAATGGGGAACCATGGCATATAGAAAGATGCCCTTTGGATTGTCAAATACTAGGGCAACTTTCCAAAAGGCCATGGACATGGCTTTCGAAGGTATCGTGAACAAGTTTGTGCTTGTGTACCTTGATCATATTACTATTTTTTCAAAGGATGAAAAAGAACATTTCTCTCATTTAAGGCATGTCTTTGACAAATGTAGGGAATATGGTGTTTCCCTCAACCCAAATATGTGCATCTTTGTTGTCCATGAAGGTAAACTCCTTGGCCATATTGTCTCCAAACATGGCATTATAATTGATCCTGAAAGAGTAAGTGCAATTTTATCTCTACCTTTACCAGCCATAAAAAAGGATTACAAAGTTTTTTAGGGAGGATCAACTTTGTTAGGAGATTCATTCCAAATATTGCAAGTCTCTCGAAACCTCTAACCTCTATGTTAAAGAAAGATATGGGATTCAGCTGGTCCAAGGAGGGAAAGAGAAGTTTTGAAGACATAAAAAAGGCATAGAAACAACACCAACACTCACAAATCCAAAATTTTCCAAAGAATTCATATTATATGCCTTTGGAAGCATTGACACAATCTCTACTATGATGGTATAGTGAAATGAAGATGATTTAGAATAGCCAATAGCCTTCTTCAGCCAAGGTTTGGAAGGTTATGAACAAAGGTACACATTTGTTGAGAAGCATGTACTAGTTATGATTAGAAGTCTCAAGAACTTTAGACATCTGCTTTCAAATAACAAGGTACATTTGATGGTTGCCCACCCAAGTGTAAAAGATTTCTTTCTAAACAAAGATTTAAATGACAAGAGAGCTGGTTGGATAACAAAAGTCATGGAATATGACGTAGAAATCAAGGTCACCAGGCTGGTAAGGGGCAAAGGACTATGTGAATAGCTGGCTGGTGGGATAGAAAAAGCATAGAAGTTGAAAAGGAAGCTATCCTAGTTCTCAATGATGAGGGTCAAACTGTTATCCCAACTCATACCTTGAAACCTAGGTATAAGAAATGATACATTATCTACAGAGAGGTGAGTGCCCCAAGGGCTTGAACAATGCAAAAAGAAGGTATTTTGGACTACAAGCAATTTCTTATGTTGTTATAGATGGTATTCTCTTTAGAAATAACTTCAATGGAGTATTGTTAAGATGTATTGAAGCTAAGCAAATTAACAGAGTTCTTGAGGAGTTCCATAATGGTGCAGTTGGTGGTCATTTTGCACCAAGAACAACAACCCTCAAAATAATGAAAGCTAGTTATTTTTGGCCAATTTGTATAAGGATAAACATGCATGGGCAAGGAAATGTAGAAAGTGTGCTATATTTGTAGGAAAACAAAGGCTAGCAACCTTACCATTACCTCCGATTCAGGTGGAACAACCTTCATGAAGTGGGATCTTGATTATATTGGGCTCATAAATCTGCCATCCAGTTCAAGACACGAGTGGATATTAACAACTACTGATTACTTTACCACATGGATTGAAGGTGTGGCATTGAAAGAGGCTAATGAAAGTTTAGTCCTAAACTTCTACGAGGACTTAGTTGCAAGGTCTGGTACTCCTGAATCCATTATTTCAAACAATACATTGGCTTTTATTGGCACAAAAATAACTGATTGGGCTATTAAAAAAGATATATTTTTTAGTGCTTCATCCAATTATTACCCACAGGATATTGGTCAGGTTGAATCCACAAATAAAAATATGATTAGGATCATCAAAAGGATAGTTGAAGACAATTAGAGAACTTGGCACAACAAGCTAAAACTAGCCTTATGGACTGATAGGATAACTCCTAAAAGGTCTACAGGTAATTCTCGCTATGTACTTGTGTATGGGAAGGAGGCAAGGTTGCCTATTTCAGTTGAACTAACAACTCTTAGCCTCGTTAAAGAGATGGAAATGATGGAAGAAGAGCCAATGGAAATTAGACTTGCTAAGCTTATTGAACTAGAAGAAACAAGGAGAAAAGTAATGCAAAATTTGGAATTCCATTAGACACAAATGACGAAGACTTTTGATAAGAAAGTAGTCCCTAGAGTCTTCAATGAATAAGATTTGGTCTTAAAATGGGATGATTTGAAAAGCAAGCCTAGGAAGCACACCAAGTTTGATGCTATGTGGAGTGGTACTTTTGTGATCACAAGTTGCAAGATGCACAACTCTTTTCAGTTGTCCAAACTTGACAGATAAGAGCTACCAATCCCAGTTAATGGGATTCACCTCAAGCATTGCTATTGAGGTATTGATCTACAACTATAACATATTAGGATAGGTTTGTTGAGTCAAATAAGTGTTGTTGAACACTTTCTTGAGTCTTTCTTTTCCAATAAGTGCTGATGCATATTCTGTTTGCCCTGTTTAGGGACCGTTGTGTATTGTTTTCTGGTGTTGTGTCTGTGTGTTGTTATTGTTCAATGTTTCCAACAACCGAGTTACAAAGTTTTCTGAGGTCTTTTAGGTCTAAATGACTTTATCACCCAATGGTTTTCAAAGCTACTAGTCTTCAATGCTTAGCAGGTAAGCAAATAGTAAAAGTTACCTATTTGTGCACCTCAGCCCAAATAGGCAAAAAACTAAGTTGTAAAGGGGATTTCTTGTTTTAGCCCATGGTATAGGGGTCATACTATTAGGTTTTTGAAGGGGTTTTAATATGTCAAATTTTTTGAAAAAATATATCAAATGGTGATGTTGAGTCAAATGAAGTGTCCTTAGGGTGTAGGCATCATGAAGAAGCCTACAAAAAGTTAATCACTGTGAATGAGGTAGCAGTTATGAGTCAAATATGGAGGCAAAACAAAAGATAATAGTCATGAAACACAGAAAAAGGACTGTCATAGCATGAAAATAGAGGGATAGTTCTATGTTGATTGTCACAACAACAAGAAAAAGTCATATTGACTGTCCAAAAGAAACTATCAAGGGCTCCAAGAGTGACAGTCATATTAGAGATTGCTACAATGAAAGACAACCCCTCATGGACTGTGGCAAGTACAAACAAAGACCTGCATGTGTAAGAAACTAACAACAAAATCCTTAAAAATCTATGACACCTTGAAGATTATACAAGGTCAAAATGAACAAAATTTGCCAAATGTGATATGGAGTTTCTCTCTCAAACTTATGAAGGAGTAGTCCAAGATAGTAAGCAAATAAGTAGACTGTGATAGAGTAGACAAAGAGGACATAAAGCCTAGTCATGGTATTGCAAGGGTATCACTCAAGACCATAAAAGCATTCTCTCACTAAGCTTGTAGTGGTGTGTTTTTCAAGAGCATAAAGGCTACTCCAATAGGACACAATGGGCAAAGGAAGGACAATGTTTAAGGTGACCGAAGCACCAAGAGAAAATATTCAAGATCAATCAAGGACATTAGAATTCAATCCCTGGAGCAAGCCTCCACTATAAGAAAATAGAGAAATGGAGATATAATACAAGCAGAAATCTATACCAGATGCCTAGTTATGAAGAGATGAATCACAATTATAGTACAAGATAGGAGCTCACTACTAATCTCAGAAAGCCTAATCCCCATATAGGAGGCCATTCTAGTTGTCATCTTCACCAGGATCATGCATTAGCTCATTAAGAGTTGTTGCAGGGTCCAGATAAAGATGAGAAGGGCATCCTACATGAGTAGGAGACATTTAGAAACAAGTAAGAGACATACAGAAGATTCGGGAGGTTTACCAGAGGAACCAACCCTCTCTGGAGGTTCACCTTCACCATAGGCAACCACAGCCTCAAGGTGATCACATGTTTCATAGGATAGTTAAGTTTAAAGCTTAACCAGGGTGCAATCCTCATGACAATAAGTACAAGTGTCAAGGAAATTGAATGATGTAATGCAACTTCATTAAATTGAATCCACCGGTGCCACTAAATTCTAATAAAATATTTAATTGCCACTGGTTAAACTCAGATGTTTCTATTCCTAGTATCTTTTAAAATATTAAGGCACAACCGTCAAACCTATAAAATATTCCTTCCCTGCCCACCTTATACTCTAATGTCTATTGTCATTATAAATTCTCTCACCTCAAATCATGGATATCTCTTCAACATTCAAGATCAGAATTCAATGTGATTTCAAATTTTCCAATTAGAAGCTTTGCAACTATTCTGGCAACTTTAAGTTCAAATTTGGACTCTCAAATAGTACCAATGGGAGATGGCATTTAAACCGCATTTCAAGCTTTTGAAGGAACACCTTACACATAAGAAGATAATTTATAACCCTTTTGCATTCCGCATAAGATGATCATAATGTCTAATAATAGGCTATAGCCACTTGTCAACTATAATTATCCACTCATTAAAATTTTTGTTGACACTTGTCTCTTAACGAGACTAATTTTGAAAACTTTAAGTTCACATTTTGGGGTGTTAGAACTTTGGCCCATAATAGAACATCAGTCGTTGATTATCATACATTAGATGATGTGAAATATTTGAAATTTTTTTATAGTTTTTTAAATTATTAATTTTTTTAATCAATATTTTTGTAAGCAATACAAGAACAAATGGACTAGATGAGATAAATAAATTCCAAATGGCATCTTTCAACATGTCGATAGAATCTCTTAAATTGTCAAAGGTTAATGTCACATCGTAACAAATTGCCATTCACTTGTTGACACTTGTCTCCTAAGGATACCTATTTTGAAAATTTTAAGTTCAAATTTGGGTGTGTCAAAACTTGGGCCCAGAATAGAACTTAAGTTGTTGATCTATGTTCACCAGATGATGTAAAGTTTATCATTTAGTGTATAATATTTTCACTAGCCATATTTTTAAAAAAATCATGGGCAAATTCACTAATTAATTAATTTTATATTTTGATTATATTTATAGCTTGCCATCTAACTTAATTTTTTTTAATATATTTATAATTTGCTAACAAAGTTATTTGATTTTTTCAAAAAAATCTATAATTTGCCAACAATTTTAAAAAAGAATATATAATTCACCAGTAAATTTTTGTAACCATATAATTTTAAAAATAGTTGTACTTTGCATGTTTGCAAGCATCAATTATGGTGAATTTTTGTGGACTACATTCCAAACAATTGTGACCTTGGACATGGTTTTTCATCAAGGGCATGATCAAGAACGAGTCAGACTTAAAGAAATGTTAACAAACATTAGGAATGCAACTACAACATAAAAAGAACTAGAAAATCCTCGTGGGTTGAACAAACTTCCTAGTGAGTGTTAAGGAACATACAATATTTGATGCATCTATGCATTTATATGCCACAAATAATATGGCCATGCTCCACAGTAAGAGATTATTAGTCACTAACCACACCAATTGTATGTAGTGCATTTGCATATACTCGACATATGGAATCACATGATGTTGCTGATAGCTATTTGAATGGAGTTTTTTACTATGTGTCAACCAACAAATAATTATGGTGTGCAATTTGTGGGTGGATGTTGGCTTAGTTAACATGGCACTTGGTACTATAAAGAATATACTCTATCATTAATTTACTCAATTGCTAGAGTTGCCAATGTGTGTGATCATGGAATTTGATAATTATGAGAGTGTGCAATGGGACATTAATAACTCAATGTTTGTTCCTATCCCACGTTATGAGAGGGAGTCATACACAAATATCTATCAAAATGGCATGAGCTCTAACCATGCACAAATCACAAGGGCTAACGTTGGAAAGAGACACAATAGAATATCACCACCATTCTCATTTAAATGATACTCTAAGATAAAAAAATATAAATTATGTTAACGACAGGAAAAATGAAGAGAAATGATTATAGTCCTTGTCTTTAAGTTAATAATTGAGGGAAACATTTGATACATGTTTGATTTGTTTTCGACTAGTTGTGATAAAATCAACATGGTGTTGTTAAAGTAATGTTGTTGTCTCTATACTTGTAACAAATTTTCTCATTCAACTTGTCCATGTAATCATAATTGTGTAAATAATATTATTAATATAATGCTATGTTCATGTAATTAACTATTTAATATGATTTATTTGTACTATCTCATATAAAGTACAATCATGGCATTCATGCATTTTCATGTTATTATAACATGCTTTGCTTGTTATTTGAATGCCTTGCTCAACCTTTGTGTATGTAGAGCTTGGATTGTATGCAATACATTGCAATTATATAAAAGACGATTGTGATAAAAAGAAAGCATTAAACATTCCAATGCATTCAATAAATGATGATGCATTTGGCAATGTGTATATCATAAAAATAAGACAAGATTATGATTTCTATTAATTTCTACGATTAGTGCATTTTAACGAGGCTTATTACATAATGCATCTTGAAAAAACTATAATGTTTTTTATTAAGATAAGCAGAAAACAAGGGTGCTGATCCCTTTACAAAACAACTCCCAGGGCAAAGCAAAACATGCCCCAAACTAGCCTGCAACAGTGCACTAAAAACACACTAACAGTCCTTAAACATTAAAGAGTTCTCAATAGTCTTAACCAAAATCCACAACCAAAAGACAAAAAATAGAACAAAACAAAAACTAGGAGAATGACTGTCCCCAATCATCTGTAAGAAACTTATACATTTCTTCATAATTGAGCATATTATTCATGCCAATATCATGCTTCTTGAGCTCTAGGTCTTGCAAAATAGAAAGTGTAGTGGCATATCCGTGCATAATTTTTGTGTTGAATATGGTCATCACTTTCATGTTTTGTTCCAACTCAACAACTTTGACTTTGAGAGCAATAACTTTAATGGCAGTTTGATCACATATTAAACAACCCTTTTGAATAGACTTGGGCTTTAGAGGAAGATCAACAACTTCAATATCTAAGTAGGGGGTGTTCATTTTCAACAAATAGACTATTACCTTCCCCTCTCTAGTTAGAGACCTTAGGTGTAACATCCATATTCTCTTCCTCCAAATCATTATCTTCTACCTTCTGAGTCACTAGACACATCAATGTCCTTTAAATTAGGGGTATGAAGCCCAACAATCCTATTAGACCTCCTAATACTTGGCACCTTCTTCCCCTGCTCACCAGTATTCACCATCACCACCTTATCACCCATTATAGCCTCCTTCTCAACCAAAAGAGTCTCCTTCTCAACCAAAACAACGTCGTCCTCATCTCTATTCTTATCGTTAGGAATGAACAAACCTACCTCGATAAACTTACTTTCTCCAGACCTCCTCATACAAAACCAAACTACCTTTAGATTTTTTGCCCTTATTGCTTAAGTCATTTGCCAAGTTCCTCTTAGTAGGCACCTTAACAACATCTTGCTTCTTAGGGGGGCTAGGCTTGAGGGAGAAGAGGCCAACAACAACCTCCTTCTGGGAATTAGGTTTAGAACCATGGGACTTAGGGTTAAATTTATTTTTGACAAGGGGTTTGGGATTCAACACAGAGCTTTTGGGATGGACAATTTTATCAAAAATATTAAAGGGTTTCTTCGGAGTCTCCTCCTGAAGAGACACTAACTTCTTCAATTTACCTTTAGACAGAGAAGAGGGCGATGTGACCACAACATGGGGTACAACATTCTTAACTTCTTGATTGCCAGGCGGGGAATTCTCAATAAGGAAAACTTTTTGATGGGTTTTGATGGACACATGGCTAAATGAAAATGATATAAGTGCATAATCAAGCCTTGGTAAAGCGGGATGGAGGGCTTATCAAGATTTTTAGCATGCACCTCTTTAGCTTTCCTAATAGAAGACTCAAGGGAGGAAAGCAAATAGAAAGGTAAGCTTAACACGATCTTGTGCTTGAACTGATTTAAAAGAGCAAAGTGGTAGTGGTAATAACACTTAAAGTGACCCTCCAAAGTGAAGTACTTCATACGAATGAAGCATACCTAGTCTAAAGGGTCAGATAGTTTTTCCTGCTCGAACCCACCTTGCAGTTTAACTAGTTCCTCACCTTCCTTAAAGAACATGGCCATACTATTAGTGCCAGGCACCTTACTCTGCCTCCTCAACTTATTCCCTTTACAGGTCATTCCCATAGCTTGACCAATGACTACTTCATTGACCTCAAAGCCAACCCCCCCATTTGCACATGCTGCTGGTCCTAATAATCAACAAACTATATGGAGAGGTTCTCATCATGGTCGTTAAGGCACTCGAGGAACAACGCTACACCACCTTCACAACAAACATATTCAGAGCCTATCCCCTCCCATAATAGTTACCCTATTATAGATAGAACAAAGTAGGGGATGAAATAAGAGTAACTGAAAGGTGGTTCTATGAGGGATACTCTGAAATACACCTTTAATCCTTTGTAGAAAATAATGGTGACGCCTTCTCCCAATTCTTCTCATACCATTATAGCAATTACTAAAACTTTCAAAAATTCCTTCCTTGAGGATGAAGTTATGATGATCTAACTTCAGATCACATACTCTTAAATGATAGTACGTGTCGGGAAGGTGATCATCACTTGGAAACACCGCCAAGAAACTGAAATATCCCTTCCACCTTAGCTGCACAGTCATCCACACATGCTTAACATATTGACTCATTCTCTTAACAACCTCATCAGTCCTAGTCACCACACCACCATGGTCAAGTTGGGTGATGTGAGAAAACATCATATCAGCCATATAATGAAAGAGGAAGGTAATCAAAAGTTTTAACTCCATTAGGAAGAAATATGTTTTTGCAAATCCTTTTGGAGAAGGGAATTAATGGTGCTAGGGACATTCCCTAGATTCCTCCAACATCTCCATGAACTAAAGTTTATACTTAAGTTGGCTATAACATCAACCACACAATTCCCTTCCCTATATATACGGGATATTTCATACCCCTCAAAACCATGAGAGAGGCCTTTGATATCATTTATAATATTAGCAAGATGCCAACTCGGGTCTGCTTTGCCAAGGGTAGAGTCAATTATGAGTTTGGAGTCCCCTTCCACCTATAAAAAACTATAATGTTATTGGAAAGATACATGCTTTAAAAAAGAAAATTATAAAATTGTCCTTATAGTTAACACTTATTATGACACTCTTGCATATCTTTGGAAATGCTCATAATGTTAATAAATGAAAATACCTTCAAAATTATTTTTTCTTATAAAATTATCAAAAATCTCTTATATTATCACACCCATTAAATTCTTAAAAATTAGTAACAATACCTAAAGGTGCTATTAAAAGGTAAACATACACAAATATTTATAGCCACATTGGCCAAGTACTACACATAGTGACTAAGAAAATATAAATATGCTTGACCGATATAACAATGAATATTTGTACCTACTAACTATTTAATAACATTTTTAAATCCCATTACTAATATGTCCTAACATGGTGGAGGAGGAGTGCTCAGGGATTAGAAGGGTGAGTTGATCGCTGCTTTTTCTAAAAATACAACCCTTTTGGGCATTACTCTAGCCAAGAATCTCAATATCTTTGACATAGTAGTAGAAGAGTTTCTAATAACATTATTGAAATGTTGAAATCAAGAGCTTCAAATAATTGGGCGTTCAAGAATATCATTCTTGATACCAAGGACCTTCTTAAATCTTTTAGGAATTTCAAAATTCTTCATACCTATAGAGAGGGTAACCAAGTGGCTGACTAGTTAGCCAATTTGGGGTGTTTGGTTGGCGACTACTCATATTGGTATGAGGTAGATTCTCCACCCTTGAGTGTTAGAGAAAAACTCAAAAATGAGATTAATAACATTTCATACTTTCAAGTTGCCATTTTTCTTGATGGAAGGTTGGTTTGACATGAGCCATTTAAATGCCAAGTACCTTGGAAATCATTTTGACTCAGAGATTCCTGCGGATTAGGTTGTGATAGTCATTTATGACTTGTTTTTTTGCTTCTCTAGCAATAATTTTTCCTCTTCTATTATAATGATGTGTTATGGGGTTGTAAAATAGAAATAGGGCATACATGAAAGTCAAAGTTATGGGGAGTGATAGGCTTAGGGCCGAGTCTTCATCATGTGAACAAGTAAAAAAGAACCCTACTATTTGGAATATCTTTAGATGGGGGGCTCACTTGTTTTCTGGAAGCCATTAATGGATACTATCCTATCCTATCAAATGAATTTGCGTAGTTTTGGAAAAGTAGGGTGGTGTATGTGAGAGGCATTTCTTTGACCATCTCCGAGGAGCTCATTGCTAAAACCACGTGCTTGGAGATGGAAGGTTTAAAATTACAGAAATCAACCCAATCCAAAAACCATGATAAAGGCCAAAAGGTCATTATGGAAGGCCCTTCTTCCAGTTCCCCTGTTCCTCCTATTGTGTTTACTGACCAACATTTCACTAAAAAAACCATGGATCCCACTAGTGGTAGTAGTTACTCTCATAAGCTTTAGTTTGAAGGTCATGTCCCCATTGATAACAACAACTTTGCCCATGCTCCTACCTATCAAAGCTATGTTGGATTAAAAGGCCGAATCAATATGCTCGAGGATAATCTAGACCTACAAAACAATATACTCAAATGGTTCATGTGGCAACATCAAAACCTTTATAACATAATATAGGGTACAAAAAAGGAGACACTCAAGGATGATAATGAAGGTGCCAAAGGTAATGTGCCATTTGACAAGGAACTCTAGGATGAGGTTAGAAAATTTTCTGCCATGTTCCAGAATTGGGAAAACTTGGATCAAAGAATGTCGATGCTATAGAAGAAACATGAGGATTTTAATGAGAATATTGATAAAGTGATGAATTTTAATAAAAATACTATCAAGAACTTTGCACTAGTCTTTTTGTCCTTCAAATTGAATTACAAAAGAGAAAAAGGATTACCACCAAATCTTTTGCCCTTCATTGGTGGTAATCCTTTTTCTCTTTTGCCCAGAATCCTGACATTATTGATCTAGATAAGAAAACTTTGGAGAGTACTTTCAAAGATCAAGTTAACTTTCTTACTAAGGAGCGACAAGCAATCGCTGGACTTCAAAAATTGGTTGATCTTAGTTAGAATGTTTTCTTTTTTGGTTGTCTCCTCTCTTACCTGTTTTTGTGTTGAGCTTGTGCTATTCTATTGTTTAGTTTCTATCCTTACTGGTCTTTTTGCTTCTTTTTGGATATTCCACTTCTCATAGGACTCATCTTTCTCGTGGGTTGGTTTGATCTGATGTAAAAAAGTTTGAGCCGTTTTAAAAACCTATTTTACCAATATAAAAATAAAAAAGAGTTGTAACATTAACATTGAGAACAAACTTTCTAGCAAACAAGCCACTCTCGAGCAAATTACCTAGGTAGTCTTAGAATGAAAGAAAAATGTGCCATCCCCCAAGAAAATATGAAGTGCCCTCCCTTAAACGGGACCATTGTATAACAATCGAAGACACTCAACGGTAATCAAGATGGCAGGCATTGCAAATTTGCAACATGATATTTAAAACAGCCTTACCACGTACAAACCCTAACCCTAATATCCAACCCTAGCCATCCAAATCTTTGCCCTAAAATGATAGCGGATGATCCTCTCGTCTGTTTAAAATGTGCACAAGGGTTTTATCGCTTCTCGCAGCGTCTGCAACCATCCGGCTTTTATATGTTGAAATAGTTGTAAGTTCCATTATTACTTGGGTTTTTATTTTATTTTTGTAGTGTTAAAGAGAGTGCAATGATGATTGGTGATCCCAGCTCACTTTGAGGCCTAAATCGGTCTAGGAAATTTCATATCACCCTACGTCTGAGCATCTCTTTTATATAGATTTCCAGTGATGTTGAAATTTATTTTACCATGCTAATTCTGATCTCATGACGATCTAATTACAAATAAGCTGAGGAAATCTGTAAGGTCTTTACGAAAGTCTGCAAGGTCTTTATTTTATGTTTTGCATGTTTTAGGGACTTTATTCTCAATGCTGAACTTGTTTTAGAAAAAGCTGTTTTCAAAATTTGCCCATGTTTATACCCAATTTTAGTTCCTGTGAGGTGATCGGCCGGTTCTAGTGACTTGATCTGTGTAGTTTGTTTACATCCTTAAGATTTGTAAGCATTGGTTTTCCATTAATGGGTTACGATTGAGATTTGTAAATATGGGTCAACTGTTAATAGGTTATGATTGAGTTTTGTAAATGTGGGTCAACTGTTAATGGGTTATGATTAAATGCAATAATAGTTGTCACCTAACAACTTCGTAGTTTTCAGACTTGAACTTGGGTTATGGTGAACAAGGAAATCCGTCTCTGATAGGTTTGTGGTCAGAAGATAGGAAGCCATTTTTTGTTTAAGGAAAGCTTAGGTAACTTTTATATTGTTTTTTGCATTCGATCACGTTGCACTCATTTTACCGGGTGCTCCATGTTCAATATCTAAACTCTAGATATACCCCTCAAGACGTCATGAGTCACATTCAAATGGATTATGTGGTTTTTTACATATAAATGTCTTCTGTATTTCACTATTTATTATACACTTGCTCATTTGCTATTCTTTTTGGTCTTCTGTATCAGCTTTTTGATGGATTAAAACACATTTTCTTCGGACAAAACAGATTAAACTCATTTGCTTTGGATTCTCCTCTTTAGGTTAGGTAGCTGTCGGTATTATTTTGAAAGGGGGAGAAGTGACAAATATTTGACATTTGTAATGGATGCTTCTTTAAGCCACGGAAAGAAATTTGAACCCGTCAGTGAAAGATTTTGTCATACAAATACAGTTGAAGTTAAGAAAATTCCTGAGATTATAAATTACAAATATAGCCCAAATTAAATATTTTGCTTAGACCTCAAATATAAACACGGCTCAAGTTACAGAAGTCAAACATAATTAAAGCTGAAAGAGTTTTGTTAAATCACAATTAACGTTAAGATAAGAGTTTGCATGAGTTACAAATACAGCTTCAATTACAGAACCCAACGGTTAAAGAGTGCCATGGAAATTCACTTTTAAGTAGAATTCGCCAAAATTACAAGTTCGTCTTAATGATGCTACTTAAATTAAAGATATTGCAGGAATTACAAATACAGTACAAGTTGAAGGGTAGTGGTACCTAAATGAGATATACTGCTTAAAGACTGCTGAAGTTAAAGAGTGAGTTTGCTAAAGTTACAAATACAACTTAGATGATCCCTAAAATACAATACTGCTAGAGTTAAATGAGTTTGCTTAAATTATAGATACAACTTAAGTTCTAAAACCCACTAGTTTTAGCCTTGTTTCTATAGTCTTGTCACTTCAGTAATTAAGGGCCTTATTGCAATAGCCTTGGTCCCTATGGTAAATTAAGGGCGTTGTTACAATAGCCCTGGTGGTAGCTTTGAGCTTTGGAGTAGCTCCACCCTTGTTAGAGTAGTTGAGGATCTCATTGAAGTAGCCCCATCCTTGTGGAATAGTTGAGGGCCTCATTGGGGCAGCCTTGCCATGGAACCTAGAACAAATAAGGGTCTTGTGGTAGGTTTGAGCTTTGGAGTAGCTCCATCCTTGTTAGAGTAGTTGAGGACCTCATTGGAGTAGCCCCATCTTGTGGAATAGTTGAGGGTCTCATTGGGGCAGCCTTGTCCTTGTTAAAGTAGCTGAGGGGCTTTGTTGTGGTAGCCTTGTCTTTGTAGAAGTAGCTGAGGGCTTTGTTGTGTCAGCCTTGTCCTTGTTGAAAGTAGCTGAGGGCTTTGTTTTTTGTAGCCTTATGCTTGTGGAATTAATTGAGGGCCTCATTTGGTAACCTTGATCTTGTGGAAGTAGTCCATTGTGATAGTCTTGCCCTTGTGGAAGCAGGGGCTTTGTCATGGTAGCCTTGTTTGGGGAGGGGTTATGAGCGGGTCACGTCAGTCTTGTCCCTAAGGAGGTAGTTGAGGGCCTTGTTGTGGTAACCTTACCTTGTGGATCCAATCAAAGGCCTTGTTGTGCAAAATGCTTGCCATGCCCAGTTGAGGGCCTTGTGGTGGCAGCCTTACCTTGGGGATCCAATCAAAGGCCTCATTGTGCTAACCCTTGCCATGCCTAGTTGAGGGCCTCATCATGTTAACCTTGGTTTTGGCCTTGTAGCCTTGGGCCTTGTGGCGTTGGTCAAAGTGGTTGACTCTGGCTGCACTTTGGAGGGCCTCAAAGAGGCTGATCTTGTCCTCTAGGGCCTCTAAGCAACTAACCCTTGCTCGGCAGGGGCAGTCAATGCTTCAACGCAGATGGGTTGAAGTCATCATTGGAGCATGTTCAAAGGTAGTGGGCATAACTAGTTGCTTGCTATGACAGCTGTTGAGGGACTCAAAGCAGCTGAATGTAGCCCACGGGGCTTGTTGAGGGCATCAAAGTTTGGCCTTAAGGCTCATGACTGCTTGTCTCTTCTGTTGACTGCTTTTTTCCAGTGGTGGACTGTAAATGGTGGATTGTAACTACTTGAGAGGAGTAAGGCAAGGAATATTTATTTCAAAGTTCATTTGGACAGGGGAATGTGAAGCTGCTTTTCAAAGTTGGAAGAGCTGTTCATATCTGCTTGAATCCTCCTAATTTTAGATCCAAATAGTTATTTCACAGTGTGGACCGATGTTGCTTTGAAGGAATTAGGAGGGATTTTGATCCAAGATGGTCGAGCAGTGCTTTTTAAGTCATGGAAGTTCGAAGACCCATGAAGAGAACAATGCAACACATGATTTAGAGTTGGCTGTCATTATGCATGTTCTAAAGTTTTTTAGGCAGTTTTTTGGAGAAATTTTTGAGCTGAAGACACTCTTAAGTGATTTTGTTTTTGGTATCAACGGCTCACCAAAGAAAGTGATGCAGTCAGGACCTGGGTACCCATTGAAGGTCAGCCAGGCCCGCAGCTTGAATAACCAGAATGCTTGTGAGGACAACCGTTTTTCATAAATATCAGCATGTCATAACCTATTACAAAAATTGTAAGTATACAGCCCAAAAGATCCTAACACAATACAAAAATCTTCAATTGAGTTGAGGTTGACATTATTTTTGTATTGTGTTATTGAAGGGCAGCAAGGCCTGCAACTTGAATAACCAGAATGCTTGTGAGGATAACCATTTTTCATAAATATTATGTCATAACCCATTACAAAAACTACAAGTATACAGCCCAAAAGATTCTAACACAATACAAAAATAATGTCAACCTCAACTCAATTGAAGAATTATTCTAAGCATCTATAACCCTAGCTCAACGACAACCATCACAGCCAACAGTCCCATGAGATCTCTTAACAGCAGACAATTATCTAACAATTATCAACGACCTACCCCTTACATATGCAGACTTCACCACTTAGATACTACCTCTCATACATAAAAAGTGGTTACGGTCTTTACTTAGACTTTCAAATTACATGGATATTGGTGAACTTAACGTAGTACTAAGACAAGAATTTACAGATGACAGTTTTGTTCAAAACAGCAGACCTTCAATGGACCTTACAGTTATTCAAACTTCATCCTTTTCCCTACCTACTGATCTTCTAGTGCTACAACTCTCCCCCCTCATGTCCTTCACAGTTTTCCTTTTATTATTCTGAATTGCCCATATGAATATTATCCACTAAGGCTTCATAACTTCCTTCTATTTTGAAATTGCAATGCTCCAAAATTAAGAAGGATAACTGCCACCAGCATTCTATGCTATAGCCACCAGCCCAGATGGATATGTAACTGCCGCCAATAAGTTCAGGAATAAATAATGAAGGGAAATGCCTGTTAGGGACAGTTCAAAGGCAACCTCTGCTCAGGATTTTTCATATTTTAATAAGTTGCCACAACTTGAAATAAATCACCTCTGCCGCTGCCAGGAATGAATATAGAAAATGCCAGTGCTGCTGCCATGGAAGATATGTCAGAGTTTTTTATTCAATAACAGCTGCCTTATTCAATAGAATCATCTTTGCTATTAAAAATCCATCGTTGAAATAAAACGCCCCTTTGAAATCTCCACAAGCGGCCAGTCCCACAATAGTCTCCAGTATCTATTAATGCATCAGTCATACTTACACTGCAGATATATGCCCATCTCAAGAGGGGTCCCAAGAATGGGTGTTGGATGCTTCTGCATCAGAAAGTGGCTTTAACCTTAAGTGATTTTAATTTGGAAATATGTCAAAGGAAAGGAAAACAAAGTGGCTGATACACTTAGCAGACTTAGATTTTTTGTTGTAAAATTAGTTCTGCAATGAGAAATCAAAATTAAAATCTTGCAATAACAGCACAAAGACTCTGTACATTGAAATGTCTGCTAAAACAGCAAAAAATTTGGAAGCATTTGATAATTCATTTGACATTGGACTTGCGGGTTATTACTGCAGGTTTGTGGACGGGGGAGTGTGAGGCTGTTTTCCGTAAGTTGAAAGAATTGCCGCCAATCCTCGTAATTTCAAATCTGTATGGTCATTTTACAGTGTGGACTGACGCCTCTTTTAATGAATTGAGAAGGTTTTGATGCAGAAATATGATGGAGGTGCAGTCTCACCAGTGGTTGCTGTAAAGTTGAAGATGATTCTTGTGGCCCCTAAACCCATCTAGGTTGAGCTTGAAAGTTGGAAGCAGGATTCAGCAGTAGAAATGATTGTGTTCAGTAAATAAAACACGGTACCGATGTTTCCAAATGCTCCATAATGTGCTTGGCAGCTCAGTCCACTATTCTACTTTCTAGCAGGAGCAACCATGCACTTCAGTCCCTTAATTCTTCAGGAGCACAAGAATCTCTAATGCTGGAATGGTGGAGGAATCCTGTCGAGGCTATGGTCAGGGGCCTAGCTTAGTGTTGGTTTCAGTTCAGTGTCTTGTGATCATCTCTGTGCATGGGTTCTAGGATTTTGGTGTTTTTACTGTATTATACTCCAGGCAAGCTTAGGTAGTATTTATTTGGATACTTTTGATGCTAGGTTCTCATAGACTATGCTTTGGCTCTGCTCACAAAACCCCCATCTTGCATTGCAGCAAGAATTTCATTTACAATTCATTTATGTGGTTTGTTGTATTTCTTTTAATTCGATCTTCCATTATAACTCAAACTTTTGATTTTGATTTTACATTTAACTAATTCATTTCAGTTTTTGTTATTCTAATCTTCATTTTAATAAAACTAAGAAGTCATTAGTGCTAACTGCTATATGTATAAATATATGTACCCAGGGCTGTTATTCTTGGAAGGTAGAAATTTAGGTAATATATAACAATATACAAGTGTTTTCATGTGGATTAGTTAGCCGCTAGGCTTTTATATGTGAGCATTATAGTGCTCGGAATTGCCTCACGCCGTAAAAATAAAAAAAACTCACGCCGGGAAATTTTCTAATTCGGCGAATTCCTTGAACCTCCTATGGGTGCAAGTGCTAGTTATGCATTTTGCTAATAACAAGGCCCCGTAGACTGTGGAGGGGTCTACGCTGCTTTACCTATGGAATACCTAATCTGATGGTTGCTTTTCAGGAGTAGATGCAGCTAGAGGCCTGGGGCTCAAAGTTTGCAGGTACTCTCCTATGTTCAAATTACAATATATTTGTAGTCCTTAATTTATATTAAAAAATATTAAGATGACATTTCACTTTCAAAATTTAAAAGCCTGTAGCTGTTGGGGAAAAGCATTTTTCGTAGGGACCGTTTTTAGCAACCAAAACTTTATCCAAATTTGTTGAGCGATTGCTTTTGATGAATTTCTTGATTCCCCACTCTATCAGACCACCAGGTAAGAAGTTTGGGATAAATCATAAATATTGAAGGCGCCATTGAATTGTTTTTATAACACCAATTTTATACACATCAATAATTACATTAATTATTGCTGCTTACATAATTAAAATAAACTAATGCAAGCCCATTTTAATATGCATGGTTAGCTTGCTTTGCATGCTTTGGCTTAGCAAGGATTGCTATAAGAACTCCCATGTTTTCTCTATTATCCGAGTTTTTCATTTAATCACTAGCACTCAGTTTTGTGCTTTTATATTGATACTATAAAAAAGAGTATGTTATGTGTATTTTTAAAATTTTAGCATAAAAGTACACGACCAATACCCTTCATCTTTGGCTCAACTTTTATTATCTAAGAATTCTAGTGGTATTTCTCATTTTCTTCTAATAATGACCCAAATAAGTAAAAAGTCAACTAATGCTGTGTTTAAATTTCTTGGGGAATGGTACCCCAGTTGCCTCCCCAGTTTTGATCGATATATAAAAAATTGCTTTATGCACAGAGAAATGTTTTGATTGCCCCAATATAACGTGATGCTTGAAATCATGTGGCAGTGTGTACAATCATGTGCTACGATCAATTGCAGCGAGGAAGCAAGGTTAAAAAAAAAATTTAGCTATTTTTATCTAAGGTTTTATTCTCTTTGAGGTGCAGTTCTTGGATTCATGGCAACCTGGAGTAACTTCAGTTTCTTACTCACCGTACACATAAGGTCAAATTCTTTAGATTCAAGGAAGTATGATGAAGATTGAGAGATGATCAGTGTTATTGAATATAATGGCATTTTGCATGATATAAGCTTCAAATTATAAACCATCTCTTTATGAAATACTTAAGCTTTCAGTTAACACAGTGCTGTAAGACATTTTATAAACAAGGACAACACATTGATAGAATAACGCTGGAAGGCGATTTTTAATCAAGACACAATTCCGATCTTAGCTGACCATATGCTTTTACCCTTTGCTCTAAAACACTTTACATCCCATCCTTCTGTAAGGCTAGGGCATGGAGAATTTAAAAGATTACTGAATAAAACGGCTGCATGTAATAGAACTTACAGAAATGTTGAAACTGGATTAGATAATGATGTGTTTACTGGTGTAATCGATTATTACCTCTCCTATGAGGGAGGACTGTTTGTGTGTCAGACAATGTTATGAAATATTCGAACAATCGGCTTTGCTATTTTAGGAAATAATACGTAGTAAAATTACAGTAAGGATAAATTTTGTACCACGTTTATTTAAATTTTTATTTATAAATAGATATTTTATGTAGTAACAAATCATTCAACATTCATTGTTATTGGCTTGTTCTTGAATAAATTGAATTTTGAGAAAAGTTTGATTGCTTGTCCATCTTGGATGCTATCATGTTCTCCAATAAACTTTCCACCTCCCAAACACTTGCCCACCTTGCCTCCAAAGGTTAGAAACAGGCATAATTAGTTTATAGAGAGGAGGTTTTAATGGAACAAACATTTTGAAGTGCTGTGAAGAATCTAGGAGCACATAGAAGGACAGCAAACGACGCAAGGGCATCATGAACACATAGGAGCAACTAAGAGACCTCCAATGGGCACCCCATCTTTCCAGGCACCTAGGGTTTCACACACCAAGCATGTCAACTTTTACCAATAACTCAACACCAATCTAGGTAACCCCTAAACAGCCAATAGGCATCTCTTTTAGGCTTTCAACCCCATAAGTTGTAGAGGCCATTGTTGCATAGAACAAGAATCTAGTGAACAGTTTTGACACCACTCTTGACCATAGCAGACACTAGAGCACAACTTTGGATAGAACAATAGACGTAGAAATGATGGAACACGGTTGCACATGCTAGCATCTGTAACCATATTGCACTATATCACCACTCATAATTTAAACTTGAATACAAAACCTCCTCTTGTTTGCCATTCGTTTCTTCTCCAATCATCAAATCACACATGGCCTCTTTCCCTTATTCTTAATGCTTTCTATCTAAAATGGACAATTTCATCCTTTTAACATGCAGTTTTTTTGTTGTTTAATATCTGAAATATGTTATTACATATTGCTTTATTGTTTTTAAATTTGAAATGAGAAAGGAAACTACGTAGTATTTTTAAAAAAAAATTCACTACATTTAGTGGAATCTCTGTTTTCTATTTTTAGAGTATGTTGTGTGAACTTGACATTCTAACACAAACAAGCCTTTTTCCTTACAAAGGAATATAAAAATACTTGCTACCTTAGCACCCTTAGTAAACCAACACAAAACCAACCAACCACTACCTCATTTCCTATTCTTTCGTGTACCACAAAATTTAAAACTAGTGTTTTACTCTTTTATTTACTTCATTTTTTCTTTTCTTAACATGCATGCAACCTCTTCTTGCTTGTGCTTTAGTTACAAACCCACCACTTGGTTTGATTCTTTTTATGACTTTTCCCTACATCCAATATCGTTTTACTCTCTTCTTTCTTTTCCCTAGGGTTTAGATCCACTTTCCTACATTCAACATTTCACTTTGGAAACCACCTTAATATGTCATGTCCCTCCCAGTGTTTCTTTCACATTGATACTTCGGAGATTGATTGGTATAATGTTCCCTCCCCAAACATAAACTATGTCCGCACATGATACATACCAGATTGTTATACATAGCACTCAACATGAAATGTTAAATGTATAATTAATGCAATGTTGAATTTATTTGTTCATCACATAAGCAACCAAGGATAAAAGGGTAATATGGGGGGCCATGGATTATGCTAATAGTCCAATCATTGGTTTGAAGGAGTCCTTTCGGGAGGCTCTTAATAGAGGATTTCCCTCTTCTTCCAATTTGGGGCAGGGTTTGCATGGGGAGCAAGTTGCTTAGTTTGGAGGTCCTCGCGTTTCAAAAGTCAAAGGGTGTCTTGAGAGGAGCCAAGAGAGGCCTATTTTGGTGATCCAACCAAAATCTATAGAAGAGGACGTATCGTACTTGGCAAATCATGCTTTGATTTGTAAGTTTATGGGGATACAGGCCTCTTTGCCTTTAATTGAATCTTGGACGCGAAGTAATTGGAACCTTGAAGAAGATATGGAGGTAATGTTAGGGGCGTACTTTCATAATCAGGTAGGGCTTTTTATTAAGCCATGGCATACTGGATTTAACCTAACAGAGGAGCTACCTTATAGAGTCCCAGTGTGGGTTTGACTGCCCTGGTTCCTGCTCGAAGTTTGGAGGAATGATATATGGTTGCGTTGTTGCTGGGCAAGCCAGTGGGCCCTTCGCAACAAAGGCTGGACAAAAAGGTAATTTCTTTTGCTTGCATTTGTGTTGAAATTGATTTAAATAATCCTTTGCCGGATTCTCTGGAAATTCAGTTAGGGTCCTCCCTGTGGACTCAACAATTGGATTATGAGGCTTTCCCTTTTAGGTGGCGCATATGCCACGAATATGGACATTTGCAAAAGAAGTGCCCTAGAATTAATTATGTAGGGACTCAGTCTGATAAGCCTTCTAAACTTGCCCCCCTCAGATGGATAAGAGGAAAGCTCCTGCTACAACAGGTGAGCTAGAAAAGGAGGGGTTTATTTCAGTAAAGTCCCAGAATAAAGGCAGAGGCCAGAAAAGGACTCTCAAAGATAGGTAGTCAGATGGATTGTACAATCATTTTGATGCCTTAAGTTCTAAAGATCAGGAGGGTATGATTCTAGCGAAGCTGCATGAAGGGCTAGGCCCCTTGGGGATGGCTCAAGAAGGCTCAAAGGAGGAAGATTTTTGTGATAACATTCGAGAAGTGGTTGCTAGTTCACAGATGGAGACAAATCAGGGGTTGGTGGTGCTAGCTGAGGTTGTTGTGGTAGAAGATGGGATGAATCAAGATACTCCAGACCAGCATTTGGCACTCAATCTCCTCAGGTGAGTTGCAGTGCCCAACCCTCTCTTGGGATTCAACAAAAGAATCTCAAAAAAGCTGCTCGGGAGGTTCCCTCTAAGATGGGTCGGAAGAAGGATCTAGAGAAAGTTAAATTGACAAGTGAGAATTTGGTGGAATCAGGGTCAGTTAAAACCATTGATTCACACTTTGCTACCTTTCACATATGATAGTGCTCTCATGGAATGTAAGAGGGTTGAACAACATCCCTAGAGAAAACGTTGTTCGTGAGTTGATTCGTGTTCATTACCCTGATTTGGTCCTCATTCAGGAATCAAAGTTGTCAGTTGAAGGGATGTCCAACATAGCTGCTAGTTTATGGGTTAGAGGTTTGTGGTAGTGTATTGGGGGTCAGGGCAGTTTTGGTGGAATTGTTTGCTTATGGGATCCATGCAAGGTTACTCCTCTCCAGTGGATTTCTAGTAGATTATCTTTATCAGTGGTTGCAATTAGTTTTGAGTCGAGAATAGTCTATTCTGTTCACTAATATGTATGCTCCAGTTGATGCTTAGGGAAAGAATTCTCTCTGGGCCCATATTGGGTATGTTAGGTCCTTAGCACCTTTGTTTCCTTGGATTATGGTTGGGGATTTTAATGGAATTATTAGTTTGGATGAGAAGAAGGGGGGTTTGAACAAATTAGATCCTTCCTCCATGGTGTTTAGGGATAATATTTCTGGCCTAAACCTTGTGGATGTTAAGCCATCCAATGATTTGTTTCCTTGGAGCAACAAAAGATGTGGGGCAAATTGCATCTCTGAAAGGTTGGATAGGTTTTTGGTTTTTAGTTTTTGGATTGGCAATACTTGGGCTACAACATTTGAAATTTTGGATTGGCGGGGTTCAAATCATTGGCCTATTAAACTTTCTATTTCCCGGTTTGGATCAGCGAAGAAGTCTTCCTTCAAATTTCAGCTGATGTAGCTCCGTGAACTTTCTCTTCAAGATTTTATGGTGAGATGGTGGAGTGAAGGAAAGCTGGGTTTTGGTACTGCTATGTACTCTTTTGTTAAGAGGTTGCGGTATGTGAAGTTTCAGCGTAGGAGGTGGAACAAACATTGTTTTGGTAATATCTTCTAGGCCAAGGCAGTTGCTCAATCCCAGCTGGATCTTATTACTCGCCATATTGGAGAACTTGGTCTCATTGTGGAAAATCTCAAGGAAGAAACTTAAGCTTTAAAGGAATTAGCTGAATGGGAGTTGCGTGAGGAGATTTTTTGGAAGCAAAAGTCGAGGATCGATTGGCTCCAGGAGGGCGATAGAAATACTACTTTCTTTCATAATGTTGTCAAAGACAAGAGGTATGGGAACGACATTTCTTCCTTGGTGTCATCCCAATGAGTTTTGTTGTCTTCTAGGCATGAGATTGCAGCTGAGGCCTCTCGTTCTTTTCTTCTTTGTTTACTAAGGATTCCCCTTCTGTTGAGGAGGAAAATTGGGTTCTTGAGTGTATTCCTTCTTTGGTGTCTAATGAGATGAATGAGGCTCTTTGTGGAAGGTGTGGTTGTGGCGACGGAGGCTATTCACTCAATGGTAGTTCCCAAGGAGAAAGCTATGTTCATTAAGTTGGATATGGCCAAAGCTTATGATTGTGTTAAATGGACTTTTCTCCAAAAGGTACTATTGGCTTTTGGCTTTGGTCATGACTAGGTGGATTGGGTTATGAGCTGTGTTATGACGACCTCTTTTTCTGTTCTTATTAATGGAGAGCCTACTAAGTTGTTTGATGCTTCTAGAGGTCTTTGGCAAGGGGACCCTTTGTTTCCTTGTTTATCATCTTGGCTGAGAGATTGGGGAGATTCATAAAATCTCATGTGGCCAAGGGATTGATCCAAGGTTGGAACTGGGGCGACAGATTGCCTCCTCACTCTCATTTGCAGTTTGTTGATGACACTGCTTTGATGGGTTTAGCCAAAGTCAGTGAAGCAGGTAAGTTAAGGAGGACTTTGGATATTTATTTCGCTGCTTCTGGACAAAGGATTAATGAAGACAAGTCCTTCATCTTTTTCTTTAATACTCCTAGGCTTATTCAAGGTAGGATTGCGGGTATTCTTAGATTTCAGATTGGGACTCTTCCTCTTGTCTATCTGGGTATCCCCATTAATGTTGGCACTCTATCTAGGGGTTATTGGCAGGATATCCTGGACAAGTTTTGTAAGTAGGTTAGTCATTGGACTTGCAGATGGTTGTCCTCAGTTGGGAGAGTTACTCTATTACAATTAGTGATTCAAGCTCTTCCCACTTACAGGTATTTTGTTCAAGGGCCCCCCTCAAGCTTTATTGATGAATTTGTAGCTTTACCTAGACAATTCTTTTGGTTTGGGAATTTACAATCTTCGAAGTGGAGTTTGGTCAAGTGGGATTTTGTTTGTAGGCTGAAACAATAAGAGGGTCTTGGTCTCAGGCAAGTCAATCTTACTGGTCAGGCCTTGGCTGCTAAATTGTACTGGCTGTGGTGTACTTGTCAGGATCAAGATTGAGCCAGGATTCTTAACTCGAAGTATTTTGGGGGGGGGGGAGAATGTTGATGTTCCAAGATTCAGTGTCTCTGCTAAGGGATCTATGATTTGGAGTACTCTTAAAAGGGGAGCCAATTTAATTAAGTAGGGGCTCTTTTGGATTTGTAACAGGGGGTTTGAGGCCTTGTTTTGGTATGACTCTTGGGATGGGTACCCGCCTATTCTATCTGTGTATCCGCATTTACAGTCCTTATGTGGTATTTTCCTTGAGGCGGGGTGGTGTCGTGTGGAGCATTTCAAATCTGTTCAACGTGTGGGTCAAGTGGAGGTTTGTAGATGGAAGGATATGTCTGAGTGGCTATCGGGGGGGTTACTGGTGGATTGGGAGGAGTTAGCTAGGATTCTCAGGTGTTGGATAGGCAAAAGTTTGGTGTGAAGAACTCTCCTTGGTGGAAGTTTGTGTGGAATAAATTTGGATGGCCTAAATGTAACTACTTCCTTTGGTTGGTTGCTTAGAATCATTGTCTCACTTGGGATAACCTGTAGAAAATGGGCTTTCAAGGTCCTTCTATCTGTTTCCTTTGCAATAGTGGAGAGGAGTGTCAGACCCATTTATTCTTTCGGTGTCCTCTTGCCCGAGAGATTTGGCATTGTTGGTGGGGTGCTTGGAAACAGCCCTGTGTTCATGCTACTTTTTTTGTTGATTTTTTGAGCAGTTTGGGCAGGCCTCCAGCGAAGGCCTTTTTTTTTGCAAATGGCTTGGAATATTGGTCCTTTTATTTTGTGGCAGTTGTGGCTGGAAAGAACCCAGAGTATTTTTCAGGGGAGGAAGTTGGAGGTTCAATAGGTGTGGCAGAGGATTCTTAGTATGCTTCAGGAGACTTTAGCAGCTAATGTGATCTCTCTACTAAGTTGGATATTGGGGAGTTGCAGGTGGCACATAGTTTGAGATTAGTTGTTGGAGGCTCATGCTCTTCTTGGCTCAGGAAAAGGAGCCTAAGAGTAAGGTTTAGAGAGAGGGAAAGTGGTCCCCTCCACCTCCAGGAATCTTTAAGATTAATACAGATGGCTCTTCTAGGGGGAATCTTGGCCATGCTGGGATTGGGGGATTAGGAAGGGATAGCTTTGGTGTTGTCCTCTTTTTCTTTTCTTCCTATAAGGGGCGTCAAACTAATAACTTTATGGAGGCTCTATCTCTTCTACGTGCTTTGGAAGTAAGATGTGCTCTGGGATGGTGTAGAGTTATTTATGAGTCTAATTTTTAGATTGTGGTTAATCTGCTGAATGAGTGGGTGATGGTTGGTGTGCATTCGTAGCTGGCTTCGGTGGTTCGTCAAATTCTTCGATTGAGTCACGCAATGGATTTTCTTTCTTTTGTCCATTTTCTTAGGGAATGGAACCGTGTGGCGGATTGCTTGGCTGAGTGGGCTTCAGAGTAGGTGGGAGATGGGAATGTTAGTGGTTGGGATAAATATTCCTATGATGGGGTTCAACATTTAGAAAGTTTGATCTCTGCGGATATGGATGGTTAGTTGTGGTCCCTGCTTGGGACTTAGGGGTTGGGGAGGTTCCCCTGGTTCTGGTTTGGTTAGTTGTGGTGTTGGTGCTCCTTTTTAGTTATCTATTATCTCTTGGGGTAGTTGCCCTTCTGGTTTTTTACTTGCAGTTTCCTGATTAATAAATTTTTACCCCTCTTTAAAAAAAGGGGATAATTATAGGGTAATATGCCAACCACTTTAAGAAAATGATTTAAAACTACATGAAGCATTTAGCGATATACTTGGCAGGTACTCTATACAAGGGAAAAATGCAATTTTAGCAAAGACTGAATAATATTACAAATTATAATTAAAGCTTATTAATCTAGGGACTTCACACATGGCATATAATAACAATTGAATAGAATGTTATGAAGTGTTTAGATGTATAAAACATTCACCCAAGACAAGAAGGCAATCCGCTAAGATATAAACTAGTCGCTAAGAAGGAGATGAAAGGGGATAAAGAAAATGGCGCTTAAACTAATATCTGCAATTGGGTTTTATGATTAAATTAAAATTAAAATATAGTTTACCAAAAGCCATGGGGTGTATGAAAGGTTGTGACTTTTGAAACAATAAGATATAAAGGGGAGATCATTTCTTGGGTAAGAGACATTCATTCAAGCATTAACTTGTCAATCCATTAAGAAATATCAATCAGTAAAAGCAATCAACAATAATCTAGCAAATTCATCAAGCAATTAGTTATGAGTTTGAGGAAGTATCTTGCAAATAGGAAGGACGAAATCCCTTCCAAGTTCACGAGAGGATAAGGATGAAAACCCTTATTGCTCTTATCAAGTTTGGACGGAAACCCAAATCTTGGTCAAGGAGGACGAAAACCCTCCAAGGTGGACTAAGAGTTGGAAGGACAAAAACCCTTTATGCTCTTGGCGAGTTAAGGATGAAAATCCTTGATGTTGTCACTATTGAGTTAGGGACAAAAACCTCTAATTCAACAGATTTGTAAGTATTTCCAAAGAATTCACGATATGATTGATTTTGAGAATTATGCTATGATTTATTGATCTAAATATTATCATAAATTCTTTGATTGTGGATAAAGCTATTATCATTTTTAGTAAATGTTAATTTTTTAAGGCATAAAATCAAGGATATCTCAAAAAGGGACATTACAATTGGTATTAGAGCATTGATACTACTAGCCCGAGGATCTAAAAAGTAGTATATGCAATTGAGCCAAAGAGCTCAACGAGCCTTGTAAAGAGAAAGGAAAAAACTAGAGGCAAGTAGCAACCCAATTAAAGGTAATAAAATGGGTGATCATGAGGTAGGTCAAGAGAATGAATTGAAGATTTTCATGCAACGGATGGCAAAAAGACAAGATCAAACCAATCAATTACTCATCCAAATGATGCAAAACTTGAACAATTCCAACCAATCTACACAAAATAATGGGATGGAATGTAGTAATACTAATCAAAATAGAGCCAACATGAACATAAATAATAGTAGAATTGGATCAACATCTTACTCGACCTACATTTCTGCCTAGAATAGAGCCACCCCAAGAAGAAGAAGAAGAGCGAAATCAAACATTTGATGCCAGAGCTTGCATAGATGAATATTCAAGGATCAATCCAAATCTCCAACGTGATATTCCTTTCATACAATACTTTAAGGTTATGAATGGATCTAAGGGAAAACAAACCATGTAGCAGAGCAATAAAGATTTACAAAAAAAGTAAAAAAGATGTCACTTCCAACATTTGATGGTTCTGGAAAGGATACAACAAGAGCTTGGATCCAAAACTTGGATACATATCTCTCACTTAGCCCAATGATAGAACAGAAAGCTATCAAATTTGCTATTCTTCATTTAGATGGGATTGCACAAGGGGTGGCATCTTGGAATTGTCACACAAGGACATCAAAATATTGTGAAGTATGACGATTTTACACATTATAGATTTATTTGATCAAAAGCATCCTGAGAGACATTTCAAAGAATTGGCACGATTAAAGCAACGAGGTTCAATAGAGGATTATGTGGTAGAATTTCAATCAAGGTGCCAGATATTACGAAGGGAAGGCTCACATACCTGTTTATTGAAGGATTGATGGAGTCACTCCGTGGCTTGGTGGGCGTTCTTGATCCTACATCTCTGCAAGATGCAATTCAAAAGGCATTGAGGTTGTAAGTTTCAACAACTAGAAACAAGACCTATCCCAAGAATATACCATTGGGGTCACATAAGCAACCCTCTTACAAGGATGATTGGCAACCAAGGGCATTACCTCCTCTCTCCAACATGACGGAAGAAACCAAGAATGAGCTTCGAAAGAAGAAATTATGTTTTAATTGTAGGGAATGATGGGAGTCAGGTCATCGATGTTCCAAAAAGGGACAAGTACACAACATAGAAGCAATAATGGATGAAGAATCAGAGGATGAAGAACTTGAACTTGAAAGGAAGAAGGGGAAATATGAAGAAGAATTTGCAAGTGGTACATTGACAACACTTTTAGGGGCACCCAAGTATCACTCTTTTAGATTTCATAGTGTTTTACAAGGGCAAAGAGTGAATATATTAGTTGATAGTGGTGCTACACATAACTTCATTGATGAAGGTCTAGTAATGAGGATGAAATTAAAGGCTGAAAACTTTGAAAGTTTCAAGGTAGTTATGGCCGATGGATTCACTACCCCTTGTACACAAAGAATTCAACAACTCAACCTTACCTTGGGGAGACACCAAATACGTGAAGATTTCTATGTGGTAAACATGGGTGATACAGATGTGGTTTTGGGATTTCAATGGTTACATTCTTTAGGTAGATACTATCAAGATTTTCAAAAGATGGAATTATGTTTCCAACATAATGGCAAGGAAGTGTCATCCAAAATGATGGAGAACACTTGTAGACATGGGTAAGTAGAATGGGCAGCACAATGTATGATTCTTGATAGATTTTAACCCAATAGTTTGAAAACCTACAAGCTCTCAAATTGACATGTTAGTAATCTCTTAATCATCTCTTGACATGTGTAATTGGTGTCTTCTCATTCATAATTACAAATCACAATCTCAAGTCTAAATATCCAAATATCACCAACTAGGACAACCCAAAACCCATAGAATTATGAAATGTTAAGATATATTCAAGTATAACATCTGGAATATGCACAAAACCAAAGTCACATGTCAATAAAGGAACATCTAATCCCAATACAGATCATCAAATTGTCAAATCAACAAGTGCAAAATCCAACCGTTGTACAAGTGAACATGTTTACATCAATGTAAAGTATTAAGTGACCTAACAAGTATCAACAATAAAGTCAAATTCTCAATTGCCAAACTATAGTGAAATTAGATCTATAGACACTCACAACAAATGTATACAAGTCACCATCTTATCATCAACTAGATGCACAAAATCTCCAAGTAGAACCCATAATCTACCAATGTCAACATACTTGTCCAAAGCAATTGTCAAATTTCCTATATGAATTTTAGTAATACTATACCCAATCAAATGCTCAAATAAACAAACCAATCAACAATGCACAAATACAACAAAAATTGTCTTCTAAATCATGAATCACGATGTACTAGCTACAAATGTTGGAACATCACAACAATATCAAACCCTAGGAAATGTACTTCTCACAAAGGCATTTCCAATCTATTGGTCTCAAAGTGTTGTAAAAATCCATAGATCATATCATTTCTTAAGTCAAGTAATGAACAAGGTCATAGATGTGTGTCGTGCTTCAAATCCTCATCTTAATATATGGGAAGCTCACAGTTTTTGCTTTGACTCAGCAATATCCATGTGTCAAGGTTGGGCCAACCCAATTGGTTCTTTGAAGATGTAGTTGATGCCAAAGATAAATTGATCTTCGGATTGATGCTTCCTTGATTTCAAACTATGCTATCACAAGATGTGTTATTATTTCTTCTCTCTAAGGATGAGAGAAAATTGGTCTTAAATTTTGGACCTTGCCAATTACCAACTCTTGGTTTTCTGAGGGATATTGGGAAATACAAGTACATGAACTAGAAGAATATTGGAGAACTAATTGTCCTCATATTTTTAAGGATGGCATGAACCTTATCACATTAATGGACTATATTGGTAGTCTAGTTGAGGCAAGTATACTAACAACTACTCTTCAGGGACATCATTGTAGTACAGAGTTGGATATAATTAAGACAATGAGAGAAGCATCACTTGGTGCAAAATTTTTAATTCTTGATTATATCAGAGTGCCGCAACAGAAGCCAGTTATATCCCAAGGAGGATCAATATATAGGAATTACAAATCTACAAGGTTGATTTGTGATACTAGTAACTTTAGGAGCATCTTAGTATGTGGTTGCTTGAGGACAAGAAAAATCTAAGAGTGGACGACTGTCATGTCCCTCCCAGTCTTCCTTTTGCATTGATAATTTGGAGGTTGATTGTGCGACTTAGGCATTGGTATAATGTTCCCTCCACAAACATAAACTATGTCTGCACATGATACATGTACCAGATTGCTATACATAGCACTCAACGTGAATGTTAAATGTAGAATTAATGCAACATTGAATTTGTTTGGTCATCACATAAGCAACCACATATAGTAAGGTAATATGCCAACCACTTTGAGAAAATGATTTAAAATTACATGAAGCATTTAGCGATATACCTGGTAGGTCCTCTATACAAGGAAAGAATGCGATTTCAGTAAGGACTAAATAATATTACAAATTATAATTAAAGCTTATTAATCTAGGGATGTCAGATAGGGCATATAATAACAATCGAATATAATGTTATGACGTGCTCAGATGTATAAAACATTCACCCAAGACAAGAAGGCAATCCGCTAAGATATAAACTAGTCACTAAAGAGATTAAAGGGGATAAAGAAAGTGATGCTTAAACTAATATTTGCAATTGGTTTTTATGATTAAATTAAAATTAAAATATAGTTTACCAAAAGCCATGGTGTGTATGAAGCGTTGTGACTTCCGAAATAATAAGATATAAAAGGGAGATCATTTCTTGGGTAAGAGATCATTCATTCAAGCAAAAATTCAAGCATTAACTTGTCAATCCATTAAGAAATATCAATCAACAAAAGCAATCAACAATGATCTAGCAAATTTATCAAGTAATTAGTTTTGAATTTGAGGAAGTATCTAGCAGAAGGACAGAATCCATTCCAAATTCACGAGAGGATAAGGACGAAAACCCTTATTGGTTTTATCAAGTTTGGATGGAAATCCAAATCTTGGTCAAGGACAAAAACCCTCCAAGGTGGACTAAGAGTTGGAAGGACGAAAACCCTTTCATGCTCTTAAACCGTTGATATTGCAACTATTGAGTTAGGGACAAAAACCTCTAATTCAATAGATTTGAAGTATTTCTAAAGAATTTGCGATATGATTGATTTTGAGAATTGTGCTATGATATGATTTATTGATCTAAATATTATCATAAATTCTTGATCTTGGATAAAGCTATTATCATTTTGAGTAAATGTTAATGTTTTAAGGCATAAAATCAAGAATATCCCAAAAAGGGACATTACATAATCCTTCTCACAAGCCCCATGTTTCTTCTCCCCTTTCCCAATGGTTTTTTCCATTTGTTTGACCCCTCGTAACAAAAAATCGATTGAAGCCCACTTTTGTTAACTCTTCTACACTTGCTCTCACATCCTTCACCATAACGTGTCAATTTTTGAAGTAAAAGATGAACCATATAAGCACAGTGTAGTAATTTAAAGGAATTTGATTTATTGAAAAATAAATTAAATTTAATGACACACTATAAAATATCTAGAACACGAAACTCATCATTGAAATAGTAACTCTATATTCTTTATTAACATCTCTCAAATGTTATATTCATTTTTATTCATTTTTTATTTTTTGACAATTATTTACGAGGGACTTATTATGAATTAGACATAGCCATATGAATGGGGAAGAAGTCTCATATTGAGCACATGATAGTTTTAAAACCTAAATGCATCCTTTTTTTCACTTGACATTATCATGGACCACCTTATTCACGACCCCATGTTCATAGACTTTCTTAGCACTTATCCTGATGCTCTCTCTATCTTTTTTTTCATTCCACATGGTGTAAGATTATATCAAGCATCTTATATCAAGTTTATTTAGGTAATAAATGTTATTTGTTTTGGTAAAATTAAAAATAAGAGCATATATTATCTTTTTCAATTTCTTTGACTGATGGGATTTTTCGTCATATCTGTTTCATGCATTTCCTTGATTGATGGTAGTTAGGTGCCACATTTTTCTTATCAAGATGATTTCACTTGACACCTTTACCCTTACAATTGAGTTAGTTTTCTTCTAGGACACTTGTTACCTTGACTAGGAGTTTATATATTATAGTTTATTTTTTTAATTATATGCACTCTTGAATACATATGTTGGAATGTTGTTATTCTCATATTATTTGCATATTGAATTAGTGTTATCTAGATGTTTTGATCTTAAGGTGATTTAATATTGTATAATTTTTATTAAGTTTAACATAGTATCAAAGTAAAAGTACGAGGGTTTAGTTGTTAATTAATTTCATATGGGATATTGTTCTAGTTTCTTTTACTGAAGGTTTATATTCTTGTAAATTGAGTTTTTTAGATTACTCTTTATACAATGCTTTTAGAGAAGCAATTGATTGTTCTTTTGCTTTCAAAAGGATCAAATTAGTTAGGGTGGGATTTCGCTTCGTATTGAACGCCATGAAGTCAATATAGTGTAAATTTATCTGTAGGGTTTTATTTGAAGTTTTGCAGACAACTTGGTTTTTGGAGTAACTTCACTACTGCATTTGGAGTGGCCAATTTTTTTTGGATTGATATAAAATTGGTTTGATTTGGAGTAGTTTGTAGAAGACAATTTCTTTTGCCTAGGGACATTGTATGGCCTCTTTGTGTAGTAACTTATAGGTGCAATTAAAAAAAACTATTTCTTTATTTATTTTTTTAAAAAAATAACCAAGAAAAAACATGGCAAAAAATATCAAATCAAATTAAAAAATGATGCATTTTTGTTATAGCACATAACACAAGGTGTAGTGAATGGAGTACCATGGGTGGTGGCAAGGTCTGTAGCTTCGCCTCCCACCCTAGTACACAACATCTATGGTAACTTTTTAGTGCACCCCATGTGTTGCCTAGCCCTTTATCATCTTGTTGCTTAGCCTTAGTGGCGCTAGTCATTGAGCCACCTCCTTGTGGATCGTTTATTGCTTGAGTGGTTCTACCTAGAACTCTACCTTTACACTTCCAGAGAGTCATTTGAACACCACCTATGTAGGTAGCATTGTCAGTCTATGGCTTGCTAGCTAGTAGGGTGCCACTAGGGGCAAAGACCCCCTCTATTTACATTTTCAGATTTGAAGGTTAATTTCAAAGGACAATATCTCAACCATAAAAGGTATTTTTTGGTGCAATTTTGTTTTAAAATGAGTTTTTTAGCTCTTCTTAATGATGTAATCAATTTTTGTTCATGACTTCCAATTTTTTCAAAAAATCAATTCTCTCAAAATTTCTTGTGAAGTCATAGATTTTTGAACTTTCAGATTTCATACATAATTTCATAAATAGACTTGGATTTGAGTTCTCCTTTTTGAAGGTTGATATTTTTCAAGGACTACATAAAGGTGTTGGCTATTTGTTTTTATGCTATAAATTAATTATACTTCTAGCTTTATTGGTTCAGATCAGACATTATAAAACTCTAAAAAATCATTTTCCACTTTGTAAATACACTTAATTATAAAGTGCTAAAAACTTTACTTAATAGAGGGGTCTAAATTGAGCTAATTTGGGGGAGGGGGTGTTAATGCAAATGCACTCAACTTACAAAGTGCCATCATTCATGTACCTATACTAAAATAAAGCTTCATCTTGGGGAGAATTAATCCATGGGCTTCTAGTGATTTTACACAACATGACATTGTGAGGAGTAGTGTAGTGACATGGCATACCCTGTGATTCCACCTCCATTAATGAAATCTCACATCGAGTTGCATTAGTTATTTTGGGTCTTCTTGTTCATCTTTGCCACATCATAATTTACATTAGTTCACATCTCAAATTGAGAGCCATTCATCTATGGTAATCATTCTCAAATCTTGTATCTGATTCATGTCAGTTCACATCTCAAATTGAGAGCCATTTATTATGGTCAATGTTCTTGAATCTTGCATGATACTTGATTTAATCAATTGGTTTCAATCATAATTTAACATTGGTATCGAGGTACATGAGTAGTTTCTACATTTATTCATTCATTATCCTCTCTTTGAGATAGAGTTTTTTCGATGGGTTTTATCTTTTATTTTGAGGGGTACACTCTTTTTGTGCATGGGGTTCTTTTAGATTGTACATGGGTAGATAATATGGTTTGTTTTGAGGGGACCCATTTCTTTATTACTTTAGTTGCACTTAGGAGGGTTGTTGGTGTAATATTTTTTTGATAATAAAACCCTGGTTAAGGGACCAGGGACCCGTTCAAAATGGGTATAACCTAGAGTCTTCATGTATTAGAGAATAAACACTATAAAATTAACCCCCCAGACTACGTAGCCTTATCAAACTAGATGTCCATAGCCACAAACTGACATAATCAAAACTAAATGTTATCATAGTTCACACCCAATCCTTAATACATATCATGCAGAGGGGCAAATTACATCGGCCCCCTCTAAAAAAACCAGATCATTCAAAATAAAAAAACTAACAACCAATACCTAATTTTCACTATTACCAAATAGGTCCACACCATCACTTGCACTATTGAACGCATAGGATAAGGAAGGCCGAGCATGTTTCAGGGTCGAGACACCCAATTTGATTTCTATCTCATTGACCACCTTTTTGGTCTCTAAAACCCTGACCTTTACGTCATGCAGATGACCCATCGCTAGTTCCATGTTTTCTTCATTTTGCTTGGATGCTTCTATCATATCCTCATGCGTCAAAATAGAGGAGGCTACAATCTATAACATAGTGGTAATAGTGAGAGATTGGGCCACTCCAAATACATTCTATCTCCCTCTAGTACTTTCAAGATCCAACAGTAAATGAGCCATTACTTCCCTCACATTCATGCCCTCCTTGTCATCAACTTCTTTAGCTACCTTGAGTAGCTATCCCAACCAATCCCTAAGAATAGGATTCTTGATTTCACCTTCCACACCGTTAGTGAACCTTGCCATAGCCTCTTCACCTGAAATTTTCTTTAGACTCTTCTTGACAGAATACTTCCTCTTTATTCTTCCGCCCATCGTCGCAATAAATCCACTCTTTCTGGCCTGCCTCCATGGCTCTCCTTCCATCACCTTCTTGCCCTTATCAACATTCCTCCTTGCTATTTCACCTAACTTATCCCCCATTCCAACTGAAGCCATATGCCTGCGAGAAAAAGAGAATGGAAAAAATAGCAACAATCAAGAGAACTGCAGGTCCACTTTGAGAGAACTCCAAACTATTTCCACATACCATCTCCATAAATGATAACCTTCCTACTATACTTGCCCTCTGCCAGCTCTCCACACGCCTCGATGTTCTCAAAACATCAAGTCTAATTAAGAATTGTGATATCGCTCTTGTCCATTATTAGGTGGATGCTCTTTAATGTCTTCCTGAATCAATTTCAACACCTCATAGGGATAAGTTTCCCTCCACTCCATCTAAGAAGAATCCCCATTGTTCCTAGCATCTATGCCTTGATTAGCAACCTAGTCTACTACTTTGTTCCCAGTCCTTTTGATATGAGAGAATTTTATATTGGGTCCAACATAAGTTCTATTCACATATTCTCCATAATCTGCTCCAATTTCCAATTCTTAGGAGAGCTGCCATTCATGATGCCGATCACTTCCACCCATAGATTATTCCATCCCTTACTCCTAGCTATTGCCATGCCCTTCCTTAGAGCCCTGGCTTCTACTAAATTATTAAAATCAATCTCGAAGTGATAGGAATATATACCAAGTGGATGGCCTCTGTGATCCCTAAAAACTCCACCACCAGCCCTATCGAGGTTGCCTCTGGTAGCACCATCAAAATTCAATTTTATCCAACCAAGGTCCAAGTATAACCATGGGTTTCTATTCTCATATGAATGCTTACCTCTTTTCCTCTCTGAGCTACCCAACCATCTAAACCTTGGCCATTGATTTGCTCAATTTTCTTCCCCCTTCGCCACCTTCCAATCCTTCTTCTTGTGGATCTCACCAAATTCATTAAGAGAATTTTCCACCATATCCCAAATTATATCCACCTCCCTAATCTGCTCTTGGAAAATCCTTCTATTATGTTCTAGCCAAAGGTTCCAAACAATGATGGTCGGTGCCATGTTCCAGATGAATTTTAACTCATGACTTTGGATCTAAGATCCTAGCTTTCCTCTAGCCTAGAAATATTCTAAGGGGTTACCCAAACCATCTTCCACTTCTTGAGGAGTCTTCTCCACAGTTCACAAGCTAACTCACAATGTAAGAAAAGATGATCATTATCCTCGTTGGAGGATTTACACATTATGCAGCGAGATGGGCCAATTTTTCCTAATCTTAAAAGCCTATCCCAAGTTAATGCCCACTTTATCCATGCTATCTAAAGGAAAGCATTAGCCTTAGACAACCCTTGCTTATTCCATATCCTCCAATCATAGAATTACTTAGAGTCAAACCTTGACAAAAGTATTATTTATAGGCTTCTCTTACTGTCACTCTTCCTTCTCCATTGCCTTTCCACATTAACCTATCTTTGTTTTCTAAAAGAGGCCATTTATTTAACTTTTCAAGAATGTCCTTCCATTTACTATCCAAATCACCCACTAGTCCATTAGGGCATTTCCAACTCCGATGTCCTACTTGTTCCTCCACATAATCTTTGACCAATCCCCCAAGTTGGGTTCCAAAGAATTTACCAAAGCTCTAAGGTGATGGAAGTCTCTCAAAGGCTTCTCTTCCAGCCAAACATCCCTCCAAAACCTCACCTTATTTCCTTTACCAACTCTCCATACTAGATCAAGTTGGACCAAGTTATTACATATTCTCAAAAAAGTTATAGATACTGGATCATGTAGGTAATTGGGATCTGGAGTTGAAGAGGTTATTGGTGTCATTCTGTAGATACTTAGCTTGCATCACCTTGCTCCATAATTTGTCTTTTTCTTCATATATCCTCCACACCAACTTAGCCCCCAAAGCTTTATTCATATTCCTGATGTTCCTGAAGCTAAGGCCTCATAAATTTTTGGGTAAACACACCTCTTCTCATTTTACTAGGTTGTACTTGAACACCTCCTCGATACCTCTCCACAAAAAATCCTTTGAGTATTATCTATCACCTGAGCAACCTTACTAGGGATATGGAAAGAAGACATTGTGTAGATAGGAACAATAGACAGAGAAGCTTTAATGAGAGTAATTCTGCTCTCTATGGTAATCCATCTCCCTTTCCAGGAGGTGATCTTGTTTTTCACCTTATCCACCACTTTCCTCCACTCTACTTCCGAAGTTCTCTTATCCACCAAAGGCATTCCTAAATAGTTTCTAGGAAGGACATCGACCTCAAATCCTAGTATTCTTTGGATTTCAAAAGATTGTATACAAAATTCCTTAAGAAAATAAATGCATGACTTACTTGTATTAATTTTTTGACCCACTGCCAACTCACAATTATGGATAATCCTCTTGAAACCCCTAGCCTCTCTAGCAACTTAGACTCTCCAAAGAGCAATGTATCATCCAAAAACTATAGATGTGTCAAATTAGGAGTCCCTTCGAAAACTTGGAGACCTCTAATCTGTCCATCCTCTGCCTCCTTATTCAAAGCATGACCCAACACCTCAACAATGATTAGGAAAAGGAAGGGAGAAAATGGGTCTCCCTATTGTAAGCCCCTTCCTACCTTGAAAAACTCAGAGGCCACCTTGTTGATTAGAACAACATAAGAGGTGGTGGAAATACAGTTGTATACCCACCTACACTAATCATTATTAAAACCCATCCTCTCCATAACCTTGATCAAGAAATCCTAGGAAACACCATCATATGCCTTGTTCATGTCTAGCTTCAGAATCATACCCTCCTTCCTCCTATTTTTAATAGAATGTATGGTTTCATGAGTAATCACTATACCATACAAAATATGTCTTCCCTTTAAAAAATCGCTTTGTTCATCAGAGATCAAACCTTCCAGGAACTTATTTAGTCTAGAAGCCATAGCTTTAGTGACAATCTTATAGATTCCATTACACAAGGCAGACCTATACTCGTCAAAATATTTCAGGTTCTTATTCTTGTGGACAAGTGCCAAATAGGTGGTGTTCCAGGCTCTCATCATTGCCTTTTTGCTTCTACATTCCTCACCTTCTTTCCAAACATCATCTCCAACAACATCCCAATGCTTTTGAAAGAAACCTGCCTAGAAACCATCTAGGCTAGGGGCCTTCATCACCCCACGAGAGAAGGTAGCTATCCTTATTTCTTCTTTAGATAAGGGGGCCATCAGACCTTTATTCCTATCCTCATTCATTAGAATAGGTACATTACTCAACATTTCTTCTTGTGCTTCCTCATTTCTTAACCCTTCCTCTCCTAGCAATTCCTTGAAATACCTCCTTCCTTCCTCTCTAATAGCCCCACTGTCTTCAATAATTGATCCATTAGGCATTTGAAGTTTCAGGATCTTGTTATGATTTTTTTTGACATTAGTAGACAAATGTAAGAATAGTATTATTGTCACCTTCCTTTAACCATCTCACCCTAGATTTCTAAAGCCATAAAATTTCCTCCATCCTGAGGATATGACTGAGCTCTTCAATTTTATCTTTCTCCTTTTCCTTGAGCTCAAAAGAAAACCCTTCCTCCACTATTTCTTTCTCAATGCTATTGATTCTTGCTTCCACCTTTATCTTATTTTCAAATAGATTCCCCATCACTTCCTTATTCCAAGCCTTAGCTAATCTCTTAGTTTCACCTAGCTTTTTGAGAATCACATATCTCTTATTACCCCTAACCTCCTGACCCCACCAGCCTTCCAAGGCCATTTGAAAATTTGGGTGTTCATACCAGAAGGATTCCATTTTGAGATACCCATCAGATTCTAATAGAGAGAACTTTGCAATAGGATAGGCTAGTGATCCAACCCACCATATTCAACAACCTCAAAAATAATTGACCAGGAACCTATCCAACCTACACACAATATTATCACTACCTACCCTTCTATTTGACCAAGTGAACCAACTTGATTTAGGGGCAATATCAACCAAGGATAGATCTTCACACATCATCCTAAACCCTAAAGGACCCAAATTCCCAATATTTCTCCCTCCTCTTTTGTCTTCTGGGCACAAGATTGCATTGAAATCTCCACCAAACAACCAATTGTCCTCCAAATTAGATTCCCTAAATTTTTTTAGATTATCCCAACAAATAGTTCTATCCCTTTCTTGATTAGGGTTGTGCACATTAGAGATCATGAAAATGTCATCCCCCTGAGTATACTTCAGCTTGATAGATTGCACATTCTCTGAATTGAACAACTCAACTCCAAAAAAACCTATATTTATTCCACATAATTACTAATCCTCCTGTTGTTCCCATTGGACCTACTGCCTTGCCTTCACCATTCTTCCACAATCTAGGGACCATCTCTATCATATCTACCGAATCCACCTTAGTCTCTTTAAGCATATAGACATCCGGAGTCTCCAACTCAATCAACCGCTTAACCAAGTGGCCCTTCTCTAGGCCATTTGGGCCTCATACATTCCAACTCACCACCTTCATTTCTTACCAGATACCTGGAGGTGCTCACCTCCTCTTTTAACAAATTTATTTAAGGTATCCTGAGTCCCTTTACCTACTTCCATCATAGCTGTGTGCTTATACTTACTAACTTCCATCTTCCTTCCTTTAGGATTGGAGCCTCCTGCATCCATAACCACATTATTCTTTCTCTTCTTACCACTTCTGGTGACAATCCTCCAAGCATTCTCTTTATCCTCTTCATCCTCCTCTCTACCCGAATCTTCCTCTTCCCCTAACCCCTTTTTGGCTTTTTCCTTTAGGAACCTCCATCTTATTAGCCAAAGGGCTTCTGCTAGCATCCATCAACAACAATGGATTTTCTTCCCCTTTACTCCACTACTGGGAGAACTAATCCCCTTAACAGAAGCCTGCCCCTCCTCCCCTGACCTAATAACCTTACCTGAGTCAATATTAGACTCCTTCCCCATCCCATCTGCTTTACAAAGCTCTACCAATTGTTCAATAACTGAGTTTCAAGGATATTTTCTGTTGCTATGAGGGGGAACTCTTCCTCTCTTTATCTGCCCTCAGATTAATCTTGTCCTCTCTTCTACCAGATTCTTTCTCTACTCCTTTGCCTTCTTTATTCTTCATGCAATTTCTAGCTATGTTCTCTACTTTCCTACAATTGAAACATCTAATCGGTAGGCATTCATAATCCAACTCTTGTATCCATTCACCCAAAGCAAAGAAAACCTAATTGCATGTCAAATTGGCTTGCCTAGATCAATTTTGACACAAATCCTCGCGTAGGTAGCCAATCTTCCCTTCTAGGAAGCCGTATAACTATAACATAAACCCCCAATGAATGTCCAGTCAGTTTGAAGATTTCTTCAATCCATAATTCCTGTGAAAACTTATACATTCTGGTCCAAATCAGTGGTTCCTTGATCAATTCCTTATGAGGATCAAGTCCAAGAGACCAAGCCCTAATGTACAACCTAACATTCCCCATAAACTGAGGTCACCTTTTAGGACATTGTCTCTCTCATATTCTAACTGAAAAATAATTTTTAGGGACCCTAAAGCCAAAAAGTTGACTTTGGGATTTAATCCTAGCCATTTATGCTCAATCCACTCCTTAATTCATTTCATAGAAGGCCAAATCTCTATGAATTTGGCAATAACCACATTTTTTGAAGCTTCTTAACCTTTGAGTTGGAAAATTCTTCCATAATACATAACTCTGGAATCTCATCTGAAATGAGCAGATTGACATTGCTTATGGACATCCATCATCCTCTATTGGCCCCGGCCTCCAAGTCAACATCAACATCCAGAAGGAGGTTTCCAATCGCTCTTGCCTCATCATCATTGTCCAGATTAGCTTCTCCTATTTCACTTTCTTCCTTATCTTCACTCACCACCCTGTTCACTCCTAACATTTTTTTCTGTTATATATTATTTGATATTAATTGATATATCAGTTTTTATTGATTTCATAAAAAAAATGGCCACTTTTGACCCCCTTTAGGTCCCCCATTTCCATGCACATACCCCTTTCAAACATATGTCATCCAAATTGATGGTTTGTACACATATAAATGGTTGACCTTGAGATTTCTATTTTTTCATTTATCTGTTTAAAACTTCAATGTATTTGTTGTTTTTGCAACACCCAACATAAATAAGAGGAACAATCAATAGATTATTTCCATAAAAACATATCTTTGCAAATGCTTAGTTATGTCTGCATGGGTGGTTCTACAAACTCTCTATATTTGTATGTAGTAATTACTTTTCTTCCAATCATAGCCTTTTATTACAACATTTTACGCTACATTTTTATGCAACATTCACTTTTAGTGTTTTTTGATCATATATTTTTCCACACCATTTGAACCTTTAATGTTATTAACATCAATTCTATATGATGAAAAAAAAATGGTATATTGTCCACTACATGTTTATATTTTTATATCTTTCTTATTTTTATTATTAAAATTTAACTATCTAAAAAAGTGTATACTTTTATAGTATATATTGGTAAAAAAAATAGAAAAAACATGGTATTTTGATGTGAAGAACAAATATCGAAATAAAAATTCAGGTCTAAATTCTTCAAATTAAATAGAATAAGTTTGAGAAAAATAGTTTCCCTTGCCAAGAAAGTGTATTTACTATATGTATTGACAAAAATGGGTGATTTGTTTATAAAAATAAATAAAACCTATATAAAATCCATACCTAAATTCTTCAAAATAAACAAAAAAACTAAATTTAAAAAATACACTTTATCTTGTCATAAAGAGAAACGTATTTGGGGTTTGGCAAGACAAAAACTAGCTAATTTATGTGGAAAAAAAGTTTACCTAAATAAATTTCACTCTAAATCATTCAAATTATCTGAATAAATTTGAAGGAGACAATTTGCCTTATTGATGGTATGTACTAGCAAACAAATGGGTCATTGTCTATGACAATTTGCCTTAAAAAAGAACCTTCTTCTCACTATAACAATAACCCTTTAGGATTAACGGTGTCAAAAGACACATTTTATAATTTATAATATACCCTAATTTTCCATTCTCAACAAAGAGCAATGGCATAACCAACACCTTGCTCAAAGAATCCCAATGAAATGACATTTGACTTTGTGAATAGCTAGAAAAATGGTATTCGACTTTGTCAATAACCAAGTCGTTGTTGAGGAAATAGGACCTACATGCCACAATCAAAGTGAAGCGAACAAATGAAGTTTTTTTAGGGAGTTTGTGGATGCCCTCTCTTGGATGTAGGTAAATACCTACAGTTGTTTCATTGCACTTATGTTAAAGGAAAGCTGACAAATGGGTTATTTCAAAGGAAAGGTGACATAAAGATTTGAGGAGAATCCTTTCATGGTGGTGCCACACCATCGTCGATGACACTGTATTTGGTGTGAATGGAAAACGTTTAAGGTAAAAATAGCTTAAGATGGGTATATCTATGTTAGGTTTAGAGTTAAATCTTGTCCAATAAAACATATTTTATATATTTTAATTAGGTAAAAAATATTTGGTTTATCGTGACAAATAGATTGATAAAGAGTGTTTGTTTATACAATTTTTGGGAGCTAAATGTTTAATTGGTGCAAACGATAGCAAATATTGGGTGTCACAATTGTCTATTATGGACAATGGGTCAAAAAAGTCCTATTTGAGGCATCAAATTTGATGATGTGGACCTAAAACCTTAGGTTTAATGAGTGAACGTACCAAGTAAGCTTATATAAAAAATTTGGACTCATTCAATTTCACCACATATGATTTTGAGAAGCTCTAAGTTATGGCACACAACTACTTGGTTTTCTCCCCTAGGTCAAGGTAAATACTAGATCAAAATAATTGGCTAGAGGTATTTTAGTGATATGACAAAAGTGTGCCAACAAATGTTTCATAAAAAAAAAATTAAAGGATTTTAATATGTGAGCATTGGAGATCAAAATAAGGAAAATCATAAACAAGAAATGGTCCCACTCTTCACTCCATTCTTGATGGTCCCACTGTCCGATAATGTTCTCCATTATTTATCTGGCTCTTCTTTATATGGTCCCAGCTCTTCTGTCTTTTACATACTTTTAGTACATACTAGCTCCACCTTACATTATTCCACCTTTCTTCTGTAAATGTCACTTCTTTAGTCTTGTAATCTTCATCACCGATTTTCTCTCTCTTCCACGTTCTTTCATCCAAGAAATGAGCACATCTCACATCATTCTGCATTTATTCCATAAATTTTTAGACTCAAATCACACCTAATTACATGATTTCGTGTTTCTTCTACAAAGTTCCAGTCACATATCACAACTACTTATAGGATTCCATGATTTTTCCATGTAGTTTCATAAGAAAATATCACCCACTCAATTTACACGTTTGATCATTTCATATCTTCGTTACTTGCCTCCTCTATTTAAGAATTACTTAGCTCTTCACCTCCCCAACACCAAGCTTGCTTCCATTGTTTTTTCTTTTTCTTTATTTCATCACCTTTTAACTGTGACCCAATTCCCTTACAAAGAGTCACAAAGGCATCTCTATGGGGGATGCATGGTGGTACAACTATACGAAAGGGCATTGAGAGGTTATTGAACGTCATACGTACGGGATCCTGGTGCCTTGAACGCAATGACCTATACTGAGACTCCACCATTAATGCCTCAATATGAATCAGAGATAAACAATGGAGTAGTTGTGACTCAATGAGGTGATAGAAGTAGTAATTTTCCACACATGTGCCATTAAAGTGATTCAAGGCTGAGGTCAAAGAGGTAAATAAGGTAGGTGATTCCTGCCCATATGCACCGACAAGGATTGCTATATAGACATGCTTCGTAGATGTTTTAAGGGTTGAGTCACTGAGCCATCAAGGAGGATTCAGTTACAGACTTAGGCTTTTGTGCCATTTTCCAATAATCGAATGAATATTGATGGACTATGCCTTTTGGACTTTCATGTCTTCGTTCTCAATTCAATAATGAATAGAACTAATAATCACACCTTAGTGTGTAATGGGTACACCGAAATTGTAAGAGTATTGGATTGGTTCACCGTAACCTCAAGTCTATCACACAGTGAAACACTTTTTGTCACTATATTTATGCAATTAATCTTAGTTTTGTAATCCCATGATGGGTAATGATTTTGTATTTTAGGAAATGTCTCTTCAGTTTTGACGGGTGGTAAAGGTAAAATTTGGAAATAATTATTCATAGGAAGGTTATGCACGTCTCTCTACAAGCTCGATTTGTAATTTGTCAAAAAAAGTATATAAGCATGCTATATTTAAAAAAGGTGAGGGGACTGGTTTAATACTAAGCACCCATCTCTCTCTCTCTCTCTATATATATATATCACTATATCTTCCTTTCTCTCCTTTATCTCTATCTCTTTGTCTCCCTCTCTCTCTCTCTCTCTCTCTCTCTATTTCTCTTTATCTCTCTCTATGTCTTTATATATGTCTCTCTATCTCCTCCCTCTCTCTCTCCCCTTCTTTCATCCTGTATATTTCTAGACATTGATGGATAAAGTAGATGCTATAATAAGGAACAGAGAAATGCCAATCTTCACAAAATATTGCAAGGCATTGTGGAAAGTTGATTTTCCCATAGCATGTTTAATGTTAATCTATGTTACACTACACATTTGAGCTTGATATTGAGATGATTTTGTGATGGTTGAAATGAGGTATTCTAGTCCATTGGTGTCTTGACATATATGTATTGGAAAAACATTATCTATTTAGAACAAGGTATGAACATCGATCAAAACATTTGAATAGAGGAATTTATTTGAATGGTATTAAAATAGAACACAAATAGGGTATGTGGACTATTTGACAAAATTTCACCTTGTATAATTTTAAAACCAAACATTCTCACCAATAAATTAACTACCACTTAATTATTTTTTATTTTCATCTTTGATTTCTTTATTTATTTTTTATTGTTTATTTTATCTTTCCTTGCTAGGAGACATGAGAAGGAACTTTCTAATTATTTCAAATGTCACATTTTGTTTTTCCTTGTTGTGTCATTATTAATATTTATGCATCATATATTACACATCTCTCTCTCTCTCTCACTTATTCCCTCTCTCTTACTCTTTATCTTTCTCTCTTCCTCTTTCACTCTTTCTCTTCCTCTCTCTATGTCTATTAGTATCTCTCCTCTCTCTTTGTCACTTATTTTAATTTACACATCACCATAATCCGTTTTTAAAAAATTCCCAAATTTATGATTCTAAAAACCATAATACCTAAGAGTTGTGGAAGTTCAATTTCCGTATCTTTAAGTGAATGACGATTGTCTTGTATCCCTATGGCCTATGTCATTATCTAGCATTGAAAGAGATTTGTGGTATTTAATAAATCCCATGACCCAGAACTTGTGATTGTCCACAATGACCACTCGAATATACTTTGTTATGGGATTATATTTGTTGGTCGAGGGATCCACAATCTTCATCTTCGCCATGGGCATTTCCACCTTCATACAACATAAGCAACCAATCCCCCTCATCTATCATAAATCATGGGCTCCTGCCACTCAATCCTAGCATTTCATTTGATACATGTAGGCAATGAATGCTTTTGAACATGTAGGTGTTATTCATCTGTAGGCACTAATAGTTGAAAAATGTTGATACAAAAATCCTCCTTGCTTTTCACATGTATAGACAAAGGTAAAAGGTAGAATCAATGGGCATGATTATTTGAATTGTCTTGCATCGCTTTAGTAAACTATCAGTCATTGATCTCTCAAAACAGGTCATATCATCTTTGGATTGTTGGCATGAAATGAGCTACTGAAATTCACTCTCTTTTCTTGATCATTAGATTTCTAGCATGAAAAGTACCATTTCATGAGGCTCCAATGGAGCTATCCATACCAAGCTCCATGATCTTTCATGTAGTACTGAACTCCAATTTGGAATGCTCATTACATGTATCATCTTTTGATTGTTGGCATGAAATGACTGATCAAAATGTAATCTCTCTCTCTCTCTCTCTCTTGCTTCCTTTATTTCTCCTATGGCCTATGTCATGATTCTAAAAACCATAATGCCTAAGAGTTGTGGAAGTTCAATTTCCATGTCTTTAAGTGAATGATGTTTGTCTTGTATCCCTATGGCATATGCTATTTTCTAGCATTGAAAGAGATTTGTGGTATTTAATAAATCCCATGAACCAGAACTCATGATTGTCCTCAATGACCACTCGAATATACTTTGTTAAGGGATTATCTTTGTTGTTTGAGGGATCCACAATCTTCACCTTCACCATGGGTATTCCCACCTACATACAACAGAAGCGACCAGTCCCCCTCATCTAGCATAAATCATGGGCTCCTACCTCTCAATCATAACATTTCATTTGATACATGTAGGCAACGAATTCTTTCAAACATGTAGGTGTTATTCATCCATAGGCACCAATAGTTGGAAAATGCTGATACAAAAATTCTCCTTGCTTTTCTCGTATATAGAAAAAGGTAAAGGGTAGAATGAATGGGCATCATTATTTGAATTGTCTTGCATCACTTTAGTAAACTATCATCCATTGATCTCTCAAAAAAGTTCATGTCATCTTTGGATCGTTGGCATGAAATGAGCTATTGAAATTCACTCTCTTTTCTTGATCATTGGATTGATAGCATGAAAAGTACCATTTCATGAGGCTCCAATGGAGCTATCCATACCAAGCTCCATGATCTTTAATTTAGTACTAAACTCCAATTTGGAATTCTCAATACATGTATCATCTTTTAATTGTTGGAATGAAATGACTGATCAAAATGTACTCTCTCTCTCTCTTAGAATCTTTATATATGTCTCTCTATCTCCCCTTCTCTCTTTCTCTCTTCCTCTCTTTGTCTCATCTCTACCTCTCTCTATCTAATTCTCTTTCTTTCTTTCTTTATATATGTCTCTATGTCTCTTCTCTCTATCTCTGTATATCTTTATATATGTCTCACTATCTCCCCTTCTCTCTTTCTCTCTTCTTAACAAAGCATTACAAAAAAAAACTAAAAAGAACCCTAAAGATTACATAAGGTAGAATCCTCTCCTGCATTACGTTTTGACCAATAAGCTCAAAATCATTTCCCCAAAGATCCATCTTCATCTTCTCCTTCCTCTTCACATAATGACATTAATTCAACCAACCATACTATCTCAAATCCCCCTTTCTCTTCCTCTAAACTTGAAAGATTGTATGGAAAATGATTCAAGATGTTTGTAAACTCTTCATATAAAGGAAAACACCTCGACCCTCATGATTATAACATCACTGAACCTATTCAACTTAAACCATACCTATGTAGAATTAGTCTTGGATATTCCCCTCCTACAAATTATTCAACTCCATCTATTTCCCATCTTATACACTTTAGAGTTTCAACATAGAATATTAGATTTTAAATAATTGATAATCACACATTTTAAATAATATTATTTTAAAAGTTTTTAAAAGTTTATATTAAATTCCTAAAATGTAAAACTATTAACATTTTTTTTAGAATTTTAAGAGTAATGTAGAGTTTATACAATAATTTTTAAATGTAATAATAATTTGTTATAAGTGATGCTAATTTGAATATACCATTAAAAAATAGAACATGATATTATTCTCACCTAAATCTAACTACTTTTTACTAGTTTTCATTTTAAATTTATTAAATTTGGATAATAAGTAAATATTAGACCTTGCCAAATGTTTTTATTCTCTCGCAATATGTTAACGTCTTAAATATTTTTTAAAAGAAAAGCAATCTTAAATGGCAAAAGTCGCGTTATCTAGAACGTCATAGTAAATTTAAAACTCTTCCCTCTTGATGAATGGTACCAATGGATATAGGTATATAAGCACGTGATGTTTTATGTTTATAGCAATTCCAATGCAATAATGGTAAAGTGATGTTGTTCCTTACATAAGATTTAAGGGACTATTTATATTGTTGCACGACCATGTGAATTGGGAGTTACTTACTGTCCTCTATCTCTGGAATATGCCCCATTTTCTTTAAAGGTCGGTAGGTACTGTCAAAAGCACATCTTGCATTGAAATTGAGTATGGAGATATGTCATACTTAACTGTAATTAATTTCCAAATGTGAAAGGTGGAGATTCAATCCATAGAGCTTGGACTACATTCCATAGAGCTCCAAATGCATGTACAACCTATCGTATAGGATTATTGACATGAAAGTTGTGCAACTTAAAGGTTCATGATAGATAAGAGAGACATCTATTACGTTCGTTAGGTCCGTCGGTAGTATTGTTGGGTTTGATAGTGTCAAGTTTACCGACAAGCTTTTATCGGCATGAAGGAAGGAGGCCACATGCACTATATTTGCAAACCAACGAATGAAATGTGTACGACTATGATCAATTTGATCATCTTGTACCCTTATTGCATAATAACAGCCGTAGATCTCAAATTTAGCTCACATCTTTTCACATAGGGAATGCTCTTGTGAGACCATCACTACTACTATTACCATTAACATCAACATGGAAAGTAGGTATGGTGCAGTCACGGTAGGAGGATTCATGGAATGAACTGTCTAGACTGTGCAACAAGAGTAAACATAATGGAAACAACTCAAAGATATGAAAGAAATGCCAATTTAGTCATTCAGTATATCATAGAATTCAAATATAAATTAGCTGGCAATAGGCGGGCTTACAATTTAGCTCACAGGCCTAATTCAGAATATGCTCAAGATATAGCTTTGAAGCACCTTCACACAAAATCTAGACTGTCAAAACTTGATAACTTCTAACTAAATTTCCTAGACATCTATTACATCAATATATATCATATCCGGATCATAAGAGTCCTCCACGTCGGCCAAGGAAGATCACAAACTCCAATGAAGAGCTGTAACATGTGAACATGGATAGGTCAGACCTAAATGAATGGAATTCCTCCGCAAATGAATGGAATGATGTGCAGATCTCAAGGAATGTCATCCACAAACCAAGAAACATGGAATGATGTGTCTTTAGGCTCCATAAGTTGAGAAATGCTCCGCAAGTCTTCTCCCTTAGTTGATTGTCTGAGACTGTCAGAATGCTCTGCTCTGAGAAAATAATTGATCTTCTGATAATGATAACTTTTAGATAACTGGTACAAATGCTCTGAATTCTTGATATAATGTAGATGAACATGTCTAGATGCCAAGTCTAGCTCTGCAAGGCCTAAAATGAAACTACGGCAGAATGCAGACCAAAACACATAAACTACTTTTGACTGAACTACCTAAACTGAACTAGAAAATGAAACAAATAGAACTGCAAACAAACTGAAATGCAAATATTTTTGGTTGATGCAATATTGCTCTTGAACCAGGGATGCTCCTGCATTAGGTCCATCCGGGGTTATTGAAAAAGTGAGTCCCTCACTTTGTTGGGGCTGGAGGAAAACCAAGACTGTCCACCTTGGCCTGAGAAATCCAAGATGAATCTTCTTCCAGTTTGCCTTTCCACTTCACAATATATTCTTTGTATTGTCTTCCTCTTGTGCTACGTCCAACTCTGGTGTCCAAAATGTCTTCAATCTACTTTGGTGCTTGTTGTGGTAACTGCTTCTGTGAGTCATCTTCAATTCTGTCACTAAACTCTGCTTCATGATATTGATGAAGGTCTACAATGTTGAAAATAGGTGATATACCCAATGTCTTTGGTAACTCTACTTCATATGCATTTCCTGAATCAAAATTTCTAAGAATCTTACAAGGTCCAAACTTCTTCATCTTCAACTTGTTATATGTTCCAATTGGAAATCTTTCTTTTCTCAAGTATAGCATCACTTCATCTCCAACTTCAATTCCTTATGTCTCCTCTTCTCATTTGCCCTTTCTTTATACTTATTGTTCATGTCCTCCAAATGCTTCTTCACCTGATCATGCACTGTCTTATGGTCTGCAAATTCCTCTGCTTCTGTACTCCTCTTTTCCTCTACACTAATATCTCTCAATTCTGCTGCTCCTCTAGGATTCATTCCGGTAACAATCTCAAAAGGTGTTCTTCTGGTACTACTATTCACTAAATTATTGTATGAAAACTCTGCTTGTGAAATAATCAAATCCCAACTTCCTGCCTTCTTGCCAACCAAACATCTCAATAAGCTTCCCAAACTCCTATTCACTACTTTTGTCTGTCCATCAGTCTATGGGTAAAATGCTGAACTAAAATTCAAATTTATCTTCATCTTCTTCCAAAGTGTCTTCCAAAAGTATCCAACAAACTTTGTATCTTTGTCTGAAACTATGCTCTTAGGTAATCCATGCAATCTCGCAATCTCCTTGAAAAGTAGGTCAGCTACATGCACAACATCAGTTGTCTTCTTACAAGCTATGAAATGAGCCATCTTTGAAAATCTGTCCACCACTACAAATATTGAATCATGTCCTCTCTGTGTCTTCGGAAATCCCATCACAAAATCCATGCTTATGTCTTCCCAAGGTCTCTTCAGTACTGTTAAAGGTTTATACAATCCGGTATTCTGACTACTCCCTTTTGCAACTTGACAAATTCTACAACTCTGCACAAATTTCCTAACATCCTTATGTATCTGCGGCCAAAAGTAATTCTCACTTACCAAAGCTACAATCTTATTAATGCCAAAATGTCCTGCCCATCCACCACTGTGTTTCTCCTTGATCAAATGATCTCTCATTGAACTTCTAGGTATGCACAACTGACTTCCTTTGAACAACATATCTTCTTGAATGAAATAATCCAACCACTTACTCTGATCTGTCACAATAGGTTCCTTACATGCTTTCCAAGGTTCTGCAAAATCAGTGTCTCCCTCATACAAGTTCTTCAATTCATCAAATCCCATTACCTGAATTCTCATCTCTGTCAACAAGTTTCTTGTTCTACTTAAGGCATCAACAACTTTGTTTGATTTACCACTCCTATACTTCAACACAAAAGTATAATTCTGCAAGAACTCTACCCATCTCATATGTCTTTGATTCAACTTACCTTGACTGTTCAAATATTGCAAATCTTGATGATCTATATACAACACAAACTCCTTAGGCAACAAGTAATGTCTCCACTTCTTCAAGGCTTGAATTATGGCATAGAACTCCTGATCATAAACTGAATATCTCCTCCTTGCATCATTCAACTTCTCACTGAAATATGCTATAGGTCTACCTTCTTGACTCAATACTGCTCCAATTGCATTTCCACTTGCATCACAATCAACTTGAAATACTTTATTGAAATCCAGTAATGCCAAAACAGGTTGTTCTATCACTTTCTGCTTCAACAATTCAAAACTTTTATCTGCTCCTGATGTCCACTTGAAATCTTTTCTGTCACCTCTCATTGTCTCTATCATAGGGCTACAAATTGAACTAAATTTTTTGATGAACTTCCGGTAGAAACTAGCCAATCCATGAAATGATTTGACTTCTCCAATGCTCTCCAGTGTAGGCCATTCAACAATTGCTCTTACTTTCTTAGGGTCCATCTTAAATCCTTCCGCAAAAATCACAAATCCCAAATATACCAATTCTTCCTTCATGAAACTACACTTCTTGATGTTTATCAGTAATTTCTCCTCTCTCAATCTCTGCAAAACTTGTCTAATATGCCACAAATGTTCTTCCTTTGTTTTACTGAAAATTAGAATGTCATCCAAATACACAATAACAAACTTACCCAAGAATTTCTTCAAGACTTCATTCATGAACCTCATGAAAGTACTTGGTGCATTTGTCAATCCAAAAGGCGTCACTAACCACTCATACAATCTTTCATTTGTCTTGAAAGTAGTTTTCCATTCATCTCCTTCTCTGATTCTGATATGATGGTATCCACTCTTTAAGTCTATCTTTGTGAAATACCTTTCTCCACTCAAACAATCCATGATATCATCCATCCTAGGTAAAGGAAATCTATACTTAACTGTGATCTTGTTGATTGCTCTGGAATCAGTACACATTCTCCATTCTCCATCTTTCTTTGGTGCTAACACTGTAGGTACTGCACAAGGACTTGAGCTTTCTCTGATCAAACCTTTCCTCAACAATTCTTATATCTACCTATTCAACTCTTCATTCTTTGCTAGTGTCATTCTGTGTGCTGCTTTATTAGGCAAACTTGCTCCCTGTATTAGATCCATGTGATAGATGATACTTCTTATAGGTGGCAATCCTTCAAGCACATTATTTGATATAATGTCTTCATATTCTGTCAGCAATTCCTTTATCTCCTCCGGCTATTCTTCTTCAGTCTCCTTCAATGTTTTAGGCTTCTTAGGAATCAAGGCATAACATATATTCTCATGTCTCAAACCATCAAGAAATTTTCTTCCTTCTACCAAACAGATTCTAGCATTCCCACATACTTCATTCTTAGGATCATTTTCCAAAGGAATCAAACTAATTCTCTTCCCATTTGCTGTTATAGTGTAAGTATTCTTTCTTCCATCATGTATAGATTTTCTATCATACTGCCAAGGTCTACCCAACAAGATATGACAAATATCCATAGGCATAATATCACACAAGACTTCATCATGATAAGATCCAATATAAAATTTCACCAAACATTGCTCACTCACTGGTACCTTATGATAATCTTGAATCCATGCTATCTGATAGGGCTTAGGGTGTTCCAATCTCTCCAACTTCAGCTTAGTCACCATCTCCTCTGAAACTAGATTATCTGAACTACCACTATCAATAATAACTTTGCAACACTTACCTCCTGATTTGCATCTTATTTTGAACAAAATCTTCCTCTGCAGTGGTTCCTCATTTGTCTTTGCTTGAAATAGTGCTCTCCTCATCACAAGTGATTCTCCTTTCTCTGGTTTTCCAACAGAATTAGGTGATCCAATAGGTTCTTCTTCCACATAGGCTTCTCTTCCACTATTCTCTATCATTTTGCTTGTACTCCCTTGATTACACTCAAATGCACTATGTCCTTCACCTCCACATTTGAAACAAGTGCCTCTGAATGTTCTCCTTTCATATCCTCTTCCTTGTCTTCTGTATCCTTCATTCTGGTATGAATTATAGTTATCTCTGTGATGAAAATTTCTGTTACTACTCTGGTAGTCATTGCTATCTCTGTCCTCCTTGAATGCATTATCAGACTTATTCTACTCCAGATGTGATCTGTCTCCTCTAGAAAATGTTTTGCCTCTTTGAAATTTACCTCCTCTTCCTCTCTATCTCTAATCATGCCTCTTGTTCAGCTTCTCTTCCACTTTCAAGGTAAACTGGTATTCTTCCTCCAAAGAGGTCATTCTTACCAACCTTAGTTCTTCTTGAATGTTCAATCTCAGTCCATTGATGTATCTAGCCACTTTATCTTTGCTTGCTTCACTATGTCATGTCCTTATGATCATCTTATGAAATTCTTCAGTATATTTCTACACAGATTTCTCTTTTTGCCTCAGGTTCTGCAATCTTTTCAACAGTTCCAACTCATAGTCAGCAGGTATGAATTGATTCTTCAATTTTGTCACCATTCTATCCCACTTTGTTATCTTTTCTTTTCCTCTTCTCTTTCTTTCCAACTGAACTTCCTTCCACCATATAGCAGCATGTCCTTTCAACTTTGTCTTTGCAAATTTCACCTTCTCTAGATCTTCAATTTCTTCATATTCAAAGCATTCCTCCATGTCATTTATCCAGTCAGTCAACTCTTCAGGGTTTAAGTTACCAGTGTAATTCTATACATCAACTCTAGGTCTCTTCCCAATCTTCAAAATAGCTCGCAACATCTCTACTTGATCTGATTCTTCTTCCTCATCACTACCTAGGGTTTTGCCAATTTGTTCAATGGATTGAAATTCATCATCATCATCACTCTCAATATTAGGTCTCGGTATCAAACCTCTTCGCCTATCTTCCTTGACAACATCCAAACGAATTCACATTGTTCTCATCATTTCCATCATCTCATCCATTCTACTAGCCATTGTTCCAACAACGACAACTCTCCTCAGTGGCATCTTCCTAGGATCAAGTGCAAACTACCTCAAGTTTGGCGATCAGGCTACAAGGTGACAACTACCTCACAATCGGCGATCGGTTGTAACACAAGTAACTTGCCTCGGATCGGTGATCTATCCACAACAAGATCTTACGAAATTTCTTCACCAACTTTGCTCAATTCACTCCCAAAGATTCAAACTTTCGCTCTGATACCACTTGGTGCAGTCACGGTAGGAGGGTTCATGGAATGAACTGTCTGTTAGAAATGAAAGCAACACTACTTCAATGGAAATCTAATTCGAATAAATTTTAGCAAACTTTAGCTCTGTGTTATTAATGGAGATTGTAATCAAAACATAAACCCACAATACAGAAATATACCAGAAGCAGAATGAAGCACATAACACAAGTGTTTAACGTGGAGAAAACCCTTTCGGGTAAAAAACTCCACCAAGAAAAGAGGCCAAGTTGTATTATCTTCACAAAAGGAGATTACAAATACATTCACTTCCTCTATCCTTCAACCTTCACTCCGGCAGAACCTGGGTACCTGTAAACTATTATATTATTCTCATCTACTATGCTATGGTTTATATAGAATTTACACAACCTCAAGACATTAAATGACTTCTTACAAGCCCATAACACTTGTCAAGAGTCAACAACACAACCTTGGGCGTCCATGGCCAAGAATAGGCTCTTACGAGGTCATAAATGTTGTCATACATGCATCCTACACTTGGAAAAATGTTCCCATGCAAGCTTGAATGACTTGGGGCCAAAAATAGCCACTTACAACATCTTATGACAGGTCATATGCTTTTATCAGTGTCATAGATTCTTATGACAACTTACAGTTGTCATAGAATCTCTTACACCCTCTTACAGCATCTATGACGTTCGTCATAACACTAAAAATAGATTATTCCTCCACATGTGCTCCCTACTTTGACCAATTACCATTTACCATAGTAAATGACATCCTGTAACTACCGCCGGTAACTCCGGGACTTACCGTGCAGTAACTCCGTAATTACCGTGGACAGTAAATAATTTTTACCACTGTCGGTGAAACTTGTACATCCCTTATGGGTAATTACAAATTACAAATAATAAATGGAATAAATATAATATTGGGATTTACAAGGTTAATGGCACCTTATCCCAACACTGTCCAGACCATGCAGCAAGAGTAAACACAACGGAAACAACTCAAAGATATGAAACAAATGCGGATTAAATCATTCAGTATATCATAGAATTCAAATACAAATTAGTCGGCAACAAGTGGGCTTACAATTCGGCTCATAGGGCTAATTCAGAATATGATCAAGATATAGCTTTAAAGCACCTTCGCACAAAATCTAGACTATCATAACTTGATAAATTCTAACTAACTTTCCTAGGCATCTATTACATCAATATATATCATATCCGGATCATAAGAGTCCTCTGTGTCGGCCAAGGAAGATCAAAAACTCTAATGAAGAGCTGTAATGTGTGAACATGGATAGGTCAGACCTAAATGAATGGAATTCCTCTGCAAATGAATGGAATGATGTGTGGATCTCAAGGAAGGTTGTCCACAAACTAAGAAACATGGAATGATGTGTCATTAGGCTCCACAAGTCGAGAAATGCTCCGCAAGTCTTCTCCTTTAGCTGATTGTCTGAGGATGTCAGAATGCTCTGCTTTGAGAAAACAATTGATCTTCTGATAACGATAACTTTCTGGTAACTGGTCCAAATACTCTGAATTCTTGATATAAATGAACATGTCTAGATGCTAAGTCCAGCTCCACAAGGCCTGAAATGAAACTGCGGTAGAATGCAAACCAAAACACAGAAACTGCTTCTGATTGAACTGCCTGAATTAAACTGGAAAATGAAACAAATAGAACTACAAACAAACTGAAATGCAAATGTTTTTGGTTGATGCAAGATTGCTCTTGAACCAGGGATGCTCCTGTATCAAGGTAAGAGTTGGCTGAGAGTTGGTTTGCATGGAATTTTGATTTGATCAATTTTTGTTTCATAATTATTTATTGTTGCAAACAAGCACAATTTTGTATAAAAATTTACTTTTAAAAAGTTGATATAAATATTGTAAATAACCCTATACATTCATTTATCTTGGAAATGTATATTTAAAAATTAATAAATACATTTATATGATCTTGAAAAACTACATTTAAAAATTAATAAATACATTTATATGCACTATCAATATAATATTATTATTTTATAGGTTAAATATTTTTAAAATATTTAAACTAAATTATTATTTTATAGGTTAAACTAAATTATTATTTTATAAAATATTGAAAAAAATATAATAATTATAATAATTTTAATTCTAGCTTTTTAAGCTCAAATATTTAAGGGCCTCCTAAGCCATTACACTTGGAATACGGTCTTTCTGTATTAATTTATTCATGGGCGTACATGATCTATTTTACTTTGTACTATCTTCCTCTAATTTTTAACCTTTTCAAGATTTAGAGTAGAAAAAGTGCATCTAACTTCGAACGGTTCAAAACAAATTATCAAGATGTGGCTCATAAAATTTTTATCAGAAATCTCAAAATATTGTTCGGTGAAGACGGTGAACGAAAAACAATGGAAAGGAATAAGACGGCGAACGAGAGGAGAAGAATACGGAGAATGAGAGGATAAGAAGATGGTGAAAACAACGACAGACAGTCAAGATTATTTTGATCATCTTGCATTCCTTCCTGAGGAGTCTGAGACGTCGATTTAACACGCCAGGCCGGTTCACCTCATAGAGGGAATGCCTTCGGCGTAAAAATGTCATGGTGTGCTCTATTCTCATTTGTACTAAATCATTCTCTTTATTTCTATTTGGCATATGTAGCCTCTATTTGTAAATCTGAGACTCAAACTTTCTGTAGTTTAATGATTATGTATTTTTCACTTTTCATTATTGCATCTATGTTTCTCTTGTTTCATGTTTGTCAATGCCATGCATGATCAATCATATGCTTGTGGGAACATTCTGTCTTTGGTATTTATCCATTTTAAATAAGATTTACTTTCAGTTGTTTCTATTCCCTTTTCTCCAAAATTTGAGGTAGAATTCACCGAATATCCTAAGAAGAGCTGGCTTCTAAAATCCTGGAGGTCATCCTACAAGTCGCATCCCATGTTTGCAAGATTTCCCATTGTTGGCGTAGGTTTGCAAGTGGGTGTACAATCATGTGTAAATAAAACCATCAACAAGACCTATTGCATTGGATGTAAATTTTTCCTATAAATACAATTGTTAATGTCCTTTGGCTAGTGGGTTTTTTTTTTGAAAGGATTTTTGACATAAATTTGTGTGTCATGTATATTTGTGGTTCACATTTTGTTTCATGTGCTTCCTTTAATATTGCTAACTTGAATTGGCTAAGAAATTATACTATATTTGCATCACATAATATTAAGGTGTTCTATTATCCCAATCCACCATTCAACTATAATAGGGATTTATTTCCCATAAACCATGGCTTGGTGTTCAATTGAGCATTTCCCCATAGTGGCATGAATATAATGATTCAATTGGACATTTCCTTTTTATGATCATGGTTCATTAATAGTTGCAATGCCCTTATGAGGACAATATTTTGTGTAATGAGGTATTCGATGCTTAGAAAAGGCCATTGGTGCATTGCTTCATTTGCTACTTGATTTGGCTACATTCTCTACCCAATTTGAATTATTTAGGATTTCAAATGATTGGTTCATTCTGGATGATTTCCTTCAAAAAAATTGATGATGTATTTATAGTGCATAATCTATGGTCCAATTCCAAATCAATCTTTTTGTGACAACAAGCTCTTGCAAAGAGCCTTAAAGTTAAGACAAAAAGGTAATTTCATATGAAATATCTCATTTCAAGCTCCATCATCTAAAAATAAAGATCTACCCATCATAATTAGATGTAACCAATATTCAAAGGAAGATAGTTTTCCTAATCAATGGAAAAGGGCTTTCAAATGGTGTAACAACTTAGATTTTCCAATGGGACACATTGACATGGTAAGAGTACAATTGGTAGTTCATTTTTGGACTTAAAGAATTTAATCATGTTCTAATTCTTTGGACATTCCTTCCACCTAGGATTTGTAGCAACTTCAAAACATGTAGGGCACATATTCAAATCTAAGAGATTGGGTTGAATTCTAGAAATCTCAAAGTGCATAAGCACCATCCTAGAGAAAGACTCAAATGACATAGAATGGAGTTTAAGTTGATAGAAAGCATGCCATGGCGATATTGTTGTTTGAGTGGCATGATAATTCAAGGATAGCATGATAATAAGATGCCTACACATGTATGTATATATATGACAGGAATATTACAGCAATAATTCCAATGCAAGAGCAATGAAAGTTTATGATGGCATATATATAGAGTAGTACATCTAATGAAAAGAAACATGTTTGAAACATGGCGTTGGAGGTTGAAATATTGCATGGCAATGAATCTCACATTTGTTTCAAGGTTGTGTCCAACAAAATATGAATGTCATCTTAGTCTATAGAAACTATCTTGGTATATCTATAAAATTACTAGCAATTTGATGTTAATGTGACATAAGGAATGTCAAGAGGTTTGCACATAGTGTTTATATAAATGTCACAACAAATATATTTGAAAAGACCCTGCATGGCATTCTAATTTAGTGGCCTACATAATAGAAAAACTTACATTTGTGTTTTAAAGGCCTAGCATAAAAGAATAAAGCGAACATGTAAATAAAAGCTCAACACATTTGTATCAAAAGCCAATGCAACATATTAAAGCTAGGCATAAAAGGAAGAGACAAGTTGGCAGGAAAAGGAGACATCAAAGCTGCCAGCATGACAAAGGGAGAAGGGAAATAATATGGCATTGGAGGGTGAAGGTTGTGTAGCATGGATAAGTTGATGTATGAAAGAACAATGAAGAAGTTTAGAATAGCCAACAATGGATGTCAAATGGCCAACATGACATCCAAGGGAGTAACTTGAACACAAAAATAGAAATTGTGTAGCATATAAATAAAAAGTTGACATAGAATATCATATATGAATTAACAACAATATTTGGCACAGAAGTTTAAATGCATGCATAACAAATGGAGTTGTAAAAGCACAAGTAATATTGGATTGTAAATCAATCAACCATCTTTGAAAATTTCATGTTTATCTTACAATTGTGTCAGGAACAAGTTCCAAGGCACACTGATCTTGTTTTAAAATCAAATTTATCAAAAAGGAAAATCAAATCACATGGGAATTCTTGATTATTTTTTATCCTATTGGATTGTAAATGAATCAACCATCTTTGAAAATTTCATGTTTATCTTACAATTGTGTCAGGAACAAGTTCCAAGGCCCACTGATCTTGTTTTAAAATCAAATTTATCAAAAAGGAAAATCAAATCACATGGGAATTCTTGATTATTTTTTATCCTATTGGATAGTAAATTAATCAACCATCTTTGAAAATCTCATGTTTATCTTACAATTGTGTCAGGAACAAGTTCCAAGGCCCACTAATCTTGTTTTAAAATCAAATTTATCAAAAAGGAAAATCAAATCACATGGGAATTCTTGATTATTTTTTATCCCATTGGATTGTGAATCAATCAACCATCTTTGAAAATCTCATGTTTATCTTACAATTGTGTCAGGAACAAGTTCCAAGGCCCACTGATCTTGTTTTAAAATCAGATTTATCAAAAAGGAAAATCAAATCACATGGGAATTCTTGATTATTTTTTATCCCATTGGATTGTGAATCAATCAACCATCTTTGAAAATCTCATGTTTATCTTACAATTGTGTCAGGGACAAGTTCCAAGGCCCACTGATCTTGTTTTAAAATCAAATTTATCAAAAAGGAAAATCAAATCACATGGGAATTCTTGATTATTTTTTATCCTATTGGATTGTAAATCAATCAACCATCTTTGAAAATCTCATGTTTATCTTACAATTGTGTCAGGGACAAGTTCCAAGGCTCACTGATCTTGTTTTAAAATCAAATTTATCAAAAAGGAAAATCAAATCACATGGGAATTCTTGATTATTTTTTATCCCATTGGATTGTGAATCAATCAACCATCTTTGAAAATCTCATGTTTATCTTACAATTGTGTCAGGTACAAGTTCCAAGACCCACTAATCTTGTTTTAAAATCAAATTTATCAAAACGGAAAATCAAATCACATGGGAATTCTTGATTATTTTTTATCCTATGGTGCTGATAGTTGAAGGTTAATACTAAGATCAACATACCTGGCTGTGGAGGTAAAAGTGAGATGGCAGAAGTGGGCCGACGTTTTAATATGTGAGCATTTTATTTCACATGGAGCTGTAAACAAGGAAAATCTTAGATAAGAAATGGTCTCTCTCTTCACTCCGTTGTTTACGGGGCTCTTTATTGAGATGGTCCTACCATGTGATAGTGTGCTCCACTATTTATGCCTCTTTACCTGGCTCATGTGTCTTCTACATACTTTCTAGTACCAAATGGCTCCACCTCACAAATGGGTCCCACATCTCGCATGATTCCGCGTTTCTTTCACAAAGTTTCAGTCAAAAATCACATGCACTCCACGAAGTTTACGATTCCGCTTCTATTTTTTTAAAGTTTCACTCACAAATCACACCTACTTATATGATTCTGTACAGCCCTGGAATTTGATGGGTTATTTGACCGTTTTCTCCATTTTAGATCGTATTTTAAACTTTAGACTGTATAACTTGTCTTGTTAAATATATATATATATGACATTATACATAACATTTTAAATTATTTGTAAATCTTAAAATTTTATTATAAAGTAATATAATATAATAATTTTATTTATAATAATTTGTTATAGAAATATAAATGATGCTTTCTTTTATAATGTTTATCTTGATTTTTAAAAAAAATTGATATAGATATATATATATAAAATTAGAATATTTTTTTCAATAACTTTTAAAAATTAATTTAGAAATAAGTCTTTGCTTTGTCTATACTTGTTATTTATTATTTATTATTTTTAAAAATCAATTTATGCATCATAGTGCTACTAGTATTTAAGGTTGTGTAGCAGTTTGGTGCTCTTTGATGGTCTTACTTAGACCCTGTTCTTATACAACTGATGATTTCCAACTTTATTATCTGTTTTTGTCTTGGTTTGGTGAGATGGTTTGTTTCTAGTAGTCCATTGACTATTCTTTATTTTACCATGACAACATCAATGATTAGCTTTAAGAATCCTCTATAGCCAAGGGAAGATTAGTACAGTTATGAATATCAAGGTGAACCTCTTGAAACAATTGATACGAGTTTATCACTATGAAGTTTCTCCAAAGGAAGAGGTCTTACTGTTTGTAGTTTTGTTTGTGATTGCTGCTATTTTTCGCAGTCTTTAGACTATTTTTTTGTAATTTGCATTCTTTCAATATAAAAAAATTCACTCAACATTTTCTTGACAACTTATAGTTTTCTTAAAACGTCAATTGAAAGGTCATTAAATGACCAAACCGTCATAAAAAAATTATATGACAAGCAAGGGTGACCATTAAATTCTAGGCTTGATTTCATATTTCTTCCACGAAGGATCAGTCACACCTACTTACGATCTTATATGATTTTGTATTTCTTCCACAAAGTTTAAGTCACAAATCATTCCGCCTTTCTTCCACAAAATTTCAGTCATGAATCACACTTAGTGGAGAGGAGACATCACACCTGTCTACATAGGTCTATATACCCATGAGTAGTATATAGGGTTGAATTCTAGAAAGCTCAAAGTGTATAAGCACCGTCACACTTGTCTACATGATTCCACAATTCTTCCCCACGGTTTCGTATGCAAATAACACCCATGGAAAATTACTTTATGAATGTCTACCTATAGCCAACACATGCAAATAATTCAATGAAATGTTGTGACAAACTCCTAACCATCAAATTTATGTAAAGAGTTAATCTTTAATTATGAATTTCCTACTCAAATGTTTGTAATGAAATATTTGTGTTTTTCATTTATGGGAGCTTATATTAATGTTGTAATTAATTAATTCTATAAGGTGGTTGTACAGGAAAACCTAACCCTCTCCATCTATTTATTACAACATTTCTCATTGTAAAGGGGTTACCAAGGTTGGTTACAGGTTACCATTTTATGGGTGAAATACAACAAGAAGAAAAGGCATTTTGTACTTTTGCAAATTTCTAAAAAATAACACTTTAGACAACAATCTAATTTTCTATCTATCATTAAAGCATCATCTTTTCTTATGTTAGATTATGTTGCTATTATTTTTCAAGATCCTTATTTGCAATTTGTGAGTTTTATTCAAGTTTATTCATCACTATTGTGTAGGTTTATTAAACTCTATTTTCTATTAATTAAATTTGCACACCTCATTCATTCTAAAACCCTATTACGATCACATAGATTTGTCAAACATTGAATCCTATGGATAAATCTGCATGTCTTTTCCCTTTCTTTCTTCTCATTCATTTTGAGTAATCCTAAATATTTATTTCTACCTAATCTATTGAGGTTTTCTCTACTCTTCCTCTTTTCATTTTATTTTTTCCTTTTATACTTTCAGTAAAAGGGCGAAAGTTCAAAGCCATCACACATATAAAGGAATCGACTAACATTGATCTAACTTCTTAATTTGAATCACTACAAAGTGACATATATGTTTCAAATTTTAAAATGATGTAAACTAATAAAATGTAAATTTTATTGTATTTTATGTTTGTATTTTAATTTTTTTAAAAAAAATTATTTAAATATAGTATTTTATAAAATTGACACTATAATTTAGTTGCTGATAAAATGTTGAAAAATAAGGTTGAATGGGACGTCGCACTTTATATAGTAAATTTTATTTATTTTCCTTCTATTTATTTGTGTATTCATAATTCAAAACTTTAGTGCATAGATTAATTTTTTCCCCATTTTGAGAAATATATAGTTTTAAATAAATCTTGGAAGTTGCGTGTAATGAAAACATAACTATTTCGATGGACATCAACTTTTGTATTAAATATTTATCCAAAATAAGAAAAAAATATATCATCTCAACATGGGATCTCTCCTCTAGTGCATCATATTTTTCTCAAATTTTTTGATAAACATTACTATTTTTTCTTGAGCAGACAATCAAAATCGTATTTTGGTGTTGATGAGCCTACTTTTAATAAAAATAAAAAATAAAATATAAACACTAATTAAAATGTTTAAAAAATTATATTTTTACAAAATAGACTTACAATCTACAAAAGGGTATTTTTAGATTATTTTAAATGATTATTTGCACAAGTAGGAGTTGTTAGAAAATCAAGTTTTTAAAATAATTTCATGTTTTTGGAAAATTAGCCCCAATGTGATGCTACATATGTTTTTAGTTGAAGGTTTCAATTGGAAAAGTTGTGGCCTAGATGTAATTTAGCTAGAATGAATCCAGATAGAACATATGATTGACCAAAATTAACTTTTAGTTAGAAATACTTAAATTCATTTATGCTGATGAGTTGGCCAAAAGTGTGACACAACTTTGAACTTTTACCCAAAAAGTACAAAAAAACCCAAAAATACCTCCATCTTATAAGAGGGCCACATCTTTCAAATGTAGAGGAAAATCACCTATTCAATGACATTCCTCCAATAGTCATGAACATTCATCATTTCCCATTAGGCAAGTTAAACTTTGATTTCAACACAATAATGCAACACATCTATTTACCAACAAGTGAAACATCATGGTTGTTACAAGGAGATTGGTTGAAGATCATCCACCACCTATCCCATAATTTTTTTTATGTTGAATTGTGATTGCACTAATAGATAAAGACTCTCTTCAAAATCATAATAATGGTTGCATTGGTTTTTGGATAAGTAGAAAGAGCACAAATTTGGTCTTTATGAGTTTTCCACTGATGGATTTGACTCATTACTAAGTAAAGTTACTTCATTATTGCTTCTAATGTACTGGCCAATGATGCATGGTGGGGGTTTGCTATTTATGCCCTCAATGTTGAAACTATTTCTACATTTTGATTTTTTTTTGTTCCAACTACCCTAATAGATCTTCTTGACTTTGTCGAGGGTTTGTGGGAAGTGTTGGGGGAGATTTAGGTGATAGGGGATTCTCTTCAGGAAATTCCTCACCCAAATTAGGCTCTGGGCTAGAGTTTATATAAGCTAGCATAAAAATAACAGAAAATAAGAAATGTATTCTAAAAAATCATAATTTATGAAAATACAAATAAAATTTAATAAGAAAACATGAAAATCCTAATTACGTACCTCTTCTATAATGTGGAATTATGAAATAACTTGGAAGGGGGCTTGCAAATTTTGTTTGTAAATAAAGCATGATCAGGTTTTTCTTTGCAAAGAGTTCTCAACTATAATGATAGAAATGGTTGTATTTTTTCTGTTAAAACAGTATGCGCATGTTATATAACACACACATGTCATGATTTGGTAATTACCAAGCCATAACACATGCATGATATGGATTGGTAATTACCAAGCCATAACACATGCATGTTAAGTGAATATTTATCTAACACGAATGTGTTTCTTTCAAAATTGCTTATTTGGACACTTTTTTGTCCCCTTATTTGGTGCACTCACCCCTTGATCTCAAATATATCTAGGAGAAAACATTGGAACCCTTCATCTAACCAAATAGATCACCTATTTGAGGTAAAGGAAATCAATTATTAATTATGGCTTTGTTTATTTTTGATAATCCACGTATAGCTATAATGTACTATCTTTCTTTTTCACAAAGATCACTAGTGATATCTAGGGTGACACACTAGGTCTAACATAACCTTTCTCCACTACTTCTTGCATCTACATTATTAATTCATTCAATTTTTGAATATTCATTTTATATGATGTAATAAAACCTATTTAGTTCCTAGGTTTAAGTCAAACAATAAATTCTACATCTCTCTTAGGTAGAAATCTTGACAGCTCTTCTAAAAACATATTTGAATATTCTTGCAAAAGAGGTTAATCCTTCATGGTCAGTTCTCAATTATATACTACTATGGTAACAACATGGATCTTTACATTTCTTTTCTTACCTTCATCACAAACGTAAATTTCAACATAATTGTTGTCACGAAGGATTGCACCCTTGTTAAACACTAAGCCTAACAATCCCGTGACACATTTGGATCACTTTTAGACTGTGGGTTGTCTATAGCAAAAGTGAACCTCCAGAAGAGTCATCTCCCTTTAAAAGCCTCCTGGATTTGATGTACTTTCAAGGAAAAGAGATAGAGAGATAACTAATGAAACTTAAAATTGCTCCTAAGAGGTGATGCACCAATGATTATACTCTAACTTGCAACCTAATTCACAACTATCTCTCATTAGATCTATTCACACAAATCAGTTTGGGCAATCTTAACACATAAATATTTCATAGAAAGGCCTGAAAACTTCTACCTTCTTTGAAGGAAAACTAGTGTTTTCACAACTTGGAAAGATAACAAAAACACTTGCACAACCTACAACCTGTGATAATGAATTGCTTTTATGTATATATGCTTTAATGAATGAGACATAAATTTAAAGGTTTGATGTTAAAAATATAATAAACTTTCATCAAAATCACTCAATAGAACACATCACCTGAATCTAAGAAGGAAAACACCTGATTTTATTGAAAATAGTAGGAATACATCTACAATAACTGTAAAATATGCTGAGAAATAAACTGCTACTGTATATAAATCTGTAAAAAAACTACTGAGTTACAATACTGAAATCTCTCTATGCACTGTGCAAAAGAAAAGAATAGAAGCAAGAACTGAGAAAAAAACACAAGATTTTTCTCCTATAATACAAAATCTCTCCAAAAAAGCCATGGGAAGTCATCTCCAGTCTAACTGAACTCCATCTGATGCATGAATAGGTTGGAAAGAGATCCTCAACCCCAAAAATAGTCAAATCTTAGTTACTAGGTGAGCAAGAGAAAAAGGCCTAAATTAGAGGGTTCATAACTGCTTGATCTGGACAATACCTAGCACTGAGCCTATGGTATTGTAATACAATAAAATAAACAAAGAAGAATTGAGTTTCTACAAATAGGCAAACTCGCTAAGAGTTGTGAATTGCCTCCAAAAAATTGATTTTCATTCATTTCCATTTGAAATATATAGGCTTACATATCATATGAAGGGTCACATTACCCTTGGAATACAAAAAGAGCTATTGGAAGGTGAAACTAATTACAAAATTATAAAAAACCTAAAAATTAGGAAATTATTTATCTTCCCCTTGGCAGGGTCATAACTCCTAGCTATTTTATCAGAATTTGAACTTCTTGGACTCATTGGAAAGATAAACTAATTATCTAGTTTGAGTTGCTTGGTTTCTTAGTGTTAAAGTCTTGAGCCCTAATTCCACTCCGAAGGCCTCCGAAAATGCAATTTACTAAGATGTAGAAAATACCAAAAATTATATTTTTGATATTTTCCCAAAAATACCATTCAAATGACCCTGGACTGGATCACTGCTCCTGATTGAGCTATTTTACCTCTGAACTCCTCCTTTCAAGGTGGTTGATTGAATAGACTTCCAAAAATAGTTCTATTTGACCAAAAGTCAAAAATAGAAGCAAAAATATCCTCTTGCATGACTTTCCAACTTTTGTTTGACTCCTCTTCTCTTTTTGCATGTTTGGAAGGCAAAAATAAATTATTTGAACAAGTATTAAAGGCAATCAGTGTTTATGATTTACTTTAATAGGTGTTATATAATTATCTTCTTTGTTTTTATGTAACAAATATTAAGGTAATTTGTAAAATATTACCTTTAATAAGTGTTAAAATTCAATATATTTGGTTACTAACCATGCAAAAAAGAAAAAGCGTCACATTATGTATGTCTATATTTTCCACTCCTTACAAAAGATCACAAGGTTTATCATAATATCCTCATATCCTAGCTTATGCTAAAGCTCCTAACAATGGCCTCATGATGGAGAAATTAACCTAGGTCATATGGCAAAACATCTAAAAGGTTATAATGACATTCTCTTATTTCAAACCTTAATTATATTCTCTTCTTTGATGTCCAAGTTTGACAAGAAAACCTAAAAAGGTTAAAAAATCTCATTATCACCTTATATCTCCCATGGGCTCATGATGCATTCTAACACTTCAACACTTACAAGTCTTGACCATGGCCTACTTATTGCTTGTCATGATTTTTTTCCTTTTCAAAAGTCAAAAAGACTTATGTCTCAGGCTAGGGCATTGGCATCAATCAACAAAAGATCTACCAAACCCTAAAGGAATAATTTATTCATTCTTCTCTATTGTATTGTGACTTTGTTGGTTTGGAGTGCCACCATGGAGATTTTTTGCAACCTTGAATTGGGTCTCCTTCCTTTGCCATAATGCCTCCTAAAACTGGTAAGCAAACTCCTTCTCTTACTATGTATATCTTCCATCTTGTTGTGTTTGTCCTCTTAAAGGAAAATAGTGAAACTTGCATTTTTTCTTGTTTTCTATGTGTGCTCTCCATGCTTCCACTGTGTTTGTTCTCTCTCTCTCTCTATAATGAAAAACTAAAAACTAATTTTTACTCCTCTATGGCTCTTTTATTTAGAATAATACAGTGTTTTCAAATTTGCTAGCTCCCTCAGAGGCAGATAATGAAAAGTATCTCTGTAAGATACGAGCATATTGTTCCATCTGTTGTCACTGCTATTTCATTCTTGACTGGATGTGGCTCCTTGTTTACCATAAAAACTGTGAAGGCTCACATCATCTCTGCATTCTGTATCCTTTGTGGAAAAAATAAATGTAACAGTGGAAGGATGTGAGGAGTTTTTTTTGTTTAAGACAAAAACTTGCTAGGGTTTTGCTGGAACTTGTGGGGAAAAACCCCTATTTTCTGTTCATGTTTTCCTCCTATTATTGAAAGCTAATTGCTACCTATGCAAGACTTCATTTGAAATTTTTATTAGAGAGCTGTGAACTCTGAATAGTGATGGAAGAAACTCTATATGTGCCCTTTTCTGATAATATGACAGTGAAAACTTTCTTCTGTGCCTCTGCTCTGAATGTCCTTTTAAACTTGAGAAAAATGCTTAACACATTAAGACTAGTACTTGCTTTCTTTGATAGTACATAAAACTGCCTCTTTTCTCTCTCACTATCCTTGACATTTTTATTTGCCAGCTCCCTCAGCCTTGAACTTTATACCATTCTCCGCCTAATTTTTGAATTCCCCCTTTCTAGCTCTATCATGATCTTTGGCTCAAAGTACACTAACTTTTCTAGATGGACTTTGCTTTCTGAGTAAGACAAGCTCCTCAATCTCCTTGTGATGTGCTACTTTGTCATAGTGACTGATTTTCATGATTCTTCTCTATTTAAACTTGATAATCTTTATGTGACAACTAGATCTTTTATGTTGTTCCTTCATACTTTTGCTTCATACTTTTCTATTAGACTTGAGATTGTCTCTACTCTTTTCTACTTGCATTTGACCTTAGGTTACTGAACAAGTTTCATAAGGATCATATGTACCTCAAGCTCCATTTTCTATATGTTTAAGACTTAACTCAAGAGGCTCAAAAGGCTCATTTAGATTTTCATGTAAACTATTGCCTCCTCTATATAGTCCTCTATTCTTTGCTTATTGTACTTGAGGGCTTAAATCCTTATGAGACATTTTATGACAACTTGATTGTAGTTGACTCTACCATAGTGCCTTGATTGCTTCCCAGATCTTATTGATTGCTATTTGTGACTATTATCCTTTTGGATGGCTATCTTTATAAGGGACTGTTTCTATTCCACATGGCTATTTCTGTATGGTGACTGTGAGCACTACTTCTTATGGCTTTTTCATAATTGCCTGTTGGTTTAATGGTCTTTAAAAAAATCGTTGGTGGATAACAGACAACCTATGAGTTGCCGACTGCCCTTTCTTTATGCTTTATAAAATGACCATACAGTCACATGTATGGCTATATTTATTCTATATCAGTCATAGAGAGGGCTACTATGGTCATACAACAGTCCCTATGAAATGATTGTTCTACTCCTTTGATACTTTATGACTATCTTTTCTGGCTTGTTAGGAAGGTTTGCTAACTTTTCATTTCTCCTTGTACTCTCTCAATCTCTTCTCATGATATGATACTGTTGTTCCTCCTTTCTGTACCATTATCATTATGTTGTCAAAATGCATGCAGTACCTTTTCCATATGTTTTGCATCATGAAAACTTTTCTAGTACCCTCAAATGGCTTCCCTTTTGGAAGAAAGATACTTTGAAAGGCTTCTCTAGTGTCTCCTAATCAGACTGTCCTCATACCTTGTGGTCCCTGTAGACTATCTAAGACTGCCTTTGTGACTGCTCTAACTTTGATAGTCATTTATGACTGTGTTTGTCCTTGCTAAACAGTCATCTCTATATTGGTCATTATCAAATACAATTATCTCTTTTCCTTTATTTCATGAATTGTTGTTCCTTTAGATTGTATCCTTAGCTCTTCTTTGCTAGCAAATGCCACCTTGAAATATCTAACCCCCTGATAGTCCCATGAGTACTTGACTATCATCTCAAGCTTTGTGTCCTTTGCAATTCCTTGGATTAGGTATGTACCTCTATCTCTATCATAATTATGACTGTCCCTAACCTAATACATCTCGTGTCTTTTTGCTAGCACAAGCATCTTCCTTAGACAATCTTGAGTAGTCCTTAGATCAATGCAAGGTGTCTCACTTTTGTCTTAGCTGCATTGTCAATGTTTGAAAAGGGTTTTAAGGAATTATAGTAAGCTTGTGATAAGCACTTTGTAAAGGTTAAAAATTTGGATTTGTTTTAATGTGGGTTAAATCCTCCTTTCACCAATTACATTCAAGGACCTTCAGATCAAGTGGCAACGCACTATCAGGTCCTTGGTCACTTACAAATGTAGGGAAGCTTGGATTAGGGTGTTTGATTATTAATTATTCTTCTCTTATGCTTAATTAACCATCAAAACCCTAATTATGCAAATACGGAAGCAAACTGATGAATTACAGAAAAAGCTACTACAGACATAAGCAAAATGACAAATAAATGTGCACTTGTTTTTGGGGATCTGAGGCAGAAAAGTCAGGGACAAAGGTGCAGGTGCCCAAGTCCAATGCCCTGCTTTTTGTCTAGATTTGGGAAATCAGTCTGCAACTCTTTCTTGCTATTCCAAAGATTCCTCTATTGCGGAACTTCAGGGACTAGGGTGTAGGCGCCCTAGTCCAGGGTGTCCTTTTTTCTTCTATTCTACACTTCTAACACTTTAAGATGCCTTCCTACAACTCTACTTTGTCTAGCTCCTCCTCCTGTAACCTGCAACCATGAAAACTTTGGGAGGGGGGTTGTGGTGTTTAGAGGCTTGCCTCAATCAAGCCCCGGAGGACACTTAAGTCTCCGAACACCATTGTCAGATAGAGAGTGCATGCCCTTGTGAGGCAGAGACAAAATCCAAATGAAATAATGATGAAAACACAATGTAATGTCACCTTGTAGTGAAGGTCTCATAAGAGGAAGATGCTCTTCACTCAATGAGAGGATGATTGCTCAAATCTACAAACACACACATAAACCACACAAATCTGCTCTTGCAACATGATGAAAGCCTTTAGGATGCCAAAATCACATGAACATCATCTAGTTTATAAATGAATGCCTAAACATGCTTTTATATGCAACTACAAACATTCCTACCAAGAATTTCCTAATGCAAACTTATCATGTCGGCATAGGACCTAATTGACGGTCACAAGCCGACACACAAAATTTGGGACTGACCCAAAATAGGGCAGGACTAGGGCGCAGGTGCCTAATTCCTCCCCCTATTTTGGGCAGGGCTAGGTTCAAGGGGTCCCCCTAGGCCCTATTTGCCATAAAACCCAAGGTTCATTCCATCGTGATGTTGAAATATGATCTAAAATGTCCTAAATGCACACAAGAGACCTAGGAGCTAACCCAAAAGAGGGAAAAGGCCTCAAGGGGACATTTTCTGACGTTACATTTAGCCCTGACTTTAATGTATGTATAAATGTGAGGCCAATACATGCATTAAAGTATGGTCGCAAACACAACAAACACGCCAAGCACGGAGAAGACACGCCAATCACATGGAAGACAGTAACAGACACACAAAACATGGAGAAGACAGTTACAGTCACGCAGAACATGGAGAAAACATCAGATGCATAGAAGACACATTAATGCATGGAAGATAGAAATGAATCTTTTCTTTTCTTTTTCTCATATATATGAAATGTAGATGCAAGTACTGGAAAGTAAACAAACCTCCCATAATGCAGGATGTACTCATCGCACAAGTCTTTAAACTGCATATATGGGGCAACACACACGCAAGACACATAAAACCTCCCAAAATGTAGGATGTACTCATCGCACAAGTCTTTAAACTACATATGGGACAACAAACATGCCACACAAAGCAAGCACGCCAAACACGCACACTTGAAGACACAGAGAAAATACGACAGACAAGCGATGGAGTGTTCCCTATTTCTAGGCTTATCACCATCTCAGGCACATTACAGGCACACACTGACAATTGGGCTTTGCCATACCAATCACCGAAGACATGCTTAAGGGTTGAGTTAGTCACAAAACCGCTCCCCCACCTCCACAGAGGACTTTTGAAAATGACAAGATGTGCAATTTGCTCTGAGAAATACACCATCTCTGCCTCCGCAGAGGGCTTAAGAAAAAGGATATGCTCGATATCCCACCTCTGCAGAGGGCTTACATGAATGATTGATTGATTGATTGCAAACAAACTCAGAGTGCAGGATGTACTCATCGCACAAGTCTTTAAACTACACTTGAGGCCAAGCACATAGCTAACATCTACAATAGACAGCTTACCTTATATATGCCCCCACCATAAGGTGGTTGATATCAGCTATCGATATCAAGCATGTTAAGGTAGGAAGAAAACACACAAGGGAACACAGACTCTCATAAAGCCCATGCCCCTGGAAGGTGACATACACTTTACAATCGCCAAATATTCCCACAAACACATCCCTGCAAGAAACATGTTAGTGTCTATAACATCATGATAAACAACAACATCAATGCATATGATTAACTACACAAAGAGCCAAGGTTATACTATGAATTCAGAGTTCAAGGATAACCGTAAGGCTACATCATGAAGATCTCCAAATCGAGCACCACCAAGGCTAGATTCAAAGACAAACAATGGTGCACAGAGTAGCAGTATTGTTAAGGGTTGTAAATGTGATAGAACATCATCAAAATCACTACGCGGAAAGCACGAGTGCTTCTACTAGCCAAGCATCATATAATTTATTACAACCCTATCGTCATATTAGGAACTAAGTCCATTTTTTGATTGCTCGTGAAAGGGACACTAGGTCCGCATCAATATAAATGTTTTTTGTCATCCACCCGCTAGATAGAAACACTAGAGGAAGGGAAACAATAAATCATAGAGGAGAAACAAGTGTCTTAGGGACACTCACATAGGAGGGTACCCCCAAGTCGCCAACCACAATGCTATGTCCGTAAGACACAACACACAACGATGAAATCAAAGAGAGAGACAATATAGAAGAATGATGATACAAATAGAAGAAGGTCACAACAGAGGCGGTCTCCTGGTATCCTGGACCTTATAGGAGAATCTGAGGTCATCCCAGGAGGCCTAAACAACACACAACACATCACGGGGGAAGCACATCACGTGAGAGAATAGGGTTAGAGATACTTACCTGTAGAGCCCCGTGGGGCTAGTGGGTATCATCAAGCACATCCTCATCGTCCTCCCACTCCCTAATGTTAGAGGAAAGTGGGACATAAGGCACCATAGCCCAATTCATATCTTGCTCATCATGTTGTTCATGCATAGGATCATCTTTGTTTGGTTGAATGTTAGGATCAATGTTTTCTTATTGAGATGTGAGGTTTATAGCATAAGCTTGTCTTTGCCTTCTTCTTTCTCTTGTTTTTCTATTTCATTTTCTTTTACCACTTATCTCTTGCAAGATAGGGCTTTCCTCTTTCATAGGTTTATGCAATTTAGAAGATGAAGCATCAGGATCAAACATCATTTGTCGCGGTGGAATCTTTTATTGTTGACAATGACCTCCCAATCTTTGTAAGGATTTCAGGGGAGGGACCTCAACATAGGGACCTTGTCCTTTCGATCTAAGATTCTTTTCACATGCAGGTTGCTTGTCTTTTGTCATTTCTTGCATAGAGAGACCAGGCATTGGATGTAAAAGTTTTTCTTTGTAGTTTCTATAGCTCAAAAGGTAAAGTCTATTCTCAGCTCCAGTTCCTTTTCAGTTTTATTCCAAAAGTAATCCAATGTAAATTGTTGTTGTGTACTTAAAGGCTTATATGTATTTTGATGAATAGCATGCACTTGTCCGTTCAAGGCGAATTTGACACATTTATAGATTGTTGAAGGGACAACATTCATGGCCTTTAACAAAGGATGTCCAAGTCTTATTTCAAAGGTATTAGAAGTAGGGGTAACATCAAACCATTACTCAACATGTTCCTCAAATACAATGACTAACAATGATATCTTACCCAAAGGATTTTCATAGGTTCCCTTATGTGTTTTAATCATCATTTTCGAAGGATCATAAGAACCTTGCATTAACTGATGCGCAAAGAGGAACTCTTCAGTAGCCACATTAGTCATGCAATTAGGATCAACAAGAGTTTCATGCATAAGTTTTCCCATTATTTTCACAGTGATATAAAGAGGTCCTTCAGTGTCTCCGATTGTTCTATCATGAGGAGTGAACACAATTTTGGGTTCAGGGACCTTTCTTTTCATGTAAGGCCTAGGAGGGAACCTATTGTTGTTATTTTGATTAGAGGCCATTTTTATATGTTTAAATCAATTTCAAATTAGATTTAAAAGTTTTTCCAAAAGTATGCAAAAGACAAGTGCCAAACTATATGCCAAAATGACCTAAAATGCTTTTTTTTTGTACTTTTTCAATGCAAATGAGTGAACTAAAAGGTGTTGTAAGGATTTTGCTTAGGGGAATAAAATAATATGTCTAATATAAGTCCAAAACAGCAATAATATCCTTTACAACATGCTTTTTATGCAAACCTAGGACAAAGGGTAGTTGAAAGCTAGTGAAAATAGTCAAAATATGCAATTTTTTCGCCAAATTTTCACTACAAGAGCCCTATAAAAGGGTGTTGTGAATATTTTTAGGAGGAGAAGAAAATTATTACACTAATAACAGCAAATTAGTGCAAAAAAAATCTTCACAACATGCCTATAGTGCAAATCTAGTGAAAATCAATGTTTTTGAAGCTCTAGGTTTGAGATTTTGACACAAAATGCTATATGAATTGTTTGAAGTATGATTTATGATGAAAATGAAATATACTGAGATCTGAAAATGAATTCCAAGCTCTAAGATGCAAAATGCAAGTGCAATCTAATGAAAAATCAATGAAATTACTAGTTTTTTGTTGAAATTTTCAATGCAAAAATTCAATTGTTTGAGATCTAAATGCAAATTTACACCTAAATGAAAGACTACAGCCAAATGAAAATTTGAATGTGTCTCTAAAATCAGTAGAAAAATCTGAAAGAAGATTTTATCTACAAACCCTAGATTTTGGAATTACTAGGTTATATGAAAATTGTCAAAATTTCTATAAAACCCTAGCAATTTTATGATGAAAATGCAATGCAACTATTGGATTTTTGTAAATTTCTATAGTTTATATTAGATCTAATCCAAAAATCATGAATTAGGGAAAATTATAATGAATTGATGCAATTTAGTAATCCTAACAATGCAATTTTTTCAAAATTTTCTCAATGCAATAAGATGAACGACTATATGAATGAAGCAAATCAAAGAAAATCTGATGACAAAAACTCAACAAGGTGCAATCAAGTCCAAAAACACAGGTTCACCAAAATGTAAAGGTTAAAAATTTGGATTTGTTTTAATGTGGGTTAAATCCTCCTTTCACCAATTATATTCAAGGACCTTCGGATCAAGTGGAAGAGCACTATTAGGTCCTTGGTCACTTAAAAATGTAGGGAAGCTTGGATTAGGGTGTTTGATTATTAATTATTCTTCTCTTATGCTCAATTAACCATCAAAACTATAATTATGCAAATATAGAAGCAAATTGATGAATTACGGAAAATGTTGCTACAGACACAAGCAAAATGACAAATAAATGTGCACCTATTTTCAGGGATTCAAGGCAGAAAAGTCAGGGACAATGGTGTGGGCTCCCAAGTCCAATGTCCTACTTTTTGTCTAGATCTGGGAACTCAGTCTGCAACTCTTTCCTGTTGTCCTGGAGATTCCTCTGTTGCGGAACTTTGGGGACTAGGGTGCGGGCACCCTAGTCCAGGGTGTCCTTTTTTCTTTTGTTTTGCACTTCTGACACTTTAAGATGCCTTCTTGCAACTCCACTTTGTCTAGCTCCTCCTCCTATAACTGCAACCATGAAAACTTTGGGAGGGGGGTTGTGGTGTTTAGAGGCTTGCCTCAGTCAAGCCCCAGAGGACACTTAAGTCTCTGAACATTGTTGTCAGATAGAGAGTGCATGCCCTTATGAGGTAGAGGAAAAATCGAAATGAAATAATGATGAAAACATAATGTAATGTCACCTTGTAGTGAAGGTCTCACAGGAGGAAGATGCTCTTCACTCCATGAGAGCATGATTGCTCAAATCTGCAAACACAAACACATAAACCACACAAATCTACTCTTGTAACACGATGAAAGCCTTGAATCACCTTTAGGATGCCAAAATCACATGAACATCATCTAGTTTCTAAATGAATGCCTAAACATGCTTTTATATGCAACTAGAAACATTCCCGCCAAGAATTTCCTAATGCAAATTTATCATGTCGGCATAGGACCTAATTAATGGTCACAAGTCGACACACAAAATATGGGACTGACCCAAAATAGGGCAGGACTAGGGCGCAGGTGCCCAAGTCCTCCCCCCTATTTTGGGCAGGGTTAGGTTCAAGGGGTTCCCCTAGGCCCTATTTAACATAAAACCCAGGATTCATTCCATCGGGATGTTGAAATATGATCTAAAATGTCCTAAATGCACACAAGAGACCCGAGAGCTAAACCTAAAGAGGGAAAAGCCCCCAAGGGGACATTTTATGATGTTACAACACTAAGCCTAAAAGCATTCCATTATCTCTTGTTGAGGCTGTTATCGTAATAGGTGCTAATTGTATTCCTTACTTTGATAGACCTTAGTCCTTCATGCTCCTCCAAGATTGTTATGACAACTTTAATATATGCCATAATGAGATATTTTCAATGTACATGTACCTGCACACTCAGCAAATAAGTTAGGAAAACAAATGAGGTTTAGTAGCCTCCTCTACCAATTAAATGATCTTCTCTTTTTGGCACCTTCTTGTGATTGTATATCTGCATCTGAGAACTATTTATCTCTTTCATTTTCTTGATTAGATGTTTGTGAAAGATAGCATGTCTAGTTGATATTTTCACATATAGGAGTGAGGGCATCTTGAGTTCTAATATATCTCTCTCTATCTCTTGCAGGTACCTTTGGAGATATCAATGGGGAATCTCAAGTTGGTGCAACCACTGATGGGGGGTTTGTCATTTAGGCAATGACAAATCCCCCTCTCTCTTATATGTTTCTTTTTTTGCTTCAGATGTACATGCTTTCTTTCACTTCATCTTGTACAACATAGTCAATTCCCATGGCTTGTGTGGGAACTATGAACAGATTCTCTTTTGAATATAAACAGTTATTTCATGCAATGGTTTGTGTATTGTTTATTCTTTTGTAAATCAATCAATTCCATAAGGGAAAATCTAAAATCTATTTCATGGTACAGTTGTTTATAATCATGAGTAGATTTAGAAAATTTTGTGTAACTTTCTCACTTGATAATTGGATCAACTGTAATGAATAGACCACGAAAACAAACTAAAACTCGTAGCTTAGTTTTTCTTTTCCTCTTGTCTACTTTGGGATGCCTCTTGCTCTAGTGGGATGCCCTTCCCATTTTTATCTAGCTTGTGTAGCAACTCTTATTGAGTTGCTACATGACTCTAGTAAAAGTGATAATAGGAATGGCCTTCTACTTGAGTACTAGGCATTCCATACTAGGATGTAAGCTTTCATCTTCCCCAATCTTCCTCTTGCTTTAGACAACCTGGCCTAAGTTTCCATTAAACCTGTCTCCTTCTACAAAATGTAGAAAACATTAGTGTTGTCCTAGCTTGACTTTATTGGGCTAAAGTGCATAATTAGGTAACATTCTTGGTGATCTCTATGCCAGTTTTGCCTGCTAAAACTCTAAGGACCAATTGCCTGGTATATCCATTGGGTAATAGAGTCCTTTCTTGTCCTTTAGAACTCATAAAATTTCTAGAGACTCCGCTGTTAAAAACATTGAACAACAACAAAATAATTGAAAACTAAACAAGGCTAACCCTATAAAGGGCCAACAAATTGTGCATTAGTACTTCATGGAAAGTAAAAATTGAACTGAAATAAATGTGCAATCAACAACTATTAACTCAAACCTCTACTCTACTATGATACATGTTAAAACTCTTGCTCCTCAGAAACAATGTTTGAGGTGCATCCCATTGATTGTGATAGGCATTACCTCACCTTCCATATTGGCCAACTAAAAATGATTATGCTATTTGCACTCAACAATCATGAATGGGCCACCCCACATAGCATAAAACTTGTTGTGATTACTAGGTTTGCTCTTCAATTCATCCCATTTGAGAACAATGCCTCCCTCCTTGAAGTGTCTGGGTGTTGCCCCTTTATCAAATGTCCTTTTCATCTACATCTGATGTATCTCCAACTATTGTGTTTCTTTTTTTCTCATTTCTTCCAGGTTTAACAACTCAGCTAACCATAGTTCCATAGGACCTTCTTCCATCATCTCAAGCTCTTTCATGAGGCTTAAAGCTAGTAGTTCAGTTAAAATGGGTAGCTTGGCTTCCCTGCCATACACAAGCATAAATGGAGATTAACCTGTTGATCTCTTAGGGGTCACCCTATCAGCCCATGAGGCTAATTTCAACTTTGAATGCCAGGTCCTCTGATTGTCTTCTATAGTCCTTTTGATAGTCCTGATTAGGTTCTTGTTAGTGGACTCAGATTGTCCATTACCTTGAGGGTAGTAGTTAGAAGAAGTACTTAAGTAAACACCATGCTTAATGGCCTAGTCAGTTAGTTTCATTCCAACAAAAGCTAAAGCATTTTCTAAAATAATAGAATCTGGTACACCAAACCATGCTACTAAGTTTTCATAAAAAATTAAAATAGCCCCCTCATTTGCCTCTTTCAAGGCTATTGCTTCTGTCCATTTGGTGAAATAGTCTGTAGTTGTTAACACCCATTTATAGCTAGAACTAGATGGTGGGTTAATGGCCCCAATAAATTCAACGCCCCACTTGGTAAAAAGCTAATCCATTGAGATAGGCTATAGAGGCAAGGCTACCAACTTTTGTTTGCCTACAAATACAACACATTTTACACATTTTCTCACCCATGCATGCACATCTTTAAAAATAGAAGGCCAATAATACCCAACCTTCATGATCTTCAAGGCTATTGTTCATGGTGCAAAATGACCACTAGCTGGTCCATCATGAAATTCATGCAAGACCCTCTAAATCTGGTCTGATTCTATGCATCTTAAAAGTACACCATTATAATCCTTTCTAAACAAGGTACCATTCAAAATGACATATGGGATGGCTTGAAGTCTGAAATACTTCATTTTGGCAGCATTTAGCCCTGCTGGCAACTCATCAGTATGCAAGTAATGAACCATTTCATGTGTCTGGCTACTACCATTTGTTGGGATAGCAGGCTGTGACTTGTTATCATCTATTAATACGACTTCTTTTTGCATTTTTGTGTCATTTTCTGCACCATCAGCAAGCTATTCACACAACCCCTTACCTCTAACTAGCTTAGTGACCTTGATATTCACATCATATTCCATCACTTTAGTTACCCATCCAACCCTTTTGTCTCCTAAATCCTTTCTCAACAAGAATTCCTTAACACTAGGATGGGCAACCATCAGCAGAATCTTATTGTTAGAAAGCATGTGCCTAAACTTTTTAAGGCTTCTAATAATAGCAAGCACATGTTTTTCTACAAATGAATACCTCTGTTCGTAGCCTTCTAATCCTTGGCTGAAAAAAGCATTTGGCTGCTTCTGATTATCTTTGTTTTGCTGTGTTAACATAGCAGAAATAGTATCAGTGCCTCCATAAGCATACATTATGAAATCCTTTGAGAAATCTAGATTTATCAATGTTGGTGCTACTGCTATTGCTTCTTTTATGTCCTCAAAACTACTTTTTCCTTCCTTGGTCCAGCTGAAACCCATATTCTTTTTCAGCATAGATGTTAGAGGCTTTAAAAGATTGGCAATATTTGGACTGAATCTTCTTACAAAGTTGATTCTGCCTAAAAAGCTTTGCAACCCCTTTTTGTGAGCTAGTAAGGGTAAGGATGACATGATACTTACTCTTTCTGGATTAATTGTGATCCCATGTTTGGAAGCAATGTGACCCAGAAGCTTACCTTCACAGATAGAAAAGATACATTTTTTTGGATTAAGAGAGATACCATACTCTCTACATCTATCAAAAAGCTACCTCAAATGAGATAAATGATCTTTTGCATCTTTTGAAAACACAATGATGCCATCTAGGTAAAGTAGCACAAACTTATTCATGATACCATGAAAGGCCATATCCATGGCTCTCTAAAAGGTTTCTCCAGTATTTGATAGTCCAAAGGACATCTTTTTGTAAGCCATGGTTCCCCATTTTGTTGTGAAGGCTGTTTTGAACTAGTCTTCTTCCCTAACTAAAATCTGATTATAACTTGAGAATCCATCCAACAGTGAGAACCTCTCAGAACCTGATACAACTTGCAAAATCTATTCCATTAAAGGCACGGATAATGGTCTTTTAATGAAGCTCTATTTAAGTGCTTGAAATCAACACATAACCTAATTTTACCATTTTTCTTTCTCACAAGCACCAAATTTGACACTCAGGATGTGTGCTTGATGGGAAATATAATGCTGCTCTGAATCAACTTATTAAGTTTAGTCTTAATGAGGACCTCCATCTTAGGATTAAGAGGCCTTTGCTTTTGCCTCACAGGTTTTGCATCTAGTTCTAGCTCAATGGTGTGCTGTGCTAGTTCTGGATTAAAACCTTTCAGATCTTTTTATTCCCAATCAAAAATGTCATCATTTCCTGAAATAATAAAATAAATGCATGCTTATCTTCCTTGGTACATACCTTTTCCAGCTTGAGGAGTTTGGCTTTGAAAATCTCGACAAGTTCATAATGTTCTCCCTTTATCAGTATGCTAGCTTTCTCTCTTCTCAGCTGATCATATGAATTAAAAATTGACTCCAAGGTAACAAAACCCTTTGGTAGCTTTTTTATTTTGAGTTGGAGTATTTCGTCTCCAAATTGCTGTTGTAATTTCTGTTGATTTCCAACTGAAAATTCAGCTTCTCAATGAGGAAATTGGCAATTTGCTCATCACTGTCAAACACTTGCCAATGGATGTTGTTATTTGGGACTAATGGCCTCACAAACACCTTTACATACTACTGTCTTTCCACATTTTTGATCTCCTTTGGAATGTCAAACTCAGCTCCCATGGCAGCCAGTTTATCAACCTATTTATTTTGGCTTCTCGGTAGGGACAACAGGTTAAAAGAATCAAAATCTTCAATTATATTCCATATTATGTGCTTGTATGAGTAAGTCATTTTTAGTGACATTTACGTTTCCCACCTGATTTGCAACCAACTAACTACCACCAAATACCTGCAAACACTTGATATTTTTCTTCCTAGCCCATTCCAAACCATGAATGAGTGCCTCATATTCTGCTATATTGTTATTATAGTTGACAGTAAATCTAAAGGTTGCATAATATTTCTCACCTTTAGGGGAAATAACATGGCTCCACCACCGACACCTACCTTACTTCTTGCACCATCAAAATAAAGCCACCACAAGTCATTACCTTACTGTTCTAGCTGTTGTTCCTGCTATTTTTCTCCTTTCATGACGTTAGGAACAATCTGATTATACTCATGGATCATGTAAATTCCTAATCTAGCTTCCTCCATTTTCTTGTAAGGGTCATCTTCATGATTTCAAATGCCCATTCATCTAAAAATAGATCAGCAATGTTCTCTATTTAGGTGTTACTGTCATGGACACTAGGTTGTTCCTCTTCATGATAAGTTAGATTGGCATTTATAGCACTAGGGACATAGGGTTCAATATGATCTTTAGCAATGGGTTTGCCTTTGACAATTACGCTTGTACCATATCTCATCCTAAAACAGATATGTGACCAATTAACTGATAAATAACCACCCAACTTTGTTGTGAAATCCCTAGAAAGGCATAAGGCAAAATACGGAGGTAAGTCTATAACATATATATTTTGTGGTATAGAAAAATTTAGGCAAGCATGCAATGTAAGACCCAAGTTCTTGATAACCCTAATGGTATTAATAGATTTACCATCTAGATGTACTACTGCTTTGGACAGGGGCTCATAATTCAAACCCAACTTATCTACTATCTGTTTAGGCATTACTGAGCTAATGGCACCTAAATCAATCATGCAATTATGAACTACACTTTTACCAATATTCAGTGATACATAGAATGGGGTTGGTTTGACATCATGAGTTTGCTATTCTTTCTTGATTGGGGGATCATTTGCAAGCAAAAATCTAGGCCGGTCTTTATGCTAGTCTTGATTGGGTTCATAAGTCAAAGAGACATTAGATAAGGCTTTTTGTAACAAGTCTTTTTGGCCTAGAAGAGAAAATGACTACCACATAGACATGCTTACATTTACTTTCTTCATATGTTCTAAAATATTGAAAGGAAAAGTACCAACCTTAGGTTGTCCTCTTACAACAATAGGATCCACTTGCTGTTGTACCAATTGTGGCTGCCCTCTTGACTAATCTTTGTTTGGAACAAGTTGTCCCCTTGGCAAAACTTGAACATTAGGTGGCTGTGATGGATCAAAAACACCTTGCTAACTTGTTTGAGCCTGATTTTGCCCTCTACCAACTTGTTGTCTTAGATCAATGGCTCTCTTTTTGGCCCTTGTATTAGCTGCTATGGATTGGGTTGACTAGTTTTTTCCCTGCATATGGTTCACCCCATAGAACTCCCCACCTTGCCAATTCATAAATACTGCATCAGGCTGGTCCTATTCAGGATGAGAAACTTGTTGTTCTGGGTTTTCTTATGATATGTTTTGTTGCACATCAGTGTTATTTTAGACCATTAAGGTCTGATTTATCATGCCATTTGAGCAAGTTGCTTGGTTATGTGGATGGTTGCATGGGTAACACTAGTCATACTCTTGTGCCATATTATTATGAACTGGAACTAACTCCCTGGAAGTGCTAGCAGCATGCTGGTTATAGGGCTGATATGGTCTTGTGTTAAAATTTCTTCTTTGGCCTTGGTTATCAGCCTGGTATGGAGGTCTATTTTGCTGGTTAGACTATTGTTGGGCCTGATATGGGGCCTGATAAGGTCTGTAAACTTGGTGTTGCTGCTTCTCTATGTTCACTAATTTATTGCCAAATGTTTGTAATGACCCCTTAATCTCCTGAAGCTCCTGGGATGGGGCTGGGACAACTTTTGTCTAAGTATTTACTTGATAATTTAAAGTTGGTACAATAGGTACAACAATTATATATGGGATTTGCATTGCGACAGGTGTCTATACCTTTGGGAAAATAGGCATTGGGGGTCTTAGGGCTATTTTTCTAGTTTGGACTAGGCTATTTTTAGTTTTTATAGCAACATCATAAGTGTCTGGTAGTGTTGTACCACCCATTAATTGAACCATTACTACAATATCACTATTTAAAGATTTAAGAAAGTAAAAGAGCATGATTAGTAGTAAGCCTTATCGTTGTTGGTATTCTGACCCAAGTCTTTTGAAAATGGAAGTTGAAATCTGTCATGTGCTCTTGTGGAGCTCTCTTTATTGTAGTTAGTTGTTTAACCAGTGATAGGTTGTCTGACTTGTCTTCAAATTACTTATTTAGAGCTTCACCCAATAGATCCCATGAAGTGATTGAATTTACAAACAAGCCCCTAAACCACTGAAATGCTTTCCCCTTTAGAGATGTAGCCAAAAGTCTCATTGCAACATTCTCTTGTGTTATATGATGAACTGAACATAATGCAACCACATCTTTGATATGTTCAATGGGAGTGGTTTGATCTTCACCAGTGAAGAAAGGCAAGCTACTAAGAGCTTCCACTAGAATATCATCATGTTGTGTAAGCTGCAATGGAGTGCCACCATTAAATGTTAAAAAAAGGCAACTATCTTGCCATTGGTGGAGCTTGTACTTGATTGTTTGATACTTGATTTCTTTGAACAAACCCTACAGGCCTAAGATTTGGAGGAGTATAATGGGCTCTTCTTGTTGGAATAGGAGCTCTCGTTGCTATTCTACCTCTTCTTCTTAGTGGGGACAGCTGCAGGTACTCAAATGGAGTTGAACTTCCCCTTGTTTGTATTCTTCTCATGTGCTATCTGCACTAGATCTGTAAAAAATTAGAAGAATAAAGTCACCAGGTATACTTTTTCACCTCAAAATGTTGAAACTCTACTATTTATACCAAGACAAAAAAGGGTCAGTGCAAGAAGTTGGGTCCACTTTTTGGCCAAAAAGTGGAAGTGTTTTCCCTGATTTTTAGAATTTGTCACATTTGAACTAAACATTTGAGGCACTTAAAGGTTGAATCTTAGAAAAATTTAGTAATATGAAATGTAGTACTCAGAGTCTAGTTTCCAAATATGTAATTTATTTTAATACCCAGATGATACAATTTATTTACAATAGGCATTTCTAAAAACCACTGTTTAAAAGTCACTTTTTTTATCATACCATGCACGTGTACGACCAACATAATTTGACCTAAATAAAAGTATTTTTCTGAATCCTTTTGGGGAAAGATGTGTAGTATAGTGAAGTTTGATGAGGATATTTTTTTATAATTATTTTCCAAATGTTTTTTTTTATTAATTTTTTATTGGCCCTAATTGCCGTTTTTGAAAACCCTCATGTACGACTAACATAATTTGAGCAAAACTAATCATAAAATGTTTTTTTTTTCATTGTGTAAAGAATGATGTGTAGATTGATGACATATAAATTTTTTAAAAAAAACTTTAAAAATTAAAAGTTATTAAAAAAATACAAACACCTGTCATTTCAAGTTTTTGGACCAGTTTGCTCATAAATTAAATAATAAATAGAAAAACAAGTCCAATAAAAAAAAATCATATTTTAAAACTAGACACTGTCATCTGTAATGGGTTTTAATTTCGTAAAAAAATTAAGAAAAAAATGTCGTCAGCCATAGAGGTAAACTCAATTTTTTCTCTTGTTCTGTACTTAGAAAAATACTTGCATGTCCAAGGCAAGGGGTTGGCTTACCATGCCTTTCCCGAGCCTAATCTTTTAGGAATGGGTACCCATTCTAAAATGGGTACACGTTATAAACGGGTACCCGTTCCTTTTGTGTGGCAAAAAAGAAGCGCGCATGGTTTTTTTTTCAAATTTAAACATCTATATAGAAATGGGTACCCATTCCTAAACGGGTACCCGTTTAGGCTCAGGCACCCGTTTCTGTCAGGATTTTTTTTTTTCCGCGACTTCCCCTCTATGTGGACCCAACTTCTTGCACTTACCTCAAAGAAAAAAGGTATTCTAGTGGCCTGAAACTTAGTTCAGAGTCCCACTAGGTGTGCCAAAAATTGTTGTCACAAAGGATTACACCCTTGTTAAGCACTAAGCCTAACAATCCCATGACACATTTGGATCACTTTCAGATTGTGGGTTGTCTATAGTGAAAGTGAACCTCTGAAAGAGCTGGCTCGCTTTAAAAGCCTCATGGATCTGATGTACTTTCAAGGAAAAGAGATAGAGAGATAACTAATGAAACTTAAAATTGATCCTAAGAGGTGATGCACCTGATTCACAACTATCTCTCAATAGGTCTGTTCACACAACTCAGTTTGAGCAATCTTAACACATAAATATTTCATAGAAAGGCCTAAAAACGTCTACCTTCTTTAAAGGAAAATTGGTGTTTTCACAACTTGGAAGGATAAGAAAATCACTTGCACAGCCTACAACCTATGATAATGAATTTCTTTTCTGTATATATGCTTTAATGAATGAGATAGAAATTTAAAGGTTTGATGTTAAAAACACAATAAAATTTCATCAAAATCACTCAATTGAACACAACACCTGAATCTGAGAAGGAAAACACCTGACTTTATTGAAAACAGTAGGAATACCTCAGCAATAACTGTAAAATATGCTAAAAAATAAGCTGCTACTATATATAAATATGTAAAAACTACTAATTTATAATACCAAAATCTCTCTCTACAATGTGCAAAAGAAAAGAATAGAAGCAAGAACTGAGAAAAAAGCACAAGCTTTTTCCCCTATAATACAAAATCTTTCCAAAAAAGCCAAGGGAAGTCATCTCCAATCTAATTGAAATCCATGTGATGAATGAATAGGTTGGAAAGAGATCCTCAACCCCAAAAATAGTCAACTCTCAGTTGCTGGGCGAGCAAGAGAAGAAGGCCTAAATTAGAGGGTTCATAACTAGTCTTGATTGAGCTATTTTAGCTCTAAACTCCTTCTTTCAAGGTGGTTGACTGAATAGACTTCCAAAAATAGTCCTGTTTGACCAAAAGTAAAAAATAGAAGCAAAAATATCCTCGTGTACATGACTTTCCAACTTTTGTTTGACTCCTCTTCTCTTTTTGCATGTTCGGAAGGCAAAAATAAATTATTTTAACAAGTATTAAAGGCAATCAGTGTTTATGATTTACCTTAATAGGTGTTATATAATTATCTTCTTTGTTTTTATGTAACAAATATTAAGGTAATTTGTAAAATATTACCTTTAATAAGTGTTAAAATTCAATATATTTTATTACTAACCATGCAAAAAAGAAAAAGGGTCACATGATGTATGTCTATATTTTCCACTCCTTACAAAAGATCACAAGGTTTATCATAATATCGTCATATCCTAGCTTATGCAAAAGCTCCTAACAATGGCCTCATGATGCAGAAATTGACCTAGGTCATATGGCAAAACATCTAAAAGGTTATAATGAATTTCTCTTATTTCAAACCTTAATTATATTCTCTTCTGTGATGTCGAAGATTGACAAGAAAACCTAAAAAGGTTAAAAAATCCCATTATCACCTTATATCTCCCATAGGCTCATGATGCATTCTAATTGTTCAACACTTACAAGCCTTGACCATAGCCTGATTATTGCTTGTCATGATTTTTTTCCTTTTCAAAAGTCAAAAATACTTATGTCTCAGGCTAGGGCATTGACATCAATCAACAAAAGATCTACCAAACCCTAAAGGCATCATTTGTTCATTCTTCTATATTGTATTGTGACTTTGTTGGTTTGAGTGCCACCATGGAGATTTTTAGAAACCTTGAACTAGGTCTCCTTCCTCTACCATAATGCCTCCTAAAAATGGTAAGCAAACTCCTTCTCTTGCTATGTATATCTTCCATCTTGTTGTGGCTGTCCTCTTAAAGGAAAATAGTGAAACTTGCATTTTTTCTTGTTTCCTGTGTGTGATCTCCATGCTTCCACTGTGACTATTCTCTCTCTCTCTCTCTATAATGAAAAACTAAAAATCACTTTTTATTTTACTCCTCTGTGGCTCTTTTATCTAGCATAAACAATGTTTTCAGATTTACTAGCTCCCTCAGAGGTAGATAATAAAAGGTATCTCTGTAAGATACAAGCATATTGTTCCATCTGTTGTCACTGCTATTTCATTCTTGATTGGATGTGGCTCCTTGTTTACCATAAAAACTGTAAAGGCTCGCTTCATCTCTGCATTTTGTATCCTTTGTGGAAAAAATAAAGGTAACAGTGGAATGATGTGAGGAGTTTGTTTTGTTTAAGACAAAAACCTGCTAGGGTTTTGCTAGAACTTGTGGGGAAAACCCCTATTTGTTGGTCATGTTTTCCTCCTATTATTGAAAGCTAATTGCTACCTATGTAAGACTTCATTTGAAAGTTTTATCAAAGAGATGTGAACTCTGAATAGTGAGGGAAGAAACTCTATATGTGCCCTTTTCTAATAATATGATAATGAAAGCTTTCTTCTCTGCCTCTGCTCTGAATGTCCTTTTACACTTGAGAAAACTGCTTAACACATTAAGACTGGTACTTGCTTGCTTTGACAGTACATAAGACCGCCTCTTTTATCTCTCACTATCCTTAACATTTTTATTTTCAAGCTCCCTCAGCCTTGAACTTTATACCATTATCTACCTAATGTTATAATTCCCCCTTTCTAGCTCTATCATGATCTTTGGCTCAAAGTACACTAACTTTGCTAGATGGACTTTGCTTTCTAAGTAAGACAAGTTCCTCAATCTCCTTGTGATGTGCTGCTTTGTCATAGTGATTGATTTTCATGATTGTTCTCTATTTAAACTTGACAGTCTTTATGTGACAACTAGATCTTTTCTACTGTTCCTTCATACTTTTCTGTCAAACTTGAGGCTGCCTCTGCTCTTTTCTGTTGAAATGTGTAGGACAATTGAGGGGGGGGGGTGAATTAGTTGTCACAAAACTTTTACCAATTATGAATATCAACACATCCAATTCTTAATCACTGTTATTAAGATTAACCATGAAAGCATAAAACAAGAAGCTCAACACAATAACACATGAGACACTAAAATTTTTATGTGGAAAACCCTATAAGGGAAAAACCACAGTGGGTGTTAGCCCATAAAAATAAATGAGTTATAGCAATACCAAAAATCAAAGGCTCACTACCCAAAATGCTCACTGCAAATGTTAGGGCTCATTGCCAAGATTGGCTCACTACCAAGGGGTGGCTCACGACTAAGGATTGGTGAACTGATTTGATAGCATCTAGTTCATGCCCGAGTTCAGTTTCATTGAAGCAAAATATAACACATCTGCTTTGCTCTTCTTACACCTTCACACCTATCTTTTCATTTTCACACAAGGACATCTTTTTCACAACTACATTACATGTTTATATACAACTCATCAACTTTGGAATGTACATCAAGGTCGGCATTACATTCATCAACCGTTGGAGCAATCTCCGAGGTCGGCATTACAAATATACATAGAAATAGGTTTTGACCTAAACAAGATTAGCTAAGGGAAGGATGTATGTGGATCATGTTACACCTTAGCTGGGATTCAAAAGCAATCTTCCCATCACAACACGCTTCCACAATCTTCAATGCATCTCTGCAAGTAGTGAAAAAACCAGGTCAGCCAAGACTAGTGTTAACATTAAGTCTTTGAAGAATAGTCTTCTTCTATGATCCAAATTTCTCTTTTTGGACCAATCCAAATGTAGGAACACGATCAAGAGACATCCACAAGCATATTGTAATCACCAAGAACAACTGCACAATCTCTAACCACTCTATCAAGAAGATTCTTCAAATCGGAGTACATAAACAACACTACCAGCTACTGTCATAAGGAAAAGATTGCTTGTGGACCACCAAATCATGAACCATTGGAATTGAAGGCACTTATCACTATTACAAACTTTATTCCAGAATAGCAAACTGAAATACCTAACTACAGAGAAATGCAGAGCATAATACATTCTCCTTGTCACCACCAACTATACAGAAAAAGCAGATTTTACTCTGGTGAACATATCTCACTCAAATCTTCATACCAGAGGCTCAAACTTGGAAGATAGCATCTTCAGACATGTATCTAAATAACTTCCAATCTGCAAGCAAGGATATTCATTCTACAAGAAATGTAGAGCAATCTATTGGACTATTCTACTGTACTAGGAATACTTATTATATTCAACACTTAACTCATTACAAGAAAGCATAAAAACAAGAGTATAGTTGACACCAATGACAACACAGATATGTTGACATCAATGACAACACCGATTAGGCACATACTTGCAACATTTTCTACTTGCATTTGACCTTAGGTTGCTAAACAGGTTTCATAAGGATCATATGTACCTCAAGCTCCATTTTCTATATGGTTAAGACTTAACTCAAGAGGCTCAAAAGGTTCATTCAGATTTTCATGTAAGCTATTGCCTCCTGTATACAATCCTGTATTCTTTTCTTATTATACTTGAGGGCTCAAATCCTTATGAGACATTTTATGACCACTTGATTGTTGTTGACTCTACCATGGTGCCTTGACTACTTCCCAAATCTTATTGACTTTTATTTGTGACTGTTATCCTTTTGGATGGATGTCTTTATAAGGGACTATTTCTATTCCACATGGCTATTTCTGTATGGTGATTGTGAGCACTGCTTCTTATGGCTTTGTCATACTTGCCTGTTGGTTTAATGGTCTCTAAAGAAATCCTTGGTGGATGATGGACAACCTATGAGCTACTGACTACTCTTTCATTATGTTTTATAAAATGACCATACAGTCATGTGTATGACTATTTTTATCCTATACCAGTCATAGATAGGGCTGCTATGGTCATACAACAGTCCCTATAAAATGACTATTCTACTCCTTTGATACTTTATGACTGCCTTTTTTGGCTTTTTACGAAGTTTTTCTAACTATTCATTACTCCTTGTACTCTCTCAATCTCTTCTCATGATATTATATTGTTGTTCCTCCTTTCTGTACCATTATCATTGTGTTGTCAAAATGCATGCAATACCTTTTCCATATGTTTTGCATCATGAAAACTTTTCTAGTTCCCTCAGATGGCTTCTCTTTTGGAAGAAAGATACTTTGAAAGGCTTCTCCAGTGTCTCCTAATCAGTTTGTCCTCATACCTTGAGGTCCCTATAGACTATCTAAGACTGCCTTTGTGACTACTCTAACTTTGATAATCATTTATGATTGTGTTTGTCCCTACTAAACAATCATCTCTGTATTGGTCATTGTCAAATACAGTTATCTATTTTCCTTTATTTCATGAACTGTTGTTCCTTTAGATTGTATCCTTAGCTCTTCTTTGCTAGCACATGCCACCTTTAAATCCCTAACCCCATGACAGTCCCATGACTACTTGACTATCATCTCAAGCTTTGTGTCCTCTGTAACTCCTTGGACTAGGTTTGTACTCTATCCCTATCATAATGATGACTATCCCTGACTTGACAGAGCTCATGTCTTTTTGCTAGCACAAGCATCTTCCTTGGACAATATTGAGCCATCCTTAGATCAATGTAAGTTATCTCATTTTTGTCTTAGCTACACTATCAATGCTTGAAAGGGAATTTAATGAATCATAGTGAGGCTTGTGATCATCACTAAGCCTAAAAGCATTCCATTATATCATTTTGAGGTTGTTATCGTACTGGGTGCTAATTGTATTCCTTACTTTGATATACCTTAGTCCTTCATGCTGCTGGAGGATTGTTATGACAACTTTAATATATGCCATAAATGAGATAATTTCAAGTACCTGTACCTACACACTCAACAAATAAGTTAGGAAAACAAATGAGGCTTAGTAGCCTCCTCTACCAATTAGATGATCTTCTCTTTTTTGCACCTTCTTGTGATTGTATATCTGCATTTGAGGACTTTTTATATCTTTCATTTTCCTAATTAGATGTTTGTGAAAGATAGCATGTACAGTTGATATTTTCACATATAGGAGTGAAGGCATCCTAAGCTCTAACATATCTCTCTCTATATCTTGCAAGTACCTTTGGAGATATCAATGGGGAATCTCAAGCTGGTGCAACCACTGATGGGGGGTTCGTCGTTTAGGCAATGATGGATCCCCCCTCTCTCTTATATGTTTCCTTTTTTGCTTCAGATGTACATGCTTTCTTTCACTTCATCTTGTACAATTCAGTCAATTCCCATGGCTTGTGTGGGAACTATGAACAGATTCTCTTTATGAATATAAACAATTATTTCATGCAATGATTTCTGTATTGTTTCTTCTTTTGTAAATCATTCAATTGAATAAGGGAAAATCTGAAAACTATTGCGTGGTACAGTTGTTTATAATCATGAGTAGATTTAGCAAATTTTGTGTACCTTTCTCACTTGATAATTAGATCAACTATTATGAATAGACCATGAAAACAAACTGAAACTCATAGCATAGTTTTTCTTTTCCTCTTGTCTTCTTTGGGATGCCTTTTTCTCTGGTGGGATGCCCTTCCCACTTTTATCTGGCTTGTGTAGCAACTCTTATTGAGTTGAGCTACACGACTCTAGTAAAAGTGATCATAGGAATGGCCTTCTACTTGAGTAGTAGGCCTTCCATAGCAGGCTATAAGATTTCATCTTCCCCATTCTTCCTCCTGCTTTAGACAACCTAGCCTAAATTTCCATTGAACCTGTCTCCTTTTGCAAAATACAGAAAAAATTTGTGCTATCCCAGCCTAACCTTATTGGGCTTAAGTACACAATTAGGTAACAATAATTTGATGATATATTCCTTGTATGCTCACAATGATTCCTTGGTCATCTAGACATCTAACTAAATGTGAATGGTAATTTACATTGGATTTATGATTCTCTAGCCAATCCATTCCTATTACTAGATCATAAGGACCTAACTAGGTAATAAAAAGAGTTATTTGAGTTTATAGGGTTCCTATTTTAAGGATATAATTCTCAATTTAGTTAATAATTGGTTTCCTAACACCATATTCCATTTCCTCTCTAATTCAAGGATTGATACACCATATAAATTACATTTTTCAACACAAGAGGGAGAAGTGAAACTATTGGTTACATTAGGGTAAATTAAAATAGTTATAGAATTAGTTATAATAATACTTGGAGCTTCAATTACTATTGTTCAAACTATAATGTGCTATTAACCTATAGATAGTTCTTGGTTTAGTTTCCAATGAGAGAAGAAGGTGAACTTGTGATAGTTCATGTTTATAGTGTTTTATCACAAATAGGTAGACAACTATAAGTAGCTATGTAGTAAGTTGTGGTGAGTTTCAGGTTTTGTGGTTTAGCATGGAGGCTTGTCTAAGTCTAGTGTTGATATAGTTGCAACAAGAAGTCATTTGGAGGAGAAATAACAACCACATATTAATTTGAGTATGTTACTAGAGTGTGTATAATAGTGCAAGTCTAGTTGCATTGTTGGAGTACATATAGTGACATCTAGGAGCATGATGATGTTCTAGAGGATTCTTACAGTAACTACAAGTAGGTAGGATCAATTAGGTGTTTGTCTCTATTGTTGTAAGTTGTGAATAATGTTTGGTTGTAGTGTAGGATTACATGTACATAGTTTAGGTATAGTTGGTTAACAAATCTTTGATCAAATATGAGTGGTAGTAACTACTTATGTGTTAGATTATCCATGTGGAGAGGTCATGTTATGCATAATGTGTGGTATGCTATTGTTATGGTAAAGTCATGGTTGTATGATTGTTGGTATTCTACATTATAGTTAGCTGATTAGATCATTGGTATTCCATGAAGCTACTATGTCTAATTGCTCGTATGGATGTAATAAGTTTAGATAGATCTATTGGTTGATGTGTTTTATCCTAAAGGCATCACAAACCTATTGCAAGTTTATACATTGTGTCTGCAAACTAAGATACACTATAAGAGAGACCTATTGTATTAGATGTAATCTTTCCTATGAATATAATTGTTAATGTCCCTTTTATGGTCGGTTTTTTTCCCAAAAGGGTTTCCCATGTAAATTTGTGTCTCATGTGTATTGTTGGTTTGTGTATTACTTCATGTGCTTCCTTCAATGTTGATAATTTGAATTGGTAAAATAAGCATAATTATATCTGCATCACATCATCTTAATGTGGTCTAATATTTATCTATCAGTTAACTAAAATAAGGATAAATTTCCTAGCATTTGGTATTAGAGCATGTTGTCTAGGAAAGGGCCATATCATTTGGAGTCATATCCATATGTGTGTTATTGTAAAACCCTCAACTAATTAAACCCTAGAGTATAATTTGTTGTAGTGTGTTAATAACTTGTTTTAGTGGGAGACAATGAAGTATCTTGTGAAAATATAGAGTAAGTGTATTTTTGGATTCATGGGAAGCAAATCAAGGTTTGATATTGAAAAATTTATTCTAGTAAGAATTTTGACTTATGGAAGTTGAAGGTTGAAAATCTCTTAGTAGAGAGAGATCAATAGATAGTGGTAACTTCTTTGGCTAAGCCTACATGTATGTCTAATGAGGTCTGTAGTACATCGGATAAGAAATTTAAAAGTACTATCCTTCTACATATATTTTGTGGAAGAAGATACGATCCATGTATCGATCCAAGATTCTTCTAAACAAAATCTTCTTGAAAAATAAGTTATATTCCTTGAAGATGAAAGATGGAGATTCTATAAATGACCATCCCAACACTTTTAATTTGGATTTGAGTCAATTTATATCAATAAGAATTAATATATAAGGATGGGATAAATGTTTTCTGTTATTTTGTTCCTTACTTGATTCATGGGAAAACATGGTTATAACAATCAACAATAACTATTCCTCATCCAAATTGAAAAAAGTCATAGGAGTTTTGTTGAATGAAGAGATCAGAAGAAGGTCCATGGATGATAACTCAAGTGATTCTCTAGCTATAAGGGTGAGGCCAAAGGACATAGGGGGTAAGAAGAAGTGTGGTGGAGATAAGAAGTCCAAGAAGAAGGATACATCTAAGTCTCTCGGTAAATCTAAAGTGAAATGTTAGAATTGTGGCAAGATAGGTCACATAAAGGATTGTAAGTCCAAGAATAAGGATGATTCCTTTGATAGATCCTCTAACATTTATGAGTATGCTAGTGATGATTTTTTATCTACTAACATAATTGGTGATGATTATTGGGTTATTAACTTAGGTGCATCATACCACTGACTCCTCATAGTGAGTGCTGCTATGATTACAAGGAGCATCATGGAGGACAAATTTTTTGTGGTGATAATATCTTTCTTAGATTATTGGTTAAGGAAATTTGAAAGATTTTCTCATATCCATGGGAGAGTGAGGACACTCTCTAATGTTTTACATATACTAGGTTTGGCTAGAAATTTGTTTTCTATCTCTAAGATGAATAACTCTAGTGTGTATCTTACATTTAATGAAAAAGGGTGTAGATTGACTAGAGTAATTTGTTGCTAGCTAATAATGTGAGGTATGGGACTCTATTTATGCTAGAAGCATCAACATTGTGTATCTCTATCAATGCTACTAAACCTAAATGAGAATTGTTGTGGCATCACTAGTTGGGTCATACTAGAGAAAAAGGCCTAAAAACTTTAGTAATTAAAAATATGGTAGGTCTTTTATATTGTTTTGTAGGGTTTGAGTTTTTCAACATTATGTGTTTGAAAAGTAAAATAGGGTGTAGTTTGACTTAGTAACTACTAAAGCAAAGTATATATTGGAAGTGATTCATAATAATGTCTTTTGTCTCATGTATGCACACTCAATTGGTAAGTCCTAATACTACATATTTTCATTGATGGTTATTCTAGATAGGATTGGGTGGATTTTCTAGGAAGAAGTATGAGGTGTTTGAAATTTTAAGAAATTTAAGGCACTTGTAGAAAATTAGATTGGAAAGAAGATCAAGATGTTAAGGTTAGATAATGGTAGGGAGTTTTACTCTAAGGATTTTGAGGCATATTATAAGCGCACTAATAGTGTTAGGAAAAGGATAAAACCCTACATACTATAATACAATAGAGTAGTTGAAAGGTTAAACACAAACATGATAGATCAAGCCATAATCTTATTGAGTAGTGTTGGTCTAGGATGAGAGTTTTGGTCTAAGGAAGTTAATAATACAAGTTGTTACCTTAAACATGGGTCTTCTAGTTTTATGCTTGAGGAGAAGACATCATATGAGATGTGGATAAGTAAAAACCCTTTTGTAACACACACCTAAGATTGTTTGGTTGTGATAAATTTACTCATGTGCCAAAGGGGAAACAATCTAAGTTGGACTTCAAGGATAAAAAAATGTAGTTTCATTAGGTATGGTGAGAATGTGAAAGATACAAGCTTTAGAATCTATTAACTCAAAATATTCTCTATTCAAGGGATGCAAGAGCTAGGGAACTTAGAGTTTTATCCAAAGAGGATCAACCAAACGTAAAGGAGAGTAATAAGGTGTAATTTGAACAGAAATTAGAGCAACATTATGCACTTGTAAATGAACAAAAAAGTGAACATGATAGCATGGATGAAGATGAGGAAGAATAAATTTGAGATACATGGTAAGAAATTATATAATAGTTATTGTGAGAAGGTCTACAAGGTAGAAGAAGTTAGTTGACATGTATAGTCCACTAGAATTGTAGTGTATTTTTTCTCTAACTTGTACTGGTGATGAACCAAATCCTATAAGAGAAGCTCTCCCTTCAAAGGAGAATAATTTCTTGGGGAAATTTCATGAAAGAGATCTGGTGGCATTGTAACAGAATGAGACTTAGGACTTGGTTAATTTTTCTAAGGGTAGGAAACCCATTATCTACAAGTAGGTGTTTAAGAAGAAATTTAGAGGATATATTACATTTGAAAGGTATATAAGGCACACTTGGTGGAAAAGGGGTATTCCCAATTAGAGATACTAGACTTTGGTGAGATCTTTTCCTTAGTAGCTTCGTTGAATTTTGTTAGGTTGTTGTTGTCCATAGTTACAACATTTGATTTTTGACGTGGAGTGGATATATGTGAAGATAACATTGAATGGAAATTTAGAAGAGAAAATATATGAGTTAGCTTGAAGAATTCATAGTGAAGGGATATGAGAATTTGGTTTGTAAACTAAAAAGGTCTCTGTATGGATTGAAACAATCACTATATATGTGGTATCAAAATTGTTTGATTCATATATTTTAGGACTAGGTGTTACAAGGAGTAATAATGATCGTTATAGTGTTTACTACAAATAGGTTCCTATTCATGTTTTAATCAATATTTTGTATGTTGATGATATGCTTATCATTAGAACAATAAGGCATTGATTAGGGAACTTAAGGATTAGTTGTCTAAAAGGTTTGAAATGAAAGTTCTAGGTGTTGCAAGATTCATACCTAGTATGGAAATCCATAGAGACGAGGCTAACATAAAGCTATGGCTAAACTAGAGGACATATCTTGAGATTATTTTTTTGTGATTTAGCATGCATGATAGTAATCTTGTAAGTATCCCTTTCCTAGTAGGAACTAAATTAATTTTGGAACAATATCCTAAGTCTGTAGAGGCTTTAAAGGGCATGTCTAAAGTTCCATTTGCAAGTGTCGTAGGAACCCTTATGTATGCAATGATCTATATAAAGTGAAACATTGCCCAAGTAATGGGAATTCTAAGTAGGTTCATGTCAAAGCTCGATAGAGAACATTGGACATAGATTAAGAGAGTCTTTAGGTACTTGAAAAGAACTCTGGATTACTATTTGTGTTATCATCCAGTATTAATGATGTTGGAGATGTGTTGAACAAGTATAGGGGTTTGTTGACTTTGGTTGAGATTTTTGGGATAGGTGTTGTACACCTTGCATAATATTGTACTATTTTATTTAGTTACCACTTGTATAAGTTGTATTGTAACATTGGGCTTGTTATTTTATGTGTGTGGGACACATAGAATAATTAACTATTATTTGTACTATTTGATTAATTGGGAAAAGTTAGTACCAATAGTCAAATGTGGGGTCAAGTGGGTTTATAAGTTAATGGTTTTATCTAATAGCACAAGTTGTATTTGTGTGAGCTTGGTCTATAAAGGCAAGCACATGGTTAGTGGTTTGGGTAATGTTGGCTATTTCATTGTAGGTGGATTGGAGGTTTGTGAGAGGTTGTCTTTGTATTGAGCTCTCTCTTGTAAGTGCATATTGTGAAGCATGGCAGGTGATGTGTGGATTCATGCTTGTACACATGGAGGATGCATTGGAGGTGCTTGATGGATTCAGAGGTATTCATGGATGCTCATGGATTGTATTGTAATTTCATATTGCTGAATAATACATTTGAGCATGGATGCTTTTGGAGGTTGGGTTTTTCCCTGCAAAGGGTTTTCCTAGGGTATATCTTGTGTTATCTTGTTGGTTGTTCATTTGATCTTTGCATTATGGTTTGTTTCAGCATCTTATTTCTCCTATTGGGTTATGTGGAATTGGTTTAATTAGACATGCAAATTTCTAACAGTTGGTATCAGAGCCATGTTTATGGTTGAGGGAGGTGTGAGCTTCCTAGATGTGTATAACCCTTGTGTATGTAGATTAGGTGCAAAATGGAAGCCATGGCAATGCATGTAAGGATTTGGAACACTACAAGGTTTTGTGCATGTTGTATTGCAGATTGGGGGTTCTGGGTATTGGTGATTTGTTATGCATGTTGTAGATCGTGTGATTGAAAAATCATGGCTGAAGAGGGTTTTCAGGTTTTGGCTTCATGAGGGTTTTGAGGAGGAACTTTAACAAATGACGTCCTGGGACAAAATGGACCTCGCCATTGAGTCCAGGAGGCCTGAGAAATGAAAATTCATATAAAATTTGCCTATATTTAGCCATAAGAGCAAAATACAAAATTTCAAGCCCCCTGGTTCGACCGTACGGCCATACGGCTATCGCAGTGGAAGGTACGCTAAAGAAAAAAAACAATTGTGTCCTGCATAATAAAATCTTTGGTATAGTTTGTTGTTTTAAAATTTTATATTTTACAAACTATATTAAATTTTTTTTGAAAGGTTAAAAAAATGTGTTTTGGGGGGCAGGTACCCCCGTACCCCCCCTGCACCTGCTGTTGCAGGGTATGGCATAGAGCTATACCCTCTGCGTCCTCCTTCGGCCTTGGGCCAAACACCCCCCAAGCCCTACATCCCAGGCTTTAAAAAGCTTAAAAAAAACTTTAAAATTTTTTTCATTTAAAATCTTTAAGTGGTGTGGGGAGGGTTGTTTTAGCCCATATGGGCTTAAAAGGCTTTCTTTTTAAATATTAAAACCTTTCTAAAGGTTGTACGGTGGGATTAAAAAATATGACAGCCTTTATATTTTTTAAATTTGGACCTTTTAAATATTTAAAACCCCCTTAATGCATTTGGGTCCATGGAGAAATTAAGGTGAATTGGAAAACTTTTTATTTATGCCGGTCGAAGACATGAAATTATGCCAACCCAGTGCCATGTCAGTGCCACCAGCATGCTTAGTCAGTAGTGATGATATCAGCAATGACGTCATGCCATGTCATCATGGTACAAGGGCCCACCAGGGGTCCATTTTTTGCTCTATGAGTGCCTTTTCTTCCGAGGGGCATAACTTTCACATACGGTATCAATTTTTCAACTTCTTATAGGCATCGGAAAGCTCTCTCTGAAAAATACACAGTGGTATAGGTTTCATTATCAGATTTTTCTGTTTGTGTCAGAATTTGGTGTTTGAAGCCTGTATTGCTCTAGAACAGTTTTATGCTCATAAATTTTGCATACGGAGTCAGATTTTTGATTTCAGATAAGCGTTGGAGAGCTCTTACAGTGTACTACAATTTGGATCATGTAGATTTTCAGTTTGGTGTGTAGAGAGAGTGTTGTACTTGTTTGATCACTTGTAGGAGCCTGAGATTCAGAGTGCATTTACGAGTGCATTCAGATGGATTTGTTGGCACAGACTTGTGGGAGTACATGTTGTTATGAGACCATTAGCATGGTATAATAGGTTTTCAGATTTGGTGCTTCTTGATACAAGTTTATAGGTGTTTTTCAGAGTTATGACTTTGATGAAGACAGGTACTGTATACACCTAAAAATGACATGACTCTACCTAAATAAATATTTTAAATATTTATTTCATCTTAATAATCCTCTATCAATAAATAAATAAATGATTTTATTTATTTGATTCATTTTCTCCCATTTAATTGAATAAATTACATTTATTTAATTAATTTCATCTATATCAACTTTATTCTTCTAAATAATTAAATAATTTTAATTATTTAATTAAATAATCCATTCTTCTAAATTTAAATAAAATACAAATTTATTTAAATTAAATCTCAAAAAAAAATATATATATTTAAATATTTTATTTATTCTTCCAAATTATCTACAAGTAATTAAATAAATTTATTTATTTAATTATGCTTTCTTATCTTCTAAAAAATCTTCAAAATCTTCTACAAATAAATTCTTCTTGTCATACAAAAGCAAAAGCTGAGTTAACTGATTTAAAGCTATCAACAAAATTAGAAAAATATATTCTAATTTAAGAAATAAAAACTCATCCTCATCAAGAAAGCAGTTAACTCAACAAAGCATCTATTTGAATGACACATGTCCTTCTTCTATTCGCGCACGTTCTCTCGAACATTCTCCTTCGTTAATCTTCTTATTTCTTTTCCACCATTGATATTCTCTCACACAACTCTATAAATACAACCCTCTTCTTCTATTTCAGATATCAAGCCTTCAAGTAAGATTACTCTGTCGAATCCATAGCGTGCCATTGGCACCCCCACTATCACATCCATTTTATCATCCATTTCATAGTGTGTTGAAGCTCATCTTCAACACAACAAGTATCCGAGCTGTTTCTCCTTGTCATCTTGAGGAATCGAAGCAAGGAAGCAAGCTTCCTGAGGGCCATCTTCATCACCAAAAGATCAAAAGAGAATAGGCGAACAATGGAAATCGCAAGATAAAAAAGGTTGTGAGTATTACTTTCCTATTTTTAAATCATCTTTACTTGCACATTCCATTGATATTTTTGGGTTTTTATAATTCATTTTGATTATCCCATTTTACCCATCACAGGTACAAGTTATCTTCTAGTTTGAGGACATGGTTGATACTTGTGTGAGACTTGGAGTCTCGTTTAAGTGGGAGTTGAGTACAGGTACAAAAATGATGATGATTATGGTGTCATGGATATGCAGTTACACTTTTGCATTGGCACAACATGATCATGTATGCGATTGATAGGTATGGGCTATGATGTTCGATTCATGATTATAGGTGGTGTTGTGGTGTTGTTTTAGGGGATTGTTCTTATCTCCTAGATGCTCGATTAGTTCCTTGACTATGGTTACTCATTTGTGGACTTGTTGGCAAATCGAATCTAGAGTTGATTTGGTGTTTGAGTCTTGGAGTCTATAGGTTATCTTCTTTGATATCTCAGTTTGTAGTTTACTAGTGTGATGATGAGTTTGCATGTTACATTTGTTTTGGATCTTAGAGTTATGTAGTTTTGTGGATTAGCTACCCCTTGGCTACAGTGGGATGAATCAAATGTGGACTGTCTATATCTACAAGATTGATTCGGTGTTTATGCATACTTTGTCAGTTGTCCTTGTCTGTGGTCATTTGTGCATTGGTATGATTTCTTTGGGATAAGAGGATGGATAATTAGAGTGCCTAAATAGTCTATTGTTGGGACTTGTAGCATGTTTATCACGATGTCATGGAGAGCTTGGATGCATGTTCTTATGTTAGCTTTTGACAGTGATGGTTTTATCTTCTTGTTTGGAGATTTCGGTTCACTAGACCTTTTAGGAGCTGTTGATGTTACAGTGGGATTCCTTTATTGGTTTGGGGCCATGGATAATCTTCATTTAGGAGATGGTTATTTTGTTGTCATGGATAGCTTGGTATCAAGGTTCAGTGGGAGTTTTGGCAGCATGTTGGATTCATCATACGTGATGGATGATCTTCTGCAATGGATGTTGGTGTCATGGAGGAGCTCTTGGTTTTGAGAGTTCTTTAACATTTTTAGTTCAATTGACAGGAGATGGTTATCTTCATGAGAGTGGAGATGTTTGACATCTTGATTTACCATGGAGGATTTCTTTAAGTCTTTGGTTGAGGTGTCGGATTATGATTTGTTAGTATGACATGTTTATCCTTGATTTAGAGATGTTGATATTATGTCATGGTTTACTCTTGATTCTAGATTAGCATATTGGCATAATACAGGTTCTCTTGAGATAGGATGTATGCATCATTGTACGCTTTGTTTCATGTGATCTTACGAGGAGATGGTTAGATCATGATGTCATGATGAGCTTCTTGATTATGCAGATGTGTAGAAGGAGCATTGATAGTGGTCTTGTTTTTTCTCTTGGTATTGAGTACTTTGGTCATTTGCTTGATTACTTCATGATGGTGCTATGTTGCATTTGGAGTTTGGCATGTATTGGTTAGTTATAGGTGATCATGGATACTTGGAGACTTAGGTGAGGTTGGAGTTCTCTTGTGATTAGAGACACTTGTTGGGACAATTACTCTTTGGAGGTTTCAGTAGATAGACCAAGGAGCCTTACACCTGGATATGGATGAGAGTTGATTAAGGACCTTGAGGAGATTGTTCTTGGAGAGAGTCATTGTGGCTTGGTGTATACTAGAGGAGCATTCTCATTCCCCAGTCTTGGTCTACTCAGTAGTTTATCATCTATGAGGTATTGCCCATCCTTTTAGATGTATTTTACTTTATGTTTCATCATCTCATAGATATGGATCTTGAGCTACAATTATTAGTTCATTTGAGGGATGTTAGCATGGTTATCTCCTTGTTCATATGGTTTGATTTATGATGTTCATTATGAGGAGTTTAGGATATGTGATTGGGCTTATTCCTGGTTATGGAATGGTTATGAGTTTGATCTACCTTGATTAGAGAGGCTTACATCAATGTTGGTTACATGTTACATATGTTCATTTGATCTTATGAGATTGAATGGTTGGGTGTTGTTGAGGCTTTTCATTTGGGGTTGTAGAGGAGATCATACTTGACACAACTTAGCACTTTGAGGTGTTTGTAGAAGGACATTATGATTTACAGGTTTTCACTCTTTGTCTTATGGCTACTTCCTAGAGGATCATGTTGACATGGTTGGACTTTGGGATAGTTATGGTGATATGTTGTGAGAGAGTATGCAGTGATTTATCTTGCATGTGTGGATCATTGTGATTGTTCTTGATACTACATTAGCTTGTTGATTAGCCACACCTTAGTTTGAGTGTTGATTGATAGACTTGGTATGCCATGGATCTATTCTCAGATTTGACATTACCCATGCAGTGGGAGTTCCTGGATGTATGTGTTCTTCATTGACAAGTTTTATTCATGGAGCTTGTTATTGCAGTATATGGGTTGGATATGTTGTTGGCATGAGTTTATTGATGTTGTTGATACCTATGAGGTATGGATGGTTGGATGTATTAGCATATGTTGTGGGTGCTATTTCCATTCATGTGGGTTTTTTTACCTTTGACAACAACTTGGAGCATTATGGTTTCACTTGGATTTAATGCTCATGTTCTTTGGATTGGTACATCTTCAACTTCGCATGTTCCTTTTCTTCCATAGGTGGCACATTGGAGGGTGACAGGAGTTCTTGCTTGAGATGGTGGTCACTTTGATTTTGTTGTAGGTATCTTGTTGGAGCACAAGAGCATTCTGGAGATTCATGTGATTTCATATTTTGCCTATGATGATGTATTTCATGTATTGACCCTTATGCAATGTATACAACAAGTGGGAGAATGTTGGAATAGGTGTTGTACACCTTGCATAATATTGTACTATTTTATTCGGTTACCACTTGTATAAGTTGTATTGTAACATTGGGTTAGTTAATTTATGTGTGTGGGACATATAGAGTAATTAAGTATTATTTGTATCATTTGATTAATTGGGAAATGTTAGTACCAATAGTCAAATGTGGGGTCAAGTGGGTTTATAAGTTAATGGTTTTATCCAATACCACAAGTTGTATTTGTGTGAGATTGGGCTATAAAAGCAAGCACATGGTTAGTGGTTTGGGTAATGTTGGCTATTTCATTGTAGGTGGATTGGAGGTTTGTGAGAGGCTGTCATTGTATCGAGCTCTCTCCTGTAAGTGCATATTGTGAAGCATGGTAGGTGATGTGTGGATTCATTCTTGTACACATGGAGGATGATTGGAGGTGCTTTATGGATTTAGAGGTATTCATGGATGCTCATGGATTGTATTGTAATTTCATATTGCTGAATAATACATTTGAGCGTGGATGCTTTTGGAGGTTGGGTTTTTCCTTGCAAAGGGTTTTCCTAGGGTATATCTTCTGTTATTTTGTTGCTTGTTCATTTGATCTTTGCATTATGGTTTGTTTCAGCATCTTGTTTCTCCTATTGGGTTATGTGGAATTGGTTTAATTAGACCTGCAAATTCCTAACAGAGATAGTGATCTAGATAGCCAAATATCAATGTAAGTAGTTACGTCTTTACTCTCTTTAGTGAAGTAGTAATTGGTTGAATAAGTGATATTAAATAATTGTATTGTCCATAATTGAAGCAAAGCACATAGTTGCAATACATGCTTTCAAGGAAGCTATAAATCTACAAAGATTGGGTAACACTACTAGTTTTAAGAATTATGTAACATTGACTAATTTGTTGAGTCGCAAAATGTGTACACTAGCATTTTACTCCTAGTTTAGCTCCTCGGTTGGACCTATTTTGTTGCCTTTGTTAATTAAGACCTATTTTAAAACATCTTTGAGCTCTAAATGATAAATATCCTGATCTCGACAAATAAACCCAACATAATCAACTTAGGGCTGGACTAAGCCCCCGTTAAAACACTTTGCAAAGTTTATGGGCTAAAGGTCCAAGGCGCCCAAGTGCCCTGGTCCCACTTGGGATTTTTAGCCCCACTTTGTGGTGTTGGCTTAGAACACTCCTCTAGTTAATATTTATTGGCTTAAAGTTGTTTTATTTATTGAAGGTGAGTAGGAATACATATTTAAGTGTGTTTTGTAGTTCATTTTATACCTAATCGGATGAATGCGAAATTGCTCTCATGTGATGTTCTATGCTCAAGGATTCTTTATGTTTAGGTTGTGTTCTACTTGTCAATGTCATTGAAGTTGTTTGTAGGCTTTGAAGGAAGTTTTAAGCCCTCTTCATCACTCTCCTTTGTTGGTGCTAAGTCTTCATCAACTAAGGTTGGATATCTTGTGGTTCTTATCATCATTATCTATCATATTATTACAGATTTAGCCTCTGCTAGGTCCTAGGGCATGCACTCTTGGATCTTATCAATCGTTGTTGTGGAGGTGGGAACACCAACATAGGGTTTGATTGAGGCAAGCCATTAAAACAACACAACATTTTCCCTCTTTTGATTGTGCAAGTGAGAAGGACAAGTTTTAGAGGTTATTTTTTGGGAAGAAGGTAGTGTTGATATAGGTTTGATCATACCCCATGTTCTGCCTAACCCTAAAAAGAGACTAGGGTGCCCGAGTGCCCCTGTCCTGGGTATTTCTACTAAACTTTTCACGTTCTGAATTACTCTACAATCTTAGCTATACTTGTTGATCTCTATGGTTCATTTCCTATAGTTTGTTATAGTCTATTATTCATCATTTTTATGGTTAAATCATAGTCCTAGCTTGCTTGTTTGACTTTGGTTGAACTTGGTTGATCCATCTCTATACAACAAAAGGTCAGAACCCCTATAGTTTGGCTCTCCTCCTTGGGTAGAAGCTATGCTTAATTTGTGCCCCAATGTTTTATAGAAGAGGGATGAACTAGTTTAACTCTTTAGGATTGTGATATCTTTTCTACTCAACATTTCAGTGAATCCCTCATTTCTTGCACATTTTGATTTTAGATATGAGTTGTTCATCACCCTAGATCTAATTGGGAGTGTGTTCTTTAATTGCTTTGCATTCATATATAGTTAAATTTTGCATAATTTCAACCTAGGGTTTGTCAAAGTTTTGCATTAATAGAAAATCTTGCTAGTTTTGACCCTAGGGTTTTAGATTTAAAAGTTGTTTAGATCTTGTTGCATTGATTAGAGAATTTGTATTTATTGTACCTTTCATTAAAAGCAATTTGTATCCTTGCATTTGAAAATTGAAAAAGAAGAAATTGCATCCTAGATTTAAAAATTAAATAATTGTCATTTCGTTGCATTGAAAATTGTGTTAGCATAGTTAGAATATTTGAATTGAATTTGATTAAGAATATACTATTTCTTCACTTAAAATAAAACTCAAATCTTTCTTTCGTTACATCATCAATTTCTTCTATTTGCGCATCTTCTATCTTGTTAAATCTTGTAGCCACTTTATGAGCTTTGTGACCTGGTGCTCCGGTTCTAATACATTTGTGAGAAGTAGTCAAATTATGGGTTCTAATGTTGATGCATCTGAACCTAAAATTCTTAATCAAGTCACACAAATTCCTACTACACTTATCCCTAAATTTACATCAATTGCTCAATAATCCATCGATATTGATGACCTTATCACTCATGTTCCTGAGGCCCAAATTCAAAGGTTAGAAACAAAGTTGGCTAAGTTTCAACAATTTGTGAGCAAGGAACATATAGCTGAGGAGGCTATCCCTGTTATTGAGAATCTTAAAGGGTTTTTTCTTGAGGGACAAGAGGGAGTAGAAGTCTTGCATGGCCTAGCTCACATAGTGCATAAAAACATTATATCGGCAGCTAGTTGTGCTGAACTCATGACAAATGTAACTTCTCCTAATCAAATAGGGACTCAAGTGTCAGTATCTATACCTTCTCTCCCTATGCCTACTTATTAATATACTATTCTTATGACTACTACACAGTCGAGTAGTGCTCCTATCGCATGTGTTGGGTTACCTTCTGGGAATCTTGTTTGCCAGTATGGTTCTGTTCCTTATATTTACACAAACTCTACACCTAATGTCACTCCACCTACATCTTAACCACCTATTCATTTGAAAAGGCTACTCATACTCCATCACCTAGTCCTTCATTTCAATCCCTAGCTAATTCCACTTCTGAGCCCATCATAGACCAATTGTTGAAGAACATGACCTCCATGCAACAACAATTGGCTAGCATGAGTAATAACCTGCCTAAAACTAGTATCAAAATGCATTACCTTTGTATCCCTTTGTCTTATTCTATATTAAGAAATCCTATTCTTGAGAAGTTTGAGACTCCTTTCTTTGAGAAATATAATGGGAAGGTAGACCCTAGCAACCATGTGGTAACTTTTACCGCTATGTGTAGTGATTTATACTTTGAGGATGTGATCTTAGAAAAACTCTTTCCTAGGTCACTCAAGGACACAGTGTTGGATTGGTTTTACGTGCTTCCTCCTAATTCTATAACTACATTTTCACAATTAATTAATAAGTTCCTTAAGCAATTTTAGGTGAACATTAGACCTCAAGTCTTTTTTACGGACTTGGTTCATTGTAAACAAAGAATGAAAGAGAAAATAACTAATTTTATGGGCCATTATCAAGCCCTCTTTTCACAAATCCAATATTCTATCGTGGATGCTAACGTGCAAAGAATCTTCATAGGAAACTTACAACCTCACATATGCAATAAGATATTGTTGATGCGGTATGATTCATTCACTCATCTTTGCATGGCTCTTATCAATTTTTTTTAGTCAGTATGAGCATAATCCCTCATTGGCTCCAGTTGGTCGATTTAGAGCCTCTAATAATCAATCTTTTAAAAGACAAAACAAGAATTTCATCAAGATAAACAAAATTTAAGCATATAACATTAGAAAACATGTGGTGGCTGTGTTATCCCCTGCTTCCACCCCTTATAAATTAAAACCAAAAAACATGAAATTTTACACCTTTGTTTGAATCTCTTCATTCTATCATGCCACAAATTTTTCAAAACAATCTCATCAAGCTTCCACCTGTTAGACCTCTCAATCCAAGCAAGATGCAATCATATTCCTTTGATGTGAAGGCTTTTTGTCAATTCCACCACTCTGTTGGTCATGACATTGAAAGATGCACGTGTCTTAAACATGAAGTTCAATACCTGATCGATGCCAATGTAATCTAGATTGTCGATGCTAATGATAAAGGAAATAAATCAATGGCAGCTCCTAATCAAACCTTTAGATATAAACTGATTCTTTACCTCATCATGAATCTAATGTTATATCTCAGGACAAAGGTTATGATGAAGATGTTTGTATGGTGGATGCTCGCCCTTGTAAAGAGTGAGTGGATTTGTAAAATGCTCTATCCTTTACTCCACATGATGCTACTATCGAAGCTCCTGATGGACCTATCTACATTACTATTTGAATCAATGATAAGCCTATTCGAGCTGCTATGATAGATCCTATAAACAAGGTTAATGTAGTAACTAAAGAGTTTCTCTACATGCATGGTTTGCATCGAGATACATATAATGTATCAGAGGTGGGAATTAGAGCACACAATGGGTCTATCCATCCAACCCTTGGTGCTTTAACTCTTGAAGTTAGAGTTCGACCAAGAGTGTTGGACATTCATTTTGTCATCATTTTGACATCAGATCTATTTTATGTGAAGTTCGACTACCCATGGCTCCACTCCATGGAAGCGATCCCTTCTATGTTTCATAAGTGTTTGAAGTTTCCATTTGAGAGACAAGTGCATGTTGGACATCATTTTTAGTATATCCCCTTTTCTCGAAATGGACTCTTTGCACTCAACTACTTTTGGCCACAACTAGTAGGATTCGCTCGAGAGAGATGATTTATTCTTCTTATCATATCAGAAATTCAAAGCACACAAGAAAGATGAGTTATCGCTTAGTAATATTCTTCTTAGTGATGTTCGTAAACCTCCTTGATCTTCTGAGGATCCATTCGTAATTCCTTATGTACCACAGGTAGTGAATAAAGCTAAGCCTGAATCGAAGGTTCTTCCCTGTCCTTAAGCGTCTGGTTGATATGTTGAGGTTCCCCCTCTGCTATCCCTTCAAGGACAACACGTAAATCTTCATGCACAAAATAGACCTCCTCACAACCAGAATATAAATTTTGTTCCACCTGCCTCTAAGGAGGCCAGTGGTGATCAATAGGTTGTGTGAGTTTTATTTCCCAAGGTTTCTCAACTACTTAAGGATGCTCCTGTACTTCCGCCTATCTTGCAAGTTGAGAAGAAAGAGTATCCCACATTGAGGAACCCTCCCCTCATGGTCTCCTAGCCTTTAGTGGTTCCTCCTATTTCTTCTAATGTTCTTGAAGAAAAGGAAGAAAATGAACCCGCATTGGAAGATACTACGATTCCCCTTAAGTACATCATGAATAAAGCTAAGTGAAATACGATTGTTTGAGAAAGAAAGAGGCATCATCATGCTATGGCTTGCCTTGCCATAGTAGAGGAGAATCTACCTACATGCAAGCATTTATCATCGATAGACGCCAAAGATATAGCTACTACTCTTGTGTCTCCTACAGAGAAAGAAGAAGCTTTGCATGTTGCTATGGAGCCTATTGTACTACATTCTGATAGCTATTCTAAAGATAATACAGGCATGGCTATGGTACCTTATACCTCTCATGCTGTAGTTCATCTTGCATCTTATCCCTCCTTTTCAAACAAATGAGGAACTAGATTGGGAAGAGGATGACTTGCTTTAGGTTGACTCATATGAGAGGTACCTTGTTTTCTATGTTATGTATGCATGTGATTGTGCTTCCCCCATGATGTGCTGCTTGATGCTTTATTTTTGTTTATGTGTTGTTATCATTGTTATTATTGTTGTGTTGTTAAGTTCTCTTTGGATGACCCTTGACATCCTTGTAAGTGCAAGGATATAAAGGGATCAAAATCCATTGTGACATTCTCTCTATTTGTATCATCATTCTTCTATATATCGTAACTTGTTTTGTTGTCATGTCCTTTGGGTACAATGGAAGGTGTAGGATGTTTTGACGTTCTCCCTTGTTGACCCAAGGGATGTTTACTTTAATTTTATGTGCTACTTCTTCCTTTGTCACCATAGTTTGACTAACTGGCGGATGATGATATATATATAGTCTTGAGAGTTCTCATATTATACAACCATTCCTATATTGATGCCAGTTAGGTGGTTCCCTTTTCTATTGTTACTTTGTATAATTTGTTGTTCATTTGATTTTGTGGTACCTTGTTGCTATGCTTGGTGTCGTACCATGACTACACAAGCTGATGTGTATCATGCCTGTAGAATCACCTTGGTTTTCCTTTTGTGGGGGCAACCCCTTGGTGCAATGTAGTCCTTTGGAAACATGTATCTTATGGGCATGCGCTTCCAAAAAGCTCTCATGCCTATTTTGTGGTTTGTTCTACCTTAAAGAAATTGCTCCCTGATAGGAGTTAGCAATAACTTTAAGGTGGGGGCATGCATCGTAATATGCTCTCTTGATTGCATATTTATTTGCTTGTTGGAATGGAACTCATCGAGTGGTTCGATAGTCCTCACTAGCTGTGATGCTTCCTCTTTGGTCCATGAGACACCTAGTACAACGTAGTTGGCTAGCCCATGTGCTTCATGTGACTTAGTGCGGTCACCTAGTAATTCAGCGGTCCTTACTAGTGTGATCCATGGTGGCACTTTTCTTCACATGACCCCTAGCGATAGAGAAAGCTAGCATTAGAGTCATTTGTCTTGTGTGTTTGTTCTATGTGTATTCTTATGTTTGCTTCCTTTATGTATTATTTTTTAAATGTGTTCTCTATGTGTATTCATTGTGTCTTATGTGTATGCTTCATGTTAAGCATGTATGCATTGTGTTTGGTGTGTATTAACTCCATGTATTGCATGCCTTTCACGTGTATTCTTATGTATGCTTTTAGTACTTCATGTATGTGTGAATTAATTTATAGTGTCTTGCATGTTTTCTCTTTGCTTATGTGTTTGTAACCTTAGGATCCTAAGTTTGGGGGCTACTTGTGGTCCGCAACTTGGTGGAATTCTTTGGGCTTATATGTTTGTGTTTTGTCCATCCTTTAGTATGAGTTTGAATGTAAGTTCATACCCACACTAAAGTGGGGGCTAAATGTTGAGTTGTAAAATGTGTACACTAGCATTTTACAACTAGTTTAGCTCCTAGGTTGGACCTATTTTGTTGCCTTTGGTAATTAAGGCCTATTTTAACACATATTTGAGCTCTAAATGATAAATATCCCGACCCCAATAATTAAACCTGACATAATCAACTTAGGACTAGAATAAGCCCTCATTAAAAGACAATTTGCTAAGTTTATGGGCTAAAGGTCTGGGGTCCCACTTGGGCTTTTTAGCCCCACTTTGTGGTGTCGGCTTAGAACACTCCTCTAGTTAGTATTTGTCAACCTAAAGTTGTTTTATTTGTTGAAGGTGAGTGGGAATGCATTTTTAAGTGTGTGTTGTAGTTCATTTTACACCTAACTAGATGAATGCAAAATTGCTCTCATGTGATGTTCTATGCTCAAGGATTCTTCATGTTTGGATTGTCTTCTACTTGTGAATGCCATTGAAGTTGATTGCAAGCTTTGAAGGAAGTTTGAAGCCCTCTTCATCACTCTCCTTTGTTGGTGCTAAGTCTTCATCAACTAAGTTGGATATAATGTGGTTCTTATCATCATTTATCATCATTATCTATCATATTGTTGCAGATCTGGCCTCTTCCCTCATAGGGCACACACTCTTGGATCTTATCAATGGCTATTGTGGAGGTGGGAGAACCAACATAGGGTTTGATTGAGGTAAACCCTTAAAATAACACAACCTTTTCCCTCTTTTTGTGTGTGTACAGGTGAGAAGAACAGGTTTGGGAGGCTAGTTTCTGAGAAGAAGGCAGTGTAGATGGATATAGGGTTAATCATACCCGAAGTTTTACCTAACCCTAAAAAGGAACCAGGGCACCCAAGCACCTTCGTCCTTGGCATTTCTACTAAACTTTCCAAGTTCTGAATTACTTTTCTATCTCTGTTGTACTTGTTGATCTCTGTGGTTCATTTTCTGTAGTCTGTTATAGTCTATTATTCATCATTTTGTGGTTAAATCATAGTCCTAGCTTGCTTGTTTGACTTTGGTTGAACTTGGTTGATCCATCTCTATACAACAAAAGGGAAGAACTCCTGTAGTTTGGCTCTCCTCCTTGGATAGAAGCCATGTTCGGTTTGTGCCCCAATGTTTTGTAGAAAATGGATGAACTAGTTTGACTCTTTAGGCTTGTGATCTCTTTTCTACTCAATAGAATTATGTTTCACAATGTATAAATTTTCTAGCTAAAACTCCTATTTACCATGCTAGAACTAAACATGTAGATGTACACATTATCATTTTTTTAGGGGGATGGTTGAGATAAGGAAGGTTTAGATGGATAAAACTGACACTTAGGTAAATACTATTAATTCTTTGACAAAGCTTGTAGGTATTGCTAAGCTTTTTTGGTGTAAGGATGCAATAGGTTTATCTCATTCCCATGCATAAGGTTAACTTCTTAGGACACTACATACTCTCCTACAATAAATATCAAGTGGTGGAATGTTGGAACTATGGTGTTCTACTCACCTACATATTGTTCTTACTTTAATTTTTGGTGAGAGAAGTCGGTGAACTTGTGATAGTTTATGTTGATAGTGTTTGATAGAAAATAGTTAAATAAATCTAAGTATCTATCTAGTAAGTTGTGATGAGTTTCAAGTGTTGTGGTTTAGCATGGAGGCTTGTCTGAGTCTAGTGTTGCTATGGTTTCTACCACAAGTCATTTCGAGGAGAACTCACAACTAGATCTTAATCTGAATAAGTAATTGAAGTGTGTATGATAGTGCAAGAGCACTTGCGACACTATTGGGGTACATGTGGTGACATCTAGGAGTATGATGATGTTTTAAAGGATTCTCAGAGGTACTACAAGTAGGTAGGATCAATCATGTGTTTGTCTTTATTATTTTAATCCATGAATGATGTTTGGTTGTAGTGTAGGATTACATGCATGAGGTTTAGATATAGTTGGTTGATAACCTTTAACCAAGTGTGGGTGGCAATGACTACTTATGCGCAGTGATTATCCATGTGGAAAGTCAATGTAAGGAATTATGTGTGGTATGTTGATGTCATCATACAGTCATGTTATGGTTGTATGGCTATTAGTACTCTATATGGTAGTTAGATAGTTACAAGGGTGGTATTCCATGAAGATGACTATATCTAATAACTTGTATGTATGTTAGGTTAGACAAGTGTTGGTTGATGTGTTGTATCCTAAAGGTGTCATATACTAGTTGTAAGGTTTTATGTCATGTCTATAGATTGAGATACATTGTAAGAGAGACCTATTGCATTGGATGCAATTTTTCCTATGGAGACAATTGTTAATGTACTTTGGCTAGTGGGTTTTTTCTGAAAGGGTTTCTAACATAAATTTGTGTGTCATGTATTTATGGTTTGCATATTATTTCATGTGATTCCTTCAATGTTGCTAAATTGAATTGGTTAAAAAATTATACTATATTTGCATCACATAATATTAAGGTGTTCCAATGTACCAATCTACCATTTGACTATAATAGGGATTCATTTCCCATCAACCATGGCTTGGTGTTCAACTGAGTGTTTCTCCATAGTGGCATGAATATGATGATTCAACCAAATATTTCTTTTAGATGATCATGGTTCATTAATAGTTGCAATGCCCTTATGAGAATAATATTTTGTGTAATGAGGTATTCCAAGCTTAAAAAAGGCCATTGGTGCATTGCTTCATTTTCCACTCGATTTGGCTACATTCTCTACTCAATTTGAATTATTTAGGATTTCAAATGATTGTTTCATTCTGGATGATTTCCTTTAAAAAATTGATGTATTTATAGTACAAAATATGTTGTCAAATTCAAAATTAATCTTTTTGTGACTGCAAGCTCTTGTAAAGAGCCATAAAGTTAAAATGAAAGGTAGAACCTTCTTATGAATTGTCTTATTTCAAGCTCCATCATGCAAATATTAAATATCTAGCCATCATATTTAGATGTAACCAATATTCAAAGAAAGATAGTTTTCTTATTCAATGGAAAAGGGGCTTCAAATGGTGTAACAACTTAGATTTTGGTGGTACACGTTGACATCGTAAGAGTGCAATTAATAGTTCATTTTTGGACTCAAAGAATTTAATCATGTTCTAATTATTTAGGCATTCCTTCCATCGAGGATTTGTAGCAATTTCAAAATATGTAAGCCACATATTTAAATAGAGAGACTGGGTTGAATTATAGAAATCTCAAAGTGCATACACACCATCCTAGAGAAAGATTCAAATGACATAGAAGAGAGTTTAACTTGATAGAAAGCATGGCATAGATATATTGTTGCTTGAGTGAAATTATAACTCAAAGATAGCGTGATAACAAGATGCCTACACATGTATATATAAATGAAAAACATATGGCAACAATAATTCTAGTGTGGGAGTAATGAAAGTCCAGGATGACATATATATAGAGTAGTACATCCAATGAAAAGAAACATGTTTGAAACATGGCATTGGAGGTTGAAATATTAAATGGCAATGAAGCTCTGTAAAGTACACATTCTAAAATAATAATTACCAAAGTAAATAATCCACTGATTTGCATTAACTCAAATAAAAAGATAGATCTTATATATATCAACAATAATGTCATTACATCTTACAAATCCACATGCCATAACTAGGTGTTAGCACTATAAAAGAATATAAAATGTACATCTTAGGCTCTCATGCCATAAGTCATCTCAAAAAATAATAAGGTACAATAATCAAGTACAATATAAGTAAAGAATGATAAACTGAATCACTGTCGTCAGCTGCCACTAACCCACATCGTCATCCACAAGCTGAGAGATAGGAACATGTCCTAGGCACTTTTCCACCAACCACAAAACAATTACACTTCCCTAGAATCCTTCATGACATGAAGGATACCTGACCCTACATGAAATGCTTAGAAACCTGTAAACAACTGGCAGAAGGGAACACCTAATGCAACTTGATGTCTAAATGCATATCTAAATAGAATGTGCAATATCTCACAAACAAGATGTGGTAGAGAAACATATTAATAAAGTTTTGCTAGACAATCATCCATCTATTTCAATGAATACATGGCTTGGCCCAAGCACTTATAAAAGAAATGGTCAAATTCTGAAAAGAGGAAAAGCCTTCTCTATTTACCCACATTCAACATCCTAGCCCGAAGGCAACACAATACACTCATGGAGAATAACATTTCAATGTAAAACATGATTCAGGAAGAAAATACCTTCAATTTCATAACATTAGTTACTAATTCCTTTCATGCAAAACCACGTAAATACATCTTTTAGTTGACACAAAGTCTATAATGTTTATAAGAACATCATAATTCTATCTAAGAGATTTTATGCTTGAAGAATACAACATTAGCTGTAATCATGATGTTCTAATCTTTTGGATCTCTACATTGGGCAAGGTTGAACTAATACATGTGAGGAATGCACTAAGTCCTTAAAACATATCCATTTATATTTATAAATATATACATAATCAGGTATACACATCTATATAAGTAATATAAATGCATATACATGTTTACCTATATATTGATTACTCAAGAATCAAGTTCCAATTTCAATTGCCAAGTAAGGTTGGCATAATTTTATTTAATCCTTTCTGATATTCTTCAATCATTATGGGTATAGTTAAAACTAAACTTGTTTAAGTATGCAACTACGAATATGTACAAGATAAAACATGCTAATCATGAATACACAAGACATTAATAAGAATATAGGCTGATCTTAGTGATAAGAGGCTAAACTTTAGAGTAAAGAGGCCATTGGAAACACAACCAGGCCATTTGAAAGTAAGGCTGAAAATGACTATATGTAGGCAGGCTAAAACATAGGTTGTAGGTACTTTAACATTACTGGTTGAACACATAAAAGAATATTTAAGGTGTTGAAGTGAAGGTTGTTAAGTTTTATAAGATCGTCAATAAATAAAAAGGTTGAGACGTAGCAAGGAAAGGTTGTTTAATAGGTCAAACCAAATCACCAGAAGGATTTATACCTTATAAAAGTCTGTTGTAAGTTGTAATGACTGGGCAATTTAAGATAAGCAAAGGTCAATTTACATTATCATCAGGCCAATTTACATAAGGTAGAATGCTGACAAACTAGTTCAAAGCCATTCAAACCAACCACAAGGATGTTCTAAAACATGGTGATGGAATTGAAGCTTCCAATGAAAAAGACTGAGGTTAGTTTAATCATGGCCACAAAAGGCCGCCTATTAAATATATATCAGATTGAATGCCATAAAAGGCAGAATTAATAAAGCATAGACTATTTAAATGAGTAGAGGATGATTTTTAAAAAGAAATTCAGGCTGAACAACTTAGTTTAAAGGCTGAATTAAACTCCTAAAATCTGGTTTAAAACCTAGGGAAGGTTGTTTAAGGAAGACTACACAATTAGGCCACTAAGATAATTCATAAGAACATGTCAATTATAATGGATTTATCAGGCCAAATTTAACATAAGAGAGTAAAGTTTTTATATAGGCAGCTAACATAATGAAGGTGTTTAGACTTAGATCCAATCATTGCCAAAGGAAAAAAAATAGGTTTTTCCCAAACTACAGAGGCCAATTCGTATTTCACAGAAGATTATAGCAAATATCTATATAGTAAATAGAAGAAAAATACCTCCAAATCCTCTTCCTTGTAATCTCCTTCCTTTGTGCTATGCTTCTACCAGTAATGAATGCTTTTTATTTTCCTATCTATTCTTGAATCTCCTAGTCTTTTCTTACTATAGCTCAATGCTCTCACATTTTTTTTTTCTGCGTGCCCCTATATGCTTTTTCTCCTTGTTTTTATTCCTTATTCCCTCTAAATTGGCACCCTCCAATTATAACTCCCTCTCTTTTTCTTTTGATTTGCATGATTATCAGTGGCGCTCTCAACACGCTCTTTTCCTTTTGTCTTTGTTTGAACCACTTTTAAACATACAATTCATTTCTTTATTTTACATTACATGTGTATATTTCCTTATTATTTTTAGATTCTTGTATATTTTTTTCCTAATTATCTTTGAAATATATTTATATACTTATCTCTAGTTTCTCAAAATGTCTTTGCATGTAAAAGTATAACATACCAAATATATATATATATATATATATATATATATATATATATATATATATATATAAAACTCTTGAAATATTTATATATATAAAAGTCAATTGAAATCAAAACATAAAATATTATTAAATCATACGTTCATATCTATATATATTTATCCATATAAACACTTCAATAAATATAACTAGATCCATCTGAAATACACTCATATAATAATATTTTTACAACTATAGTTGAAAAGAAAGTATGAATTTATGGTTAACTTCTACAATTAAAAATGATGTTCTATAGCAAATGAAATCACATAAATATCTAATCATGATATGTTGACTTCATCCAACAACCAATATAAACTACACAACAAGACTATGTATTCACACAACAATGCATAATAAGCCTATCAGGAATGCAATATGATCTACGTGAGTGTGTGCAAGCATTGGGGTGTTCTGTCTTGCCAATTCTTTCTGGCGGCGAGGGAATTTCTACCTTAGCCATGTTCCCGTCTTCGACGTGTCCCTGTACTCATTCACACTCAAATTCACATCAATAGGTTAGTCCCAATAATCATAGTTGAAGCTCAAGAAAACATGATCCATAATCATATACATTTTAATCCATCAATAGACTATGTTCAATTTCATGCATTTAATTCATGACAATTTACCTTTTTATGCTCACGCAGTATAGTAAAATAGTCAAAAGTAACATCCAATAGTTCAAAATATAAATGAATCAAAGTCAAGATGTGACATCCTTCCCCACTAGGAAGAAACATCATCCCAATGTCTTATTACATAAAATTGAAATAATAATGTATCTCACTACTACTATCAATGTATCAATAAAGTATCATCAAATCAAATAACGATATCTTAACTATGCAAAAAAAGAACTCTGCTAAATCCTCAATTGAGGAAAAGATCTATCTATCTCCTCAACATCCTCCCGTGTGGCACTATCCACAGAGTATTGGTCCCACTAGACCTTATACTACACAATATCCCTATTATACAACTTACCATTGCGTCTCTCCAAAATTTGAGTGTGCTCCACTAGTACCACTCATAGATCCTGTACATGTAAAGCATGCCAATCAAGTATATGCGAAGCATTAGGATGATATGGCTTAAGTAAAGACACATGAAAAACATTATGGATTTGGTAAAGAGCAAACAGTAGAGCAAGTCTATAAGAAACATGATTAATCACGTCCAACACGTATCAAACGATCCTATGAATCTATGAACAAGTTTGGATGATTTTCCAAATAAAACTAAACTCTTATGACGCTTGACCCTCAAAAAGACCTTGTCACCTACTAAAAACTGTATGAACGTCCTATTCCTGTCTGCATAACTCTTTTATTGATTTGATGCTTGCTTCAATTTCTTTTTGATCAACCTCATCTGATCATCCATTTCCTTAAGCATATCTGGTCCAATCACAATCTTGTCTTCTACCTTATCCCAACTGATAGGTGTCTGACACTTACACCCATAAAGAGCTTCGAAAGTGTTTAGAGTAAAAGGGGGAAGATGGTGGTTTTGGTTTTAGTGTTTAGATCCTCCTTTCACAACAAACATTCAAGGACATATGAATGGAGTTGAATCTCTATTAAGTGAGAGCATTCACCTAATAGGTTGGGCTATCACTTGGAATGATGCAGAAACTCAGATGTCGTCAATCAATATCTCAATTTAATGCTCAAATACTCTTAAAACCCTAATTATGTAAAACAATAAGCAAATTGATGAATTATGACAAATCCTTGTAGACTAAGATGAAGGACATAGATTAATAACTGACTATTTTTCAAAGTTTAGAATGCAGAATAGTCAAGAACACCTCCAGTAGTACCCTTATCCAAGGTACTATTTTTTGCACAGAATCTGGACCTCTTCTTAACATTGATATTCATTGTATCTTCTGTTTCTACCTTGGAAAAGGTGGAGGACACCTCCACTAGCACCCTTGTCTAGTGCCAGATGATGTTTAGGGTGTCGGAAGCTCTTTGGATGCTAATTACCATTGTCCAACTTGTTTTTGTGTCTACAACTCTGGAGTACACTACCACTAGCTCTCGTGTCTTGAAATGTTCAACTCTGTACTTTGTCTTTCAGATCCTAAATCCTTGTCATTTGCAACCTCCTACAACTCCACTCTGTGAAACTTGGTACCTGTAACCTACAAGCACAAAGGAGTGTGGTTGGAGGCTGTGGTGTTTAGAGGCTTGCCTCAGTCAAGCCTTATAGAGAGATTCAAGTATTTCAAACACCAGTATTAGATGAGAGTGCGTATCCCTATGGGATAGAGGCAAAATCCCAATGATAAATGATAAAAAACACAATATATGTCACCTTGAAGTGTAGATCTCACATAAATGAAGGCTCTTCAATCACATGAGAAGATGAAATCAAATCATCAATCATAAACACAATAACAATGCTCTGTTCTGCAACAATGAATATCTTGAAATCATAAATATGCCTAAAGTTTGCAATCATCTTATAGTTTACAAATGAAACACTAAACATGGTTATATATGCAACTACAAACATTCCCGCTAAGAATTTTGTAATTTAAACTTGAGATGTCGACATAGGACCTAAGTAACGGTCATAAAACTGACATTTAAATTTAGGGCTGACCCAAAATGGGTAGGACTAGGGTGCTAGCACCCAAGTCCACCCTCCCATTTTTGTTTAGGAGTCATCAAAGTGGCATCCCCTAGGTCCTATTTTCCATAAGACTTCAGGGTTTTCTCATCGGGATTCACAATTATCATGCAAGATGCTCTAAATGCATTCTAAGGACCTGTGAGCTAAACCTTAAGAGGGAAAATCCCCCAAGGGGACATTTTCTGACATAACATTTAGCCCCCACTTTAATGTATGTATAAACACAAGGCCAATACATACATTAAAGAAGGTCAACAAACACAACAAACATGCCAAGCATGGTGAAGACATGCTAAACACATTGAAGATAGTGACAGGCATGCAAAACACGGAGAAGATAGTATTGAAGACATGTAGAACACAGTGAATACAATGAATGTAGTGATTATTTCTTTTTCATTTTCTCATATATGAATGCAAATTCAAGTACAAGGAAAGTAAACACACAACCCAAAATGTAGGAGGAGCTCATCACCACCAGTCTACAAACTCATAAGAGCAATAGACACGCAATGCAAATCTCAGAGTGTAGGAGGAGATCATCGCCACCAGTCTTGAAACTACACTTGAGAACAAACATGCCATACAAATCCCAAAGCATAGGAGGAGCTCATCGCCATTGATCTTGAAACTATGCTTGGGAACAAACATGCCATACACACACACATGGAAGACACAGAGAAAACATGACAAACAAGTGATGGAAGAAACCTATTTCTAGGTTCACAGCCATCTCAGACACATTACAGACACACATCAACAATTGGGCTTCACCACAACAATTGTTGAAGACATGCTTAAGGGTTAGGATACTCTCATATCTGCCCTGCCTGCTCGGAGGACTTTTAGAAAATGACAGGATGTGCAACCTCCTCAAGAAATACACCATCCCCACCTCCTTAGAGGACTTAAAATAAAAAGGATATGCACAATATCCCACCTCCACAGAGGTCTTAAGTGATTGAAATATAAAAGAAAGATGTACACTTGCTCGGAGATACAACATCTCGCCTCCATAGAGGGATTACAAACACACTTCGTTAGTACTAAAGTCATCAGACATCTTACCTTATATATGCCCCCATCTTAAGGTGGTTGATATCGTGTATCGATATCAAGCATGTTAAGGTGAGAAGAAAACACACAAGGGAACATGAGCTCTCGCAAAGCCCATGCCCCCCGAAGGTGACATGTACTTTATGATCACCAAATGTTCCCACAAACACACAATTTCCTACAAGAAAAGGTGTTAGTAACCATATAATCAATATAAACAACAATGTATGTAATTATTCATATCAAGAGCCAAGCAAGGCAAGATCCAAGATAGACAAAGTGCACGGAGCAGTAGTATTATTATGTTTTATGTGATAAGACAACATCAGAATATCACATGGAGTGATTCTACTAGCCAAGTGTCAGATAATATATATCAACCCCATTGTCATATATGGACTAGGTCCACTTTTTGATTTCTTGCTGAAGGGGCACTAGGTCAGTATCTGTATTATATATTTTTTGTCATCCGCTAGCTAGATAGAACCACTAGAAGAAGGTAAATAATAAATCAAGAGAGGAGAAACAAGTGTCCTAGGGTCATCACGTAGCAAGGTGCCCCCAGGTCAGTAACCGCAACGCTATGCCCCTAGGAAATAACACATGACAATGAAAAATAGAGGAGAGACAATATAGAAGAATGATTATACAAATAGAAGAAAGGTCACAACAGAGGCGGTCTCCTGGTATCCTTGACCTTACAAGAGTATCAAGGGTCATCCTTGGAGCTCTAAACAACACATAACACATCACGGGGGAAACACAACACAGAGGTAAAGAGATAGAAATACTTACTTGCGGGGACAACCGGACTAATGGTCATCATGGATCTTGATCTTTATTTTAATTGTTAAAGTTTTGTATCTTCTTCTGTTTTCCACATTTTCATGAGCTTGTGGGGTTATCCTTGTAGGAAAGGTGTCTATTAATGATGGTAGAGAGGTAATATCACAATTTTCTTTGTTGGGTAAGCATGGTGATGTAGGAGCTTTTATAATACCCTTTCCAGTTGAGTGAGGTGGTAGGGGAACCCAAAAAGTGCCCATTTGAGTCCGTATATAGGGTGTTGGAATACCTTGGTTGTGAAGAATAGTTTGTTCTTCAATTTGTTTTGTGAGTTTTCATTGTTTTCCAAGGTATGTGAGGGTTCAGGTAAAGGTGTATGATCCATTTCTTTGTTTAATATGTAGTTGAGAAGTTCTTGAACATCAATTGGTAAATTTTTAGTTTCAACAGGTTGAAGCAAATGTTCATAAAGGGAGTCTGCATCATCCAATGCTTCATCTTGGCCAGGGAGAGTAGGAAGGGATGACAGAGTAGTGCTAAGGAATGTGTCCATGATGTCTTCTTCTTGTGCCAAAATATCCTCACCAAGTGGGGTTATGTTGGGACAAGTCTCTTTATTAGATGAATCACCCAAGGCTATGTCCATCTCATAGGTCTCAGAGAGAATGTCCATTATGTTGTCATGAAACAAAGGGATAGAGGGAATGGTGTTTTCACTACTACTTTCCCCATGGTTATTTTTAGAAATGAATTTAGTGAGATTTTCCAAGATTGAAGGGAAAACACCCACAATAGTGAGAAAGCTTTTAAAAATAGGCTATTGTTCTAAGGATATCATAGGTAGTACTTACGGACATGTCAATACCATAGATGTATGCTATTTGGTGCAAGACTTGAGGATATTTATCAGTGAATTTGCAAAAATTATCATAATTCATAATGTACTCAAATAAATATTCCAAAGATGAATGACAAGGAGAATCCATGGTATATGAATGCAAAACTATATATGAATATGACCTAAAATGCTTGATTTTTCAACTTTTTTCAATGCAAATGAGTGAAAGAAGAGGTGTTGTGAAGAATTTCAAGAGGGACAAAAAATAGTATGTGTAATAATAGTCCAATTGATGCAATAATATCTTTCACAACATGCCTTTGATGCAATTCTAGAGTGATGACAAGTCAAAACCTAGTGAAAATACACCTAAAATATGTCGTTTTTCAACAATTTTCAATGTAAATGCCTAATAGAAAGGATGTTGTAAGGAATTTGAGGGGAAATAGATTATAACCCTGATATTAGTCAAATAATGCAACAAAATCCCTCACAACATGCTTATAATAAAATTCTAGAGAGACGATAGGGCCAAATCTAGTGAAAATGCAAGGTTTTCAAACCCTATACATGAAATTTTGCAAAAATGATGCTATAATGCAACACTACAATTAGAAATAAGTCCTAATGAGTGTTTTGAAAGGGTAGTAAAATCTGAAACAAGATTTTGACTACAAACCCTAGCTAATGCAAAACTAGGTTTTTATGAAAAATGCACAATTTCAAGCAATTTTTAACAAATTAAGCATGAAAATGTAATGCAAGTGAATATTAAATGATGAATTTCTGTAATTTAAATCAAATCTAATGAAAATAATATAAATTTAATTTAATTAAATGCCAAGTAATTCAAATTATCCTAAAATGCAAGCCTAAAATGTCAATTTTTTCAAAATTTTCAAAATTTTCAATTTTTTTGTAATTTTTTCAAATGCAATAAAATGAATGAATGCAAATATATCACACAACACTTAGCAAGGTGTAACAATTCAAAAACACAGGTTCACCAAAATGTTTTATAGTGAAAAGGGGGGATGATGAATGCGGTTGATTTGGTTTAGATCCTCCCTTCTCACCAAACATTCAAGGACATATCAACCGAGTTGAATTTCTACTAAGCAAGAGAATTCACCTAACAAGTTGGGATGTCACTTGGAATGATGTGGAAAATCAAATGTCATCAATCAATATCTCAATTTAATGCTAAAATACTCTTAAAACCCTAATTATGTAAAACAATAAACAAATTGATGAATTATGACAAATCCTTGCAAACTAAGATGAAGGACAGAGATTAATAACTAACCATTTTTTGAAGTTTAGAATGTGGAACAGTCAAGGACACCTCCACTAGCACCCCCATCCAAGGTACTGTATTCTACTTAGAATCTGGATCTCCTCTCGACATTGATATTCATTGTATCTTTCGCTTCTACCTTGGAAAAGGTGGAGGAGACCTCCACTAGCGCCCTAGTCCAGTGCCAGAAGATCTTCAAGGTGTCGAAAGCTCTTAGGATGTTGATTACCACAGTCCAACTTGTTTCTATGTCTGCAACTCCGGAAGGACACTGCCACTAGCGCCTGTGTCCTGAAATGTTCAACTCTATCCTCTATCTTTCAGATCCTGAATCCTTGTCATCTACAACCTCCTTCTGCAACTCCATTTTGCAAAACTCAATACCTATAAATTGCAATCACAAAGGAGTGTGGTGTTTAGAGGCTTGCCTCGGTCAAGCCTCAGAGAGACATTCAAGTCTTCTAAACATCGTTGTTAGATGAGAGTGCATATCCCTACAGGATAGAAGCAAAATCTAAATGATAAATGATAAAAAACACAATAGATGTCACCTTGAAGTGTATATCTCACATAAATGAAGACTCTTCAATCACATGAGAAGATGAAGTCAAATCTACAATCACAAACACAATATTAATGCTTTGCTCTACAATAATGAATATCTTGAAATAAAAAATATGCCTAAAGTTTGCAATCATCTTCTAGTTTGCAAATGAAACACTAAAAATGCTTATATATGCAACTACAAACATTCCCACTAAAAATTTCATAATTCAAACTTGAGATGTCGGCATAGGACCTAAGTAACGATAATAAAACTGACATTTAAATTATGGCTGACCCAAAATAGGGTAAGAATAGGGTGCTAGCACCCAAGTCCACCCTCCCATTTTTGTTCAGGAGTCATCAAAGTGGCATCCCCTAGGTCCTATTTGCCATAAGACATTAGGGTTTTCTCAATGAGATTCACAATTATCATGCAAGATGCTCTAAATGCATTCTAAGGACTTGGGAGCTAAACCTTAAGAGGGAAAAGCCCCCAAGGGGACATTTTCTGATATAACAAAAAGGTGCCATCCCAAAAGATGCATGGTATGAATTATTGTAAGCGAACTCCACCAATGAAAGATACTCCTCCCATTTATACTATTGATCCATACAATACATACTAAGGAGGTCTTCAACTACTTGGTTAACTCTTTTTGTCTGACCATTAGTCTAAGGATGATATGCCGAACTGAAATTCAATTTAGTTCCCAAAGTTGCATTCAACATTGTCCAAAATCTGGAAGTCATGCGAGTATCTCAATCTAAAATGATCGATCTCTGGCACTCCATGCAATTGAAAGATTTCTTGGACAAACTTCTTAGCTAATATTAATGAACCATCCTTAAGATTCCCTGGGATGAAATAGGCTACCTTCATTAACTTGTCCACAACTACCAAGATGACATCATGCCAATTCTTGGACATTGACAACCCCTGAATGAAATCCATACTAATTACTTGCCATTTATCTTTTGGTACACTATCTAGCTACAAAAGCCTTGCTGGATGCACATGCTCAACCTTGACTCATTGGCATTCCAAGCATTGAGCCACAAATTTTGTTACATCTTTCTTAAGTCTTGGCCAAAAATACAAAGTTCTCAATCCTTCTATCATCTTAGTCACTCTAGGGTGGCTCGAATATGGTGCATTATGGATCCCTTCAAGAACTAACTTTCTTAAACCCCCTGAGTCTGGAACATACATCCTACCCTGATATCACAGAATTCCATCTGACTCAATCACATATCCCTCAAATCGACGATCTAATGGATCTTCTTCAAAAGCTTGTTTTACTCTAGAATAATGTTCATCCCCTTGTAGATTCTAAATTACTTGCTACCTCAAATTTGATCTTGTAGTAACCATGGCTGCCAGATGTCTTCTTCTGCTAAGAGCATCTGCCACTCTATTCTCTTTTCCTTTAATGTACTCAATCCCAAAATCATACTTAGTAAGAAACTCTAGTCATCTCCTCTGACATGCATTAAGATTAGGTTAAGTAAAAACGTACTTGAGTCTTAAGTGATCTGTCTTCAACTCAAAAGGCTTCCCTAGGAGATAATGCCTCCACATCTAAAGTGTGTGAACTATGGAGGCTAACTCTAAGTCATGTGGCACATAGTTTAGCTCATATTGCTTCAACTTCCTTGACTCATAAGTGACCACTTTATCATTCTGCATTAGCACACCTCCTACACCTTCTCTTGATGCATTGGTTATGACCATAAAATGACCATCAGGATCAGGTATAGTCAAAATAGGAGCTATAGTGATCTTTTCCTTCAACATCTAGAAATTTTGCTCACACCTTTTTGTCCATTTAAACATTTTCCCTTTCTTCTGAAGTGAGGTGATCGGTGCTGCTATTGCAGAGAACCCTTCCACAATCTTTCTATAATACCCTACAAGTCCCATGAAACTTTAGACTTCCATCACATTTTGAGGTGTAAGCCATTCTATTATTGCCTTAATCTTCTTTAGATCTACCGCACTCCCTTCTGCTAAAATTACATGACCTAGATAATGCACCTTGTCTTGATAGAAAGTACACTTGGATAGCTTACCAAAGAGCTTACACTCTCTTAAGCACTATAACACTATCCTTAAAATGCTTTTCATGCTCCTCAACTAATTTATAATAAATTAAGATATCATCTAGAAAGATCAACACAAAGTCATCCAAGTAATCACTATATACGATGTTCATTAAATTCATGAAAGCTACAGGAGCATTAGTTAACCTGAATGACACCACTATGAACTCATAGTGACCATAATGAGTCCTAAAAGTGGTCTTTGATATTTCCTCGTCCTTAATCCACAAATGGTGATAGCCAAATCTAAGGTCTATCTTAGAGAACACAGCAGCTCCCTTTATCTAATCAAAGAGCTCATCTATTCTCGGGAGTGGGTACTTGTTCTTTATGGTTTCCTTATTAAGCATTCTATAATCAATGCATAAATGCAAAGTCCCATCCTTCTTCACAAAGATGATTGGTGCGCCCCCCACGACAACATGTTAGGTCTTATGAACTCTTGGTTCAACAACTCTTCCAATTGTGCTATTAGCTCATACAACTCTATAGTGGTCAGCCTATAAGGTGCCTTAGATTGAGGCTCAGTCCCTAGTAGAAAATTAATTGAGAAGTCAAACTCCCTTTTTGGTGGCAACTCTGTTAGCTCTATAGGGAACACATCTTGGAATTCCTTTAGGATAGGATAGTCATTAAGTATTGGTTCTATATTATCAATATCTTTTACTTGGACAACATAAATAGAACATCCTTTCCATTTGCCTTTCTTTAACTACATTGCTAAAATTTGCCTAAGTTCAAGGGGTCTTTTAGAACCATGAATCTCCACATGATTCCCTAGGTCATCCAAACATCTAACAATCTTATCCTCACAATTCACAATGGACTTATGTTCAACTAACCAATTGATTCCCAAAATCACATCATAAGACCCTAAAAATGCTATGTAAAGATTGACTTGAGTTTGAAAACTTGAAAGATCTAACTCACTACAAGAAAGACAAGAATCTACCCTCTTTTCTGCTTGATTTCTATACTGTACCATCCAAGAATTTTCCATGTGTCCAGGTCTAACATATAATTTTGAAACTACTCTTGAATCTACAAAGCATTCAATTTCTCCTGTATCAATTAATATAGAAGCAGGTTGTCCATAGAGCTTACCTAGAAACTGAATTGGTGCTACTTGGAAGTTAGCTTGTCGATTGTCCATGACTGCATGAATTTGGTGTTGTAGTGCTCCTTGCTGGTTTCTATCTCTTTGCCTAGCTAATATATGAGGATAAGTGTTGGTGTAGTTCTCTCCTCCACATACATAGCATCTGCCACAAGGTGCTCTTGGTCCTTCTAACCTATCCCTTCAGTTGTTGTTGATACTGTTATTATTGTTGAAGTTACCTATTTTGTTACCTCCATTTCAATTTCCACCATTTCTATCCTGAGAGTTGTCACCTCTCTTCAAGTTTTAGATTTTTCAATTGTGTTGCCCTAATTGTTATTATTGTTATTGTGATTATTTTGGGATTTCTTATTCCCAAACCTTGCATGTCTAAATTTGTGATAATTGGCTGCTTATTGTAGCTTCTGTTCTTGTTTTATAGCCTTTTCAAAGACCTCATCCATAGTCAATGGATTATGGATGTCCACATCCACTTCAATTTGAGGCCTTAAGCCCATGATAAACTTCCTAATCCTAAATCTCTCATCCATTTGATATTGTGTTACATACTTGAGAAAATGAGATAACCTTTCCCAATATCAAAGGTTACCGACATACCTCCTTGTGCCAAATTTTGGAACTTCGTCATCTTCTTGTCAAAGAAGAGTTACGGTAACCACCTCTTTCTAAAAAGTTGTAGAAAGAGCTCCCATGTTATTTCTCCTAGCAACAATCTTTTCTCTACCTTCTCATTATCCCACCATGTAGCTGCTTCTCCAGTAAGATGATAGGAACCCTACATTGACTTAGTCTCATTAAAAAGGTTACGGAGATCAAATTATTCTTCCATCTCAATAATCCAGGCTTCTGCTCCATCGTTGATGGTTCTACCATCAAATTTAGGTGAGGATACCTTCTTGAGGTCTTTGCTCAACTCCTCTGCAATCCTTCCGCAATTGTTCTCATTCCCTTCATTCTCTTGATTTTGGTTCTCATTCCCTTGATTTTGATTTTGATTTTGGTTTTCATTCTAGTTTTTACCTCCTCAGTTTCCTCTAATCTCTTGCTCCAAACGATCCATTAGAGCTCCTTGTTGACTCAGGAGGTTGAGGATTTGATCCAACTTCTCATTCTATCCATTGCAGTTGGTGTTTCTTGTATCCATTCTAACTAGTTAGATCAATATGTATCAAGATTCGCATCTTAGCATAATAGACAAAGTCCCTAGTGTCAAACCTAGTGCTTTGATACCAAATATAAAGTACACATTCCAAAACAATAATTACTGAAGTAAATAATCCACTAATTTGCATTAACTGAAATAAAAAGATAGATCTTATATATCAACAATAATGTCATTACATCTTACAAATCCACGTGCTATAACTAGGTGTTAGCACTATAAAAGAATATACAATATACATCTTAGGCTCTCATGTCATAAGTCATCTCAAAGTATAATAAGGTACAATAATCAAGTATAATACAAGTAAAGAATGATAAACTAAATCACTATCACCGACTGCCACTAATCCACATGGTCATCCACATGCCGAGAGGTGGGAACATGGCCCAGACACTTTTTCACCCAACCACGAAGTAATTACACTTCCTCAAAAATCTTCATGACATGAAGGATACCCAAACCTACATGAAACACCTAGTAAACTGGAAACAACTTGCAAGAGGGAACTCATGATCCAACTTGATGTCTAAATGCATATCTAAATAGAATGTGCAATATCTCACAAATAGGATGTGGCAGAGAAACACATTAATAAAATTTTGCTAGATAATCATTCATCTATTTCAATGAATACATAACTTGGCCCAAGCACTTAAAAAAATAATGATCAAATCCGAAAAAAAGAAAAAGTCTTCTCTATTTACCCACATTCGGCATCCTAGCTTGAAAGTAACCCAATACACTCATGGAGAATAACAATTCAATGTAAAACATGATTTAGGAAGAAAATACCTTCAATTTCCTAACATCAGTTACTAATTCCTTTCATGCAAAACCACATAAATACATCTTTCAGGTGACACACAGTCTATAATGTTTATAAGCACATCATAATTCTATCTAAGAGCTTTTGTGTTTGAAGAATACAACACTAGCTTTAATCATCATGTTCTAATATTTTTGATCTCTACATTGGGTAAGGTGGAACTAATACATGTGAGGAATGCACTAAATCCTTAAAACATATCCATTTATATTTATAAATATATACATAAACAAGTATACACATCTATATAAGTAATATAGATGCATATACATGTTTACCTATTTATTGATTACTCAAGAATCAAGTTCCAATTTCAATTGCCAAGTAAGGTTGGTATAATTTTATTTAATTCTTTTTGATATTCTTCAATCATCAGGGGTATAGTTAAAACTAAACTTGTTTAAGTATGCAACTACGAATATGTACAAGATAAAACATGCTAATCATGAATACACAAGACATTAATAAGAATATAGGCTGATCTTAGTGATAAGAGGCTGAACTTTAGAGTAAAGAGGCCATTGGAAACACAACCAGGCCATTTGAAAGTAAGGCTGAAAATGACTATATGTAGGCAGGCTAAAACATAGGTTGTAGGTACTTTAACATTACTAGTTGAACACATAAAAGAATATTTAAGGTGTTGAAGTGAAGGTTGTTAAGTTTTATAAGATCATCAATAAATAAAAAGGTTGAGACGTAGCAAGGAAAGGTTGTTTAATAGGTCAAACCAAATCACCAGAAGGATTTATACCTTATAAAAGTCTGTTGTAAGTTGTAATGACCGGGCAAATAGAACTCTGTTGTAAGTCTGTTGTAAGTTGTCCTTGTTTTTATTCCTTATCCCCTCTAAAAGTGACACCCTCCAAATAGAACTCCCTCCCCTTTTCTTTTGACTTGCATGATTATGAGTTGCGCTCTCAATGCCCTCTTTTCCTTTTGTCTTTGTCTGAACCACTTTTAAACACTCAGTTCATTTCTTTATTTTACATTGCATGTGTATATTTCCTTATTATTTTTAGATTCTTGAATATTTTTTTTTCTAATTATCTTTGAAATATATTTATATACTTATCTCTAGTTTCTCAAAATATCTTTGCATGTAAAACTATAACATACCAAATATATATATAATAACTCTTGAAATATTTATATATATAAAATTCAATTGAAATCAAAACATAAAATATTATTAAATCATACGTTCATATCTATATATATTTTATCCATATAAACACTTCAATAAATATAACTAGATCCATTTGAAATACACTCATATAATAATATTTTTACAACTATAGTCGAAAAGAAAGTATGAATTTATGGTTAACTTATATAATTAATAAGGACATTCTAGAGAAAATGAAATCACATAAATATCTAATCATGATATGTCAATTTCATCCAATAGCCAATATAAACTACACAACAAGCTACATATTGATGTAAAAGCAAAGTCTAATGTAATAGAAAAACAACTGGCTGAAGTCACACACTTTATTATGTTTCTTCAAAAATCAACCACAAATTACAAACTTAAAATGGCCTTTAGGGCCTCTAAACCCACTGGGTTCTCTTAAATGTACAGTCCTAAAACTACACGATTTCCCCTCAACGTTTTGTCTGCTTACAATCTTCTATACTTCAGTATTCTTTAAACAACAATGACCTTCATCAATCTCCATCCAGAACAACACACCTAGGTACTTCTTCTAAAGCCTTTTTGCAACAATAAAAACTGCTCCTAAATCCTTTGAATGACAATACCAATAACTCTAAAAGATGGAGCTATCCTATTCAACTGCACTGGGAACAAAAAAACAAAGAAAGAGTTAGAAAAAAATGCCTTCCACATTCACCCTTGACCTTGCTATCCATAGCTATGAATAGAAAGGATAATATAATTTGAGAGTGGCTATAGTTCCTTCTAGCCAACCAAGCCCAAATTAGAGTAGCGCCATAACTGAAGGCAGCCGCCACCAAAATGTAGCACCTAAAACTTAATCCTCCAAACTGCCAGTCCTCAATAGACTTCACTATGTATTAACATGCAAGAAAGAAGTGGAAGAATATTCACTGGCAAAGTCTGCCGAGGTTAAACCAAAATCAGAGAAAGCATTTATGAAAGATCTTTCAACGTGGATGCCCCTACATCAGACACCCAAGGAAGAAAGAAAGTGACCCTATCACTTATCAAGAGGAAAACTAATCCTTCTAACCTTTGTTTCTGATAACCAAGATGAGTCCTCAATAGGTCTTCCAAACCACTTTACCAAATATTCAAAGTATTGCTTGTCCCTTGTGCTCGTACTCATCCGGCTATCCAAAATTGTCTCAATCTCCTCCCATGACCTCTCAGGTACAGGTAGCGGCTTATATAAGCTAGTTTTTTGACTAACACCTTTTGCTACTTGACATATCCTAAAACTTTGAACATATTTCCTTACATCTTGCTACAATTGAGGCTAACAATAACTTTCTCCAACAAGTGCTTTAGTCTTTTAGCAAAACCAAAATGTCCTGCAAGACCTCCACTGTGTTTTTCCTTGATCAAATTCAATCTCATAGAACTTCTAAGAATGCATAACTGATTACCTCTGAATAACACAGTTGAGGTCTGCATTCTTCTAATTTTTTTGATTGTCGTCATCATTCTTGTAAGATCTTCAGTATCTAGTGTATCCATCATGACATCTTCCTCTTTGCTTACTTTCATATCTTTTATTCATTCTTTCCTCAAATTTTAAGGTAGATTAATATTTAAGCATCCTCCATTCTATAAACTCTCACCAAAGCCATCTCTTCTTGTATGCTTGGCCTCAGACCATTAATGTACCTTGCAACCTTCTCCTTAGTAGCATCGGCATGTCCTGCTCTAATCAAGATCCTATGAAACTCCTCTGTATACTCCTCCATTGTTTTGGTTCCTTGTTTTCAACCTTGCATTTTCTTGAGCAAATCTAATTCATAATCCACTGGGATGAATTGTCTCTTCATCTTCTCCACCATTCTATCCCACTTGGTAATTTTCTCCTTGCCTCTCCTTCCTCTTTCCAATTAAACCTCTCTCCACCAAATCGAAGCATATCCCTTTAATCTAGTTTTTGTAAATTTTACTCTATCAGGGTCTTCAACCTCTTCAAATTCAAAATACTCTTCCATGTCATTGATCCAATCCACTAACTCTTCAGGATTCAAATTCCCACAAAATGTAGGAACATTATTTTTTGGTCTCTTTTCAATCTTTGTCAATGCCCTCACCAAAGGATCATTCATAGCTGTTGCCGCTGCTTCATCTTCTTCACTACTTATATCATTTGCATTTGTAGTTTCATCCTCTTCACTCCCAGGTTCTCTCCTTTGTGCAAAACCTCTTCTGATTTCTTCTTGTAATGCTTCAACCTACCTTCTCAAGGCTTTGAAATCATCATCATGAGTGGCACCTGGAGGATTTCTACCTCCATCTCTAGCTATAGCTCTACCCCAACCACATGGAGCTCCTCTTGCATAAATTTTTCTCAATACCCACAAGCTTAATCCTAGTGCAAACTGCCTCTCTTCAGAAAATCTTCTTGCACGTTCAGAATCTTCTAGCTCTAGTATCTACCTCCACCTCTACCCCTACCTCACGGGGCCACTCTCAAAGGCACTTTCTCACAAACCACAACTCACAGGTCTTGCTACAAGTTGCCTCACGTTTGACGATCTGCCTATAGAATCAGGAACAACCCGCTTTGATACCACTGATGCAAAATCATTTAGTCTAATGTAATAGATAAACAAATGGATTCACACACTTTATTAAGTTTCTTCAAAAATCAACCACAAATTACAAACTTAAAATGGCCTTCAGGGCCTCTAAACCCACTGGGTTCTCTTCAAATGTACAGTCCTGAAACTACACAATTTCCCCTCAACGTTATGTCTGCTTACAATCTTCTATACTTCAGTATTCTTTAAATAACAACGACCTTCAGAAATCTCCAACTAGAACATCACACCTAGGTGCTTCTAAATTTTTTTTGCAATAGCAAAAATTGCTCCTAAATCCTTCGAATGACAATACCACTAACTCTAAAAAAGATGAAGCCATCCTATTCAACCTGCGTTGGGAAAAAAATAAAGAGAAAATAATGCCTTCTGCATTCACCCCTGACCTTGTTGTCTATATCTGTGAATAGAAAGGAGAATATAGTGTGAGAGCGACTATAGTTCCTCTTAGCCGACCATGCCCAAATTAGAGTAGCGTCATAACTGAAGGCAAGCACCACCAAAATGAAACACCTAGAACTTGATCCTCCTCACTGCCAATCCTCAATAGACTCCACTATGTATTAATGCAAGAAAGAAGTGGAAGAATATTCACTGTCAAAGTTTGTTGAGGTTAAACCAAAATTAAAGCAAGCATTTATGAAATAATTAATGAATGCCAAAATTAGACATCTTTCAACATGTATGCCCTTGCATCACGTATTCACACAACAATGCATAATAAGCCAATTAGGAATGCAATATGATCTACATGAGTGTACGCAGGTATCGGGCTGTTCCGTCTTGCCAATTCTTTCTAGTGGCTAGGGCGTTTCTACCTCAACCATGTTCCCATCTTTGATGTGTCCTTGCACTGGGTCGCACTCAAATTTGCATCAATAGGTTAGCCCCAATAATCATAGCCGAAGCTCGAGAAAACATGATCCATAATCATATACATTTTAATCCATCAATAGACTAGGTTCAAATCCACGCATTTAATTCATGACAATGTACCTTTTTATGCTCACGCAATTTACCCAACAGTAAAACAATCAAAAGTAACATCTAATAGTTTGAATTATAAATGAATCAAAAGTCAAGATGTGACAAACTCATATTTGTTTCAAGGTTGCATCTAACAAAATATAAATGCCATCTTAGCTTATAGAAACCGTCTTTATATATCTATAAAATTACTAACAATTTGATGTCAATGTGGCATAAGGAATGTCAAGAGGTTTGCACATAGTATTTATAGAAATGACATAATATATATATTTTCAATTTCCTACATAGAAAAAAGCACAACTTTGAGTGGAGTATGTTGGAAAGACCCTCCAAGGCATTCTAATTTAGTGGCCTACATAATAGTAAAACTTACATTTGTATCAAAATCTAGTGCAACATATTAAAGCTAGGCTTAAAAGGAAGAGACAAGCTGGCATGAAAAGGAGACATCAAAGATACCAACATGACAAAAAGAAAAGGGAAATAGTGTGGTATTGGAAAGTGAAGGTTGTATAGCATAGGTAATTTGACATATGAAAGAATAATGAAGAAGTTTAGAGTAGCCAACAATGAATGTCAAATGGCCAACATGACATCTAAGGAAGTAACCTCCATGCAAAAATAGAAATTGTATAACATGTAAATAAAAATTCTACATAGAATATCATATGTGAATTGACAACAATATTTAGCATAGAAGTTTAAATGCAGGTATAGAAGTTTAGATGGAGTTCTAAAAGAACATGCACCGTCGGATTGTAAATCAATTGAAACCATCTTTGAAAATCTCATGTTTCAAGGTAAATACTAAGATCAACAGAATTGACCGGAGGTAAAAGTGAGACGATAGAAGTGGGCCGACGATGTTTCATAAAGCAAAGGAAATGATTTTAAAATGTGTGGCCATTTTATTTCACATGGAGCTCAAAACTAGAAAAATCATAAAAAATAAGAAATGGTCTCTCTCTGCTCCGTTCTATACACAGCTCTTTTCATCGAATGACATGATAACTCAAGGATAGTGTGATAATACGATGCCTACACATGTATATATACATGACAAACATATGGCAACAATAATTCCAGTGCGGGAGTAATGCAAGTCTAGGATGACATATATATAGAATAGTACATCCAATGAAAAGAAACATGTTTGAAACATGGCATTGGAGGTTGAAATATTGCATGGCAATGAAGCTCACATTTGTTTCAAGGTTGCATCCAATAAAATATAAATGCCATCTTAGCTTATAGAAACCATCTTTGTATATCTATAAAATTACTAACAATTTGATGTCAATGTGACATAAGGAATGCCAAGACATTTGCACATAGTATTTATATAAATGACACAACAGATATGTTTTCAATTGCCTACATAGAAAAAAGAACAACTTTGAGTGGAGTATGTTGAAAAGAGCCTCCATGGCATTCTAATTTAATGGCCTGCATAATAGCAAAACTTACATTTGTATCAAAAGCTAATGCAACATATTAAAGCTAGGCTAAAAAGGAAGAGACAAGCTGGCAGGGAAAGGAGACATCAAAGCTATCAACATGACAAAAGGAAAAGGGAAATAGTGTGGCATTGGAGGGTGAAGGTTGTATAGCATAGGTAAGTTGATGTATGAAAGAACAATGAAGAAGTTTAGAGTAGCCAACAATGAATGCCAACCAACATAGCATCTAAGGGAGTAACCTCCATGCAGAAATAGAAGTTGTGTAACATATAAACTAGCACTTGCGCCCATAGGAGGTTCAAGGAATATGTTGATAGGAACAACCGACGAGCTTAGAAATTTCTGGTGTGAGTTTTTTTACGGCATGAGACAATTCCGAGCTATAATGCTCACATATAAAAGCCTATCAGCTAATAAAAATTCGACATAAAATATCATATGAATTAACAACAATACTTGACATAGAAGTTTAAATGTAGGCATAGATATATAAGCCTATACCTAGCCAAATGGAGTTCTAAAAGCACAAGTACTGTTGGATTGTAAATCAATCAACCATCTTTGAAAATCTCATGTTTCAAAGTAAATACTAAGATCAACAGAATTGTCTGAAGGTAAAAGTGAGACGGCATAAGTGGGCCGACGATGTTTCATAAAGCAAAGGAAAGGATTTTAGTATGTGTGACCATTTTATTTCACATGGAGCTCAATACAAGGAAAATCCTAAATCCGTTCTATACACGGCTATTTCACATGGAGCTCAATACAAGGAAAATCATAAAAAAATAAGAAATTGTCCCACTCTTCGCTCCGTTCTATACACGGCTCATTTTCATTGCGATGGTCCCACTGTCCGACTCTCTGCTCCATTATTTACCCGGCTCTTCTGTCTTCTCCGTGCTTTCCTCCACCTCTCACATTATTCCGCCTTTCTTCTATAAATGTCACTTCTTTAGTCTTATCTTCGCCGATTACCTCTTCTCTCTTCACTTTTTTTTCCTCTATGAAATGGGTCCGCATCTCACATCATTCCACGAATTCGGCGATTCTTCGGTGAAGTTTCCGGGTTTCTTCCACAAAGTTTTAGTCACAAATTACACCCACTTCTTCCATGAAGTTTCCACATTTCTTCCATGAAGTTTCAGTCACAAATTACACCGACTTAAAAAACGCATTTCTTCTATGAAGTTTCAGTCACAAATTATTCCACTTTTCTTCCACAGTTTCAGTGACAAATCACCACCTATTTACATGATTTTATATTTCTTCCACAAAATTTTAGTCACATATCATTCCGCATTTCTTCCAGTCATAAATCACACCTACCTACATGATTCCACGTTTCTTCCACGCAGTTTCGTACGCAATAACATCCACTCAAGCAAACGCGTTTGATCATTTCTTATCTTTGTTAGCTGCCTCCTCCTCTATTTAACAATTACTTAGCCCTTCACCTGGCCAACACTGAGCTTGCTTCCATTGCTTTTCTCTCTTTCTTTCATTCATCGCCTTTCACTGCGACCCAATTCCATGGCGTCTACTTCTTCCACTGTAAGTAAAAGAAAGAATGATGATACGGGGGCTTTTGACGGAATCGCACCGTCTGCATCTACTTCTGCCTCAAAACGCATTAAAAATTCGTCCTACGATGTATTCATCAATCATCGTGGACCAGATGTCAAATCTACCTTAGCTAGCGTTCTCTATGGTATCCTCACTGGTATGGCACTCTCAGTTTTTTTGGATTCAGAGGAGTTGAAATATGGCGATTTCTTGCCCCAAACAATAGAAGCAGTAATGACCACCGCTTTGCTCCATATAGCTATTTTTTCCAAGAGGTATGCAGAATCACTGGTGTTTGGCGGAGTTATCATTTATGCTTAAATCTGGCGCCAAAATTATTCCTATTTTCTACCATGTAGAGCCTAATGATCTGAGATATATAGATCAAGGGAAAGGAATATATGTTGATGCCTTTAGGGAGCATGAGCGGAAGGGTAGATACAGCCTGGAACAACTTCAGGAGTGGAAGAAAGCACTCAAGGTCGTCTCATTCTACGATGGCGAAATCATTAAAACTCCTGAGTAAGTGCCACACACTCGGCCTCTCGATCTAAATAAATATGCGTTCTTTCTTTTTATCTATGAAGATAACTTTGGCATAATCACCTGTTCTTATTATTAATTTTCAATGTTTTTAATTGTTCAGAGATGAGACGAGATTGCTGAAAAATATTGGGAATTGTGTTTTGAAAGAAATAAACAATGATGTGCCATTAGTGGTTGCAAAACATCCAGTTGGTTTGAAAGAAATAGTGCAAGACTTCGAGATGAATACACTCCAATCTGCTCCGGGTGTACAAATTGTTGGAATTTGGGGCATGGGTGGTTCCGGCAAGACCACGCTTGCCAAGGAATTGTACAACAAAAGATCCTCATCCATGCAGAGGTCTAGTATTATTTTTGATGTTGGAGATGGTGCAGCTAAAGGACTGTTGCATGACAAGCAGAGACAACTCCTCAACGACCTGGGTGTCATGAATGCAAAAATAGATAATACATAGAAAGGTAAGGCACTTCTTACGAGACATCTGGGATCTGCTAGTGTGCTCATTGTTCTGGATGATGTGGATCATGCAGACCAATTGGATGCTCTGTTACCTGCAAAAAACAGCCTTCGAGGGGATAGTCTCATCATTGTTACAACACGGGAATGTGAAGTTCTTACATCTTGGGGCATATCCTCCGTATATAAAATGAGAGCACTGGATCCATTTCATGCCGAGCAACTTTTTTGTTGGCATGCTTTTTCACAATCCTTTCCCTTAGATGGATTTGAGAAGCTTGTCAAAAAGTTCTTAGATGCTTGCCAGAGATTGCCCTTGTCTCTAAAGGTATTTGGAGGACAGCTATATGGGAAGTCCTGCAAATATTGGGAGTCTCTCTTGAATAAGATTTCAAGAATATTGCCTGATGATATAAGAAATATACTTAAAATAAGTTATGATGCCCTTGATAATGAAGAGAAAGAGGCGTTCCTAGATACTGCTTGTTTCTTTATAGGAGAAGAGAAGAGTTTGGCAATTGATGTATGGGACGGTTCAGAATGGAGTGGTCTGCACACTTGGGAAAGGCTCTTAAATAAATATTTAGTTGAACTTGACAGTGACAATAATATTAGAATGCATGACCACTTAAGGGATATGGGGAGGAAAATTGCAAATCAACATTCACCCTCCCGACTTTGGCTACCACAACATGCCAAACAAATAGAGGTAAGGTTAATACTTTCTTTTATTGTTCGAATAAACAGTGGGAAGAAAAATATTTTTCTCTACCCGTATGTCTATGTGGCGAAGAAGTTCATTGTTTTAATCTTATTTCGGTTTTTCTGAATATTAATGTGTTTGGACAGCCAATAGATTTATTTGGGTTTTTCTAAATATTTTAATTTTTATTTTGCAGAAAAGAAATGAGATTCGAGGAATTATGGCTGTAGAGGGGAGGTCATATGGAGTATGTTTGTCTGTGCTTTTTAGCTTCTCTACATACTACATCTACTAACATTAATTGTTTGTATAAGTTTTTATATTTTTTCTATGGCAAAGCCGGCTTAAATTTGACAGTCAACTTTGCTTGTCAAGCAAAATATATCCTCATTATCCTATATAAATTTTGACAGTTTCTCCAAAATCTGTTCAAAATTTTAAATTGTATTTTACAGCTAAAATGCCTAAATACAGCTATACAATTGTCAAATTTAACCTTGAAACCTCTTTCGAATAATGTAGGAAAGAGGTGAATTAATTAGTGATTTTGTGCTCGCAGGACGAATTCGGGGCTGAGATACGTGGAGGCTCTTTAGTTGGATTAAAGCTTTTTGTGATTAGAGGAGATTTTAATGAAGTAATCTGTCAAGTATCAAGAGAGCTGCTCTGGCTTCGTTGGTCCAAAAGTTGGCAGAGGAATCTTCTGGCACGGCTTTCATTGACAAATTTGAGGGTTTTACAACTCTATTATTGTGAGTTATTAGAAGAGCTGTGGGAGGCTGAGAGCAACGTAAGTAGTCTTCCGTTTCAGCTGTATTAAGTCTATATTTCATTTTTTTAATAATTGCTGTATGTTTTACATTTGTCTCTTTGGAAATGTGCTGCAGCCACCCCTGCAATTAAGAGAGTTGGTAATTGATGGATGCCACTATTTCCAAAGATTTCCAAAGTCAATAGGGTGTCTCAGTGAGTTGAAAAAAATAGTAATCACACCTGGCGCCAATCTTAGTAGTCTGCTCGAAGAATTGTTAATTTTAGTAGCTTGGACAGCTGTTTGTCCTCACCCGAATATAGCAACATTAGTTATGGGTAGTTTGGACAGCTGCTCGTCCTGGTCTAGAATTTAGAAAATGATTGTTTTTGTCAAACAAATATTGTTAGGATAAAAACAATTGTTATTTAATATTGACTTCTTTTATGTGACACCTCATAACCAAGGTTGTTAATGGTTATTGAGTTGTCTTAATCTCAGCCGTTCATTTGTATTAATCTCGGCCGTTGATTTTCAACGAGAGTAGTATATAAGGGGGTCATTGGGTCATTTGTGATAAGGAAGCTTTTAGAGAAACTTGCAGTGTTAGCAAGTAGTCTTGCAGTGTTAGCAAGGGCGCAGTGATAGCGTTGGGGATAGCAATGGAGAAATATCAGCAGGAGGATTAGGAGATTGTCGGAGCTCTGCCAGTAAGAGGCAAGCAGTATTTGTATCTCTTGATTTGCTGAAGTTTAATATATTTCTCATCTGTAGTACTGGTTTTCCCTACGGGGTTTTTCCAGGGACAATTGTCCGAAAATATTGTGTTCACCTTGTTGGGTATTTTTATGTGTTTGTATTTGTGAAGTTACAGTTGTGTTATTTTTCAATATTTGTTGATCAAATAATCTTACAAGATATGAGGTTAATAATCAGTAACTGTAATAGATTTTTCACATGGTATCAGAGCCAAGTTCGGGTAGAAGAGATTTACCCTAGGTGAAAGAAAGTGAGGGTTTATAAAACCCAGTTTGACCTCTTTAAAATTATTATTATTATTTTCTTTTAAGATGGCCTCAGCAGGTTTAAGAGATCAGGACAGATTGGATGGAGCCTCGAATTTTGGTGTCTGGAAAGCCAAAATTTTTTTATTGCTGGAAAAGAATGGTATCAAGGAATATGTGACCACTGTTGTACCTGTACCTACAGATGCAACACAGCTCTTAGCATATAAGAAGGAAGATGCCAAGGCGAGGAGGCTGATTCTTGATGGTGTTAAGGATCATATTGTTCCGCATATTGCAGAGTTAGATACAGCGAAGACGATGTGGGATGCCATTATGAATCTGTACCAGAATGCTACCACTAACAGGAAGCTGATTCTCAGAGAAAAGTTGAGGAATACCCGGATGAATAAGGGAGAAGACGTCACAAGTTACCTCACCAGACTTAGACTTGTCAAGGATGAATTGGCAGCTGTTGGAGACAAACCAAAGGATGATGAGCTAGTACGAATAGCCCTAAATGGGTTTACTAAGCAGTGGGATGTCTTTGTTCAAGTTATCAATGGACGAGACACCTTACCGAGTTGGGATCGACTATGGAGTGACTTCACTCAGGAGGAGCTTAGACTAAGTCTTGTCAATGGAGCCAACAATAAGAGTCAGAAAAGTGAGGTGGAACAGGAAAATGTTGCCCTAGCGGGTAAAGGGAAAGCAAAGAAGGGGTCTAGTAAAGGATCAAATTCACAAGGTGAAAAGAAGAAGAAAGATTCTTCGAAGATCAAGTGCTATGGTTGTCACGAGTTTGGCCACTATGTCAGCGATTGCCTAGAAAGGAAGAAGAATGAAAAGAAAGGCAAGAAGCAAGTTGCAGCTTCAGCAAGTGCAGATGAGCTCTCTAGTAGAATGGAAGATGAGTTTGCACTCATAGCATGTATGGTTAGCTCAACCTCACAGAGTGTTTGGTACATAGATAGTGGGGCGTCATATCATATGACAGGAGTTAGAGAATACTTCTCTAGTTATAAGGAGGAGAGCACCAGAATCCAGATCTCTATGGGGAACATGTCCAAACTCAACTCAGTTGGGAAAGGGACTATTCAGTTTCAGAGGGAGAGTGGTAAGATGATTCCCCTTCATGATGTGTTGCATGTTCCAGGCTTAGGGATGAATTTGATTTCTGTATCTGTCCTTCAGGACAAAGGATACAATGTACTCTTTAGAGGGGCACATGTGTTGATCAAGCACAAGGATTGGAAATCACCCATAGCTATTGGAGTTAGGAGCGGTCGGCTTTATAGGCTGCAGTTTGATATTCCTAAGGCACTCATGAGCAATAGTAATCTTAGAGATCAGGGAGAGCTATGGCATAGAAGGATGGGCCATATCCATCATGGAGCCCTTAAATTGCTTCATGAGACAGTGACATGTGTTCCTGAGGTGAGCACAGAGCACGATGATGTATGTAAGGGATGTGTGTTGGGGAAGTTTGCTAAAGCATCTTTTCCAAGGAGTGACACCAGATCCAAGGGCATTCTTGATCTAGTACATTCAGATGTATGTGGACCAATGTCGATGAAGTCTCTCAGAGGGTATGAGTACTTTGTTACTTTTATTGATGATTTCTTTAGGAAGACATGGATATACTTCTTGAAGACCAAGGATGAGGTTTTCAGTCGCTTCCAAGAGTTTAAAGCTCTTGTGGAGAATTCGACAGGAAGGAAGATAAAAGTTCTTCGGTCAGACAATGGAGGCGAGTACAAAAGCAATGAGTTCCAGGAGTTCTGTACCAGAGAAGGAATCAAGAGAGAGTGGACTGTTCCTTACAATCCACAACAGAATGGAGTTGCTGAGAGGAAGAATCGGTCTATAACGGAGGCATCAAGAGCTATGTTGCATGACCAGGATATACCCCGTTATCTGTGGGCAGAGGCATGCAGTATAGCAGTATACATACAGCATAGAGTTCCACATAAGGTACTAGGGAAGATGACACCAGAGGAAGCATTCACTGGGAAGAAGCCAGATGTCAGTCACTTCAGGATCTTTGGGAGTTTGGCATATTGTCATATTCCTAAGGATACACGTACCAAGTTAGATCAGACTGTAGAGAGAGGGTACTTTGTGGGGTACAGTGAAACCTCAAAGGCATATCAGATATTCATTCCGGGGACCAGGAGGATTATTGTTCGACGTGATGTCAAGTTGATGGAGGACAAGGCATTCAGAAGGTCTAGAGATTTGCCAGTAGATGATCAGAGTGAGCAGCCAACAGAAGCTCCAAGGATCACTCAATCGAGTCAAGGGCAGCAAAGCTTGAGTATAGTTACTAGTACAAGCATAGACTCAAGAGGAGAGAGTTTTCAAAGTATGGAGCAACAGGTGCAAGAAGAGATGCATCAAGAAGATATGGAGGTTGATATCTAATCCTCTACAGTTGGCAACAGAAACTGTGAGGTTCAACAGACACAGAAGAATACTCAGGAGTTAGTGGGGACTCCTAGGAAGAGTTGTAGACAACGGAAACCACCAGCCAGGTATGATGACTATGTTGCATTAGTTAGTAAGTTGGTAGATAGTGAACCTTCTAGCTATCAGGAGGCTGCACAACATCAAGTGTGGCAAGAAGCAATGGTTGAGGAGTATGCTTCAATTATGCAGAATGATGTGTGGGAGGTAGTGCCTAGACCAATAGATAGGGCAGTGGTTGGATCACGCTGGATCTATAAGATCAAGCATGGTGCAGATGGTAGCATCGAGAAATACAAGGCAAGGTTCGTGGCAAAGGGGTTCTCTTAGAAAGAGGGAATAGACTACGAGGAGACATTTGCTCCAGTTGCCAGGTATACTTCTATACGAACTGTAATCTCAATTTCAGCACAGATGGGATGACAGATCCATCAAATAGATGTCAAGACAACGTTTCTTAATGGTGAGTTGAAAGAGGAGGTATACATAGAACAACCAGAAGGCTTTGTAGCACACAGCAAAGAGACCCACGTGTGTAGATTGAAGAGAGCATTGTACGGACTCAAGCAGGCTCCCAGAGCGTGGTATGAGCGCATTGATAGATATTTGCAGGAAATGGGCTTTGTGAAGAGTGAGGCAGATGCTAATCTCTACTACTTGGTAGTTGGAGGTGAGATTCTCATTCTTGTCCTATATGTGGATGACTTGTTTCTTACAGGTTCACTGGGGCTCATAGAAGAATGCAAGAGGGACCTTGCAGCAGAGTTCGAGATGAAGGATTTGGGACTTATGCACTACTTTCTAGGCATGGAGGTATGGCAGAAAGATGGAGAGATTTTCCTTGGGCAAGGGAAATATTGCATGGAAATCTTGAAAAGGTTCAGGATGGAAGATTGCAAAGCCATGTTTACACCCATGATCATGAATTGGAGGAAGGTAGACACATCCAGGGAGAAGGATGTAGACCCCACCTTATACAGGCAGTTGATTGGTTCTCTCATGTATTTGGTCAATACCAGGCCAGATATAGCTTTTGCAGTTAACTCTCTTAGTCAGTTCATGGTTGAGCCTAAGAGAGTGCATTGGACTGCGGCAAAGCATGTGCTGCGTTATTTGCGAGGTACAATCGAGTATGGAATTAGATATGCTCGAGGTGAAGGAATCAGGTTGATGGGCTATACTGACGCAGATTGGGCAGGTAGTACAACGAACAAGAGGAGCACTTCAGGGTGTTGTTTCAGTCTTGGATCAGGAGTTGTATCTTGGTTCAGCAGGAAGCAGAAGTCTGTGGCTCTGAGTTCAGCAGAGTCAGAGTACATAGTAGCTAGCATGGCAACATGTGAAGCCATATGGCTTCGGAAGTTGCTAGTAGCTTTGTTTGGTCAGACGGTTGAGACTACGGTAATACACTGTGACAATCAGAGTTGCATCAAGTTGACTGAGAATCCGGTGTTTCATGATAGGTCGAAACATATAGACATCAGGTATCACTTCATCAGAGATTGTGTACAGCGCGGGGTTGTTGAGCTACAGTTTGTACCTACAGATCAGCAGGTAGCAGACATTCTGACAAAGGCATTGGGGAAGGCAAAATTCATCTTCTTCAGAGAGATGTTGGGTGTCATGCAGAACAGCTTCCTCGCTAAGAGGGAGTGTTAATTTTAGTAGCTTGGACAGCTGTTTGTCCTCACCCGAATATAGCAACATTAGTTATGGGTAGTTTGGACAGCTGCTCGTCCTGGCCTAGAATTTAGAAAATGATTGTTTTTGTCAAACAAATATTGTTAGGATAAAAACAATTGTTATTTAATATTGACTTCTTTTATGTGACACCTCATAACCAAGGTTGTTAATGGTTATTGAGTTGTCTTAATCTAAGCCGTTCATTTGTATTAATCTCGGCCGTTGATTTTCAACGAGAGTAGTATATAAGGGGGTCATTGGGTCATTTGTGATAAGGAAGCTTTTAGAGAAACTTGCAGTGTTAGCAAGTAGTCTTGCAGTGTTAGCAAGGGCGCAGTGATAGCGTTGGGGATAGCAGTGGAGGAATATCAGCAGGAGGATTAGGAAATTGTCGGAGCTCTGCCAGTAAGAGGCAAGCAGTATTTGTATCTCTTGATTTGCTGAAGTTTAATATATTTCTCATCTGTAGTACTAGTTTTCCCTACGGGGTTTTTCCAGGGACAATTGTCCGAAAATATTGTGTTCACCTTGTTGGGTATTTTTATGTGTTTGTATTTGTGAAGTTACAGTTGTGTTATTTTCCAATATTTGTTGATCAAATAATCTTACAAGATAGGAGGTTAATAATCAGTAACTGTAATAGATTTTTCACAAGAATTCTGTCGTCTTCAGTCATTGGAGCACTTGCAATTAGGTGGCTGTGTAAAGCTATCATCACTACCCAGCAGTTTCGGCGATTTGAGAAATCTACGGCATCTAGATTTGTACTGTTGCAGTAGTTTGGGGAGGTTACCAGTTTCGTTTAAGAATTTGATGCTCCTCCAATATCTCAATTTAGGGTACTGTCTAAACCTGAGATTTACGTCAGAGGATTTCCAAAACATCAGAAAGCTTGAGTTTTTGAGTCTGCCTTGGAGCAAGCAATCGGTAGAGTGGCCTCGTCACATCTCAAATCAGGCGTCCTTGAGAGAGCTCTATTTTGATGGGAATCCAGAATTTGACTCCTTGACTAGTCTTGACATTATTGGGTGTCCCGCGCTCAAATGTTTGCCGACCTCTCTGGGAGATTTGGGCTCCTTGACTAGTCTTCACATTTTTCAGTGTCCCGCGCTCAAATGTTTGCCGACCTCTCTGGGAGATTTGGGCTCCTTGACTAGTCTTTACGTTTCTTATTGTCCCGCGCTCAAATGTTCGCTCTCTGTGGGGAGTCTTAATCTCTTAGAGAATTTACGGATAAATGAGTGCCCAATCAGCCTAGATTTTGACGCGGCGTCGTTACCTTTTGCATTGAGCAACCTGAAGCAGATATCTCTAGAGGACACAAATGTGTGCAGGATTTCAATTCCTGAAGACCGTTATCCCCGCCTTGAGAGCCTCGCTCTTAAATATAATCATTGTTTAACGGAGATCGGAACACTGCCAACGACAGTCAAGTCACTGTGTATACAGTCGTGTCCAGAGGTGGAAGAGCTTCCTAGCTTTGCACGCTTAACTTCTCTCACACATTTTGAACTAAAAGAATGCAACCGAGTTCAGAAAATTGAAGGTCTAGAATATTGCACAAGATTAGAAACATTGAGAGTAGACACCTGCTGGGAGATGCTGCCTGGGATAGAAAGTTTGGAGCACATGAAGAAATTGAGGGAAGTGAGACTCAAAGCAAACAAGGGATCAGCTATTGAACGTTGCATTCAAACGATACAGGTAACAATAGTTTATAGGAATACAACTATTTTAATTATCTTCATCTAATTAAGCATTGACTGAGTGAGTGTCGTGCATGGAGTATGCAGGAATGGCCAGATGAAATAATAATATGTACGCGGGCGATCCCTGATGCGTCCTCAGTTGTGGACTCCTTACTCTCTCCGAATCTCGATGAGCTTTCCTCCAATGGCGATGCCACTATGTTCTGTTTCGTTGTAAATTGTGTATATTCACAAGCGTCCCCGCGTATATACATAGATGGAAGCTGCTTCGTATTTGCATGTTTAGAAAAGGTTAGATGGGCATTGACGGGTGTCTTCACACAAGGCGGAGACGTCATAATATCAGAAGTGGGCTTAGAAATAGAGAAACGTTTTGTTGTGAGAGGGGAAAAGCAAAGACTAGTGGAGGCAATTCACAGGTTATTACCAATTTTACAAAGTTGAGTTAATATTTTCATTAAAAAAAAAGTTGAGTTAATATTATTTGTAGGCAGAAAGTTGTGGAGTTAATTGTAATACATTGATAGTAATTATTGTTTATGTAAATTCTGGTTGTTTATCAGTCTCAAAGATGTTTGCTATTTTCATGTAATGTGGGTGAGGGGAAGTGCAATCAAGGAGATAATGATATTTGGGGTTGAAATTTAAGTGTTAAATCTAAATTTAGAAAAAATAATCAAAAACTAATTATTTAAGGATTCTTTAATTTATTCTAGAATAATAATATAGATTGTAAAAAATGAATAATTTTAATTATTTTTTTGGTTCGAGGTAATTTAGGAATTTTTAGTTCAAAAGGTTAGTAAGGGTGTAAAGTCCACAAACTCAATGACCTAATGAGAGTTTGAACCTTGGTTACAACAACATTATGGTTAACCAACCATTGCACCACATCTTATCAACAATTTCAACTGTTTTTAAATAATATATACATTTTTTAAAATGATACATTTCATCTTTTTTAATAAATAAAATTAAAAGTTAATATAATCAAACTTTTAAGATATTATATAATTGTTTATTCAATTTTATTAAATATATATATTTGATATTTGTAAAGAAAAAAATATTTTCTATAACATCTATTTAAGTTGAGTAAATAATAACTAAAGTAACACTTATTAATGTAGATAAAGAGGAATTGAAACTATTAAATGATATCTGAAAATTAGAATGTTATAGGTGCTTATGTGGTTGTGTTAATGATGAGTGTTCAAGGATAAATATTTTGTTGTAGATGATGCACAACAATTGAATTTAGTCTTTTTCTATTAAATCATTTCTATTTGTCTTATCACATACCTATATGAAACTTTAAATTTACAATTTAAAGAAAATGTTGCAAATACTTTGTGCATTATTACTTTATTATCTAAAACTAGAATTAACACAATTATATTTGGAACAAAAATATTATAATCCTTATTAATGTAAAACATTAATTGATATTTTAAATATATAAGAATACAAAATTGTAGAAATTATTCACTCTAGTATAAAAGGAACAAATGCAACATAAGCTAAGAATCAGAATGAACAACTCCAAGCTATTAGAGCACACAAACAAAAGAGACACAAGATGCTATATTGGTGTCCATGGGATAAATTAATGAGTTTGAGTATAATTAAAGGGAATGAGCTACAATAATAATCTTATCATGTGTGTATATACACATCCAAGTCATTGGAAAAGGAGAGGATAACAACATTTGATATAGATTACATAGTGTATAAAGGTGTGCAAGGTTTCTTAGACTATTAAGTGCACAAAGATAAGTCCTTTAGGAGAACACCTAAGTCAACATTATACACCCTAAATATCCTCCTTTAAGGTTGAGCATTGACCCACACATCACCTTACTTTGCATGAACCCGTAGAAAGGAACTCATGAAGTCCAATCTAGGCATAAAGATTAAGGAACATACTCTTAGGAAGAGCCTTGGAAAGTATATGAGCAAGCTACTCAATAGAGAGAATGTGTTGAAAGTTTGCATAGCCATCTTAAAATAGTTTTTTAACATAATGCATATGAATCTAGACGTGTCTGTCCACTTATGGTGAACTAGATTGTATATCATCTAAATGACACTCAAGCTATCGTTATGGATGATTATGATCACTTTTTAAGGAAAACTACTTTGTCAAATAGAGCCTAAAGCCACATGGGATTACATGTTGCCTCTTTCACACTATAGTTATTAGCTTTGGAAGCATACAATGAGATAGAAGCTTGCTTCTTTGTTCACTTAAATAGATAGGTCCTAAACCAAGATTCCCTACATGGTCAATAGTTCATATAATCCTAAACATAACTGGTATTTCCTATTGTGTAATAGATCCCAAACTAAAGCATTCCCTTGAGATATTGAAGGATGTGCTTAGATGCCTAAATATTACAAGCACAAGATGTTTGCAAGAATTTTCAAACTACACTAACATTAAAGGAAATTTCAGGACTAGGCATGTGTGAGGTAGATGAGACTTCCCACCAAAGACCTGTAAATAGTGAAAACAACAAGAGGTGATTCAGGTGTTGGTGAAGCTTAAACCCAAGTATCCACAAGTAATGGGGTGACAATGTAATGTCCCCATTTTTAGGCCCTCATGCAGTTTGGATGGTGCTGGCTTCTGGGGTGGTTCCAGCATAGCCAGAGCAGAGTTTTTGTTGCTCAGCAGGGTTCAGACGGACAATTGGAGTTGATCGACACTTTCTGCGCTTGATTCGAACAACTTGTCCAAGACTTGCTATTTTTAGTAAGTCCCTATTTTTTAGGAGGTGTGGGATCGGGCGCTATTTGACCAGTTGGGAGTTCCTATTTTTTAGGGATGTTTCTTTTGTCAGTGGTTCCTACTTTTTAGGAGTTACTATTTATAGTAACCTGCTATTTTGGGACTTCATGTTAGTTGACCCTCGTAGGCTAGAGCAGATGGTTAGGGGGTCTTATTTTGGCAGTATTCGGTGTGGCTTCGCCTCCAGTGATCAGTGAGAGTTCTGGTTTGACCTTCGTTGGACTTCGTTTGGCACACTTACTATTTATAGTAAGTTACTTTTTCAGGGAGTCAGAGTTTCTATTTATAGCAGGGCACTTGGATAGGTCTCAGATGAGCTTTCCTCCAATGGCAATGCCACTATGTTCTGTTTCATTGTAAATTATGTATCTTCTTCGTATTTCCAGTGGATTCATTCAGGTAGCGCCAATAATAATCGACTTTCAGAAAAGGGTAGATGGGCATTGACGGGTGTCTCCACACAAGGCGGAGACTTCATGGTATTAGAAGGGGACTTAGAAATAGAGAAACATTTTGTTGTGAGAGGGGAAAAGCAAAGACTAGTGGAGGCATTTCACAGGTTATTACCAATTTTACAAAGTTGAGTTAATATTTTCATTAAAAAAAAATTTGAGTTAATATTATTTGTAGGCAGAAAGTTGTGGAGTTAATTGTAATACATTGGTAGTAATTATTGTTTATGTAAATTCTGGTTGTTTATCCATCTCAAAGATGTTTGCTATTTTCATGTAATGTGGTTGAGGGGAAGTACAATCAAGGAGATAATGATATTTGGGGTTGAAATTTAAGTGTTAAATCTAAATTTAGAAAAATTAATCAAAAAATAATTATTTAAGGATTCTTTAATTTATTCTAGAATAATAATATAGATTGTAAAAAATGAATAATTTTAATTATTTTTTTGGTTCGAGGTAATTTAGGAATTTTTAGTTCAAAAGGTTAGCAAGGGTGTAAAGTCCACAAACTCAATGACCTAATGAGAGTTTGAACCTTGGTTACAACAACATTATGGTTAACCAACCATTGCACCACACCTTATCAACAATTTCAACTGTTTTAAAATAATATATACATTTTTTAAAATGATACATTTCATCTTTTTTAATAAATAAAATTAAAAGTTAATATAATCAAACTTTTAAGATATTATATAATTGTTTACTCAATTTTATTAAATATATATATTTGATATTTGTAAAGAAAAAAATATTTTCTATAACATCTATTTAAGTTGAGTAAATAATAACTGAAATAACACTTATTAATGTAGATAAATAGGAATTGAAACTATTAAATGATATAGAAAATTAGAATGTTATAGGTGCTTATGTGGTTGTGTTATTGATGAGTGTTCAAGGATAAATATTTTGTTGTAGATGATGCACAACAATTGAATTTAGTCTTTTGCTATTAAATCATTTCTATTTGTCTTATCACATACCTATATGAAATAATAAATTTACAATTTAAAGAAAATGTTGCAAATACTTTGTGCATTATTACTTTATTATCTAAAACTAGAATTAACACAATTATATTTGGAACAAAAATATTATAATCCTTATTAATGTAAAACATTAATTGATATTTTAAATATATAAGAATACAAAATTGTAGAAATTATTCACTCTAGTATAAAAGGAACAAATGCAACATAAGCTAAGAATCAGAATGAACAACTCCAAGCTATTAGAGCACACAAACAAAAGAGACACAAGATGCTATATTGGTGTCCATGGGATAAATTAATGAGTTTGAGTATAATTAAAGGGAATGAGCTACAATAATAATCTTATCATGTGTGTATATACACATCCAAGTCATTGGAAAAGGAGAGGATAACAACATTTGATATAGATTACATAGTGTATAAAGGTGTGCAAGGTTTCTTAGACTATTAAGTGCACAAAGATAAGTCCTTTAGGAGAACACCTAAGTCAACATTATACACCCTAAATATCCTCCTTTAAGGTTGAGCATTGACCCACACATCACCTTACTTTGCATGAACCCGTAGAAAGGAACTCATGAAGTCCAATCTAGGCATAAAGATTAAGGAACATACTCTTAGGAAGAGCCTTGGAAAGTACATGAGCAAGCTACTCAATAGAGAGAATGTGTTGAAAGTTTGCATAGCCATCTTAAAATAGTTTTTTAACATAATGCATATGAATCTAGACGTGTCTGTCCACTTATGGTGAACTAGATTGTATATCATCTAAATGACACTCAAGCTATCGTTATGGATGATTATGATCACTTTTTAAGGAAAACTACTTTGTCAAATAGAGCCTAAAGCCACATGGGATTACATGTTGCCTCTTTCACACTATAGTTATTAGCTTTGGAAGCATACAATGAGATAGAAGCTTGCTTCTTTGTTCACTTAAATAGATAGGTCCTAAACCAAGATTCCCTACATGGTCAATAGTTCATATAATCCTAAACATAACTGGTATTTCCTATTGTGTAATAGATCCCAAACTAAAGCATTCCCTTGAGATATTGAAGGATGTGCTTAGATGCCTAAATATTACAAGCACAAGATGTTTGCAAGAATTTTCAAACTACACTAACATTAAAGGAAGTTTCAGGACTAGGCATGTGTGAGGTAGATGAGACTTCCCACCAAAGACCTGTAAATAGTGAAAACAACAAGAGGTGATTCAGGTGTTGGTGAAGCTTAAACCCAAGTATCCACAAGTAATGGGGTGACAATGTAATGTCCCCATTTTTAGGCCCTCATGCAGTTTGGATGGTGCTGGCTTCTGGGGTGGTTCCAGCATAGCCAGAGCAGAGTTTTTGTTGCTCAGCAGGGTTCAGACGGACAATTGGAGTTGATCGACACTTTCTGCGCTTGATTCGAACAACTTGTCCAAGACTTGCTATTTTTAGTAAGTCCCTATTTTTTAGGAGGTGTGGGATCGGGCGCTATTTGACCAGTTGGGAGTTCCTATTTTTTAGGGATGTTTCTTTTGTCAGTGGTTCCTACTTTTTAGGAGTTACTATTTATAGTAACCTGCTATTTTGGGACTTCATGTTAGTTGACCCTCGTAGGCTAGAGCAGATGGTTAGGGGGTCTTATTTTGGCAGTATTCGGTGTGGCTTCGCCTCCAGTGATCAGTGAGAGTTCCGGTTTGACCTTCGTTGGACTTCGTTTGGCACACTTACTATTTATAGTAAGTTACTTTTTCAGGGAGTCAGAGTTTCTATTTATAGCAGGGCACTTGGATAGGTCTCAGATGAGCTTTCCTCCAATGGCAATGCCACTATGTTCTGTTTCATTGTAAATTATGTATCTTCTTCGTATTTCCAGTGGATTCATTTAGGTAGCGCCAATAATAATCGACTTTCAGAAAAGGGTAGATGGGCATTGACGGGTGTCTCCACACAAGGCGGAGACTTCATGGTATTAGAAGGGGACTTAGAAATAGAGAAACATTTTGTTGTGAGAGGGGAAAAGCAAAGACTAGTGGAGGCATTTCACAGGTTATTACCAATTTTACAAAGTTGAGTTAATATTTTCATTAAAAAAAAATTTGAGTTAATATTATTTGTAGGCAGAAAGTTGTGGAGTTAATTGTAATACATTGGTAGTAATTATTGTTTATGTAAATTCTGGTTGTTTATCCATCTCAAAGATGTTTGCTATTTTCATGTAATGTGGTTGAGGGGAAGTACAATCAAGGAGATAATGATATTTGGGGTTGAAATTTAAGTGTTAAATCTAAATTTAGAAAAATTAATCAAAAAATAATTATTTAAGGATTCTTTAATTTATTCTAGAATAATAATATAGATTGTAAAAAATGAATAATTTTAATTATTTTTTTGGTTCAAGGTAATTTAGGAAATTTTAGTTCAAAAGGTTAGCAAGGGTGTAAAGTCCACAAACTCAATGACCTAATGAGAGTTTGAACCTTGGTTACAACAACATTATGGTTAACCAACCATTGCACCACACCTTATCAACAATTTCAACTGTTTTAAAATAATATATACATTTTTTAAAATGATACATTTCATCTTTTTTAATAAATAAAATTAAAAGTTAATATAATCAAACTTTTAAGATATTATATAATTGTTTACTCAATTTTATTAAATATATATATTTGATATTTGTAAAGAAAAAAATATTTTCTATAACATCTATTTAAGTTGAGTAAATAATAACTGAAATAACACTTATTAATGTAGATAAATAGGAATTGAAACTATTAAATGATATAGAAAATTAGAATGTTATAGGTGCTTATGTGGTTGTGTTATTGATGAGTGTTCAAGGATAAATATTTTGTTGTAGATGATGCACAACAATTGAATTTAGTCTTTTGCTATTAAATCATTTCTATTTGTCTTATCACATACCTATATGAAATAATAAATTTACAATTTAAAGAAAATGTTGCAAATACTTTGTGCATTATTACTTTATTATCTAAAACTAGAATTAACACAATTATATTTGGAACAAAAATATTATAATCCTTATTAATGTAAAACATTAATTGATATTTTAAATATATAAGAATACAAAATTGTAGAAATTATTCACTCTAGTATAAAAGGAACAAATGCAACATAAGCTAAGAATCAGAATGAACAACTCCAAGCTATTAGAGCACACAAACAAAAGAGACACAAGATGCTATATTGGTGTCCATGGGATAAATTAATGAGTTTGAGTATTATTAAAGGGAATGAGCTACAATAATGATCTTATCATGTGTGTATATACACATCCAAGTCATTGGAAAAGGAGAGGATAACAACGTTTGATATAGATTACATATTGTATAAAGGTGTAGTGTATAAAGGTGTGCAAGGTTTCTTAGACTATTAATTGCACAAAGATAAGTCCTTTAGGAGAACACCTAAGTCAACATTATACACCCTAAATATCCTCCTTTAAGGTTGAGCATTGACCCACACATCACCTTACTTTGCATGAACCCGTAGAAAGGAGCTCATGAAGTCCAATGTAGACATAAAGATTAAGGAACATACTCTTAGGAAGAGCCTTGGAAAGTATATGAGCGAGCTACTCAATAGAGAAAATGTGTTGAAAGTTCGCATAGCCATCTTAAAATAGTTTTTTAACATAATGCATATGAATTTAGATGTGTCTGTCCACTTATGGTGAACTAGATTGCATATCATCTAAATGACACTCAAGCTATCGTTATGGATGATTATGATCACTTTTTAAGGAAAACTACTTTGTCAAATAGAGCCGAAAGCCACATGGGATTACATGTTGCCTCTTTTACACTATAGTTATTAGCTTTGGAAGCATACAATGAGATAGAAGCTTGCTTCTTTGTTCACTTAAATAGATAGGTCCTAAACCAAGATTCCCTACATGGTCAATAGTTCATATAATCCTAAACATAACTGGTATTTCCTATTGTGTAATAGATCCCAAACTAAAGCATTCCCTTGAGATATTGAAGGATGTGCTTAGATGCCTAAATATTACAAACACAAGATGTTTGCAAGAATTTTCAAACTACACTAACATCAAAGGAAATTTCAGGACTAGGCATGTGTGAGGTAGATGAGACTTCCCACCAAAGACCTGTAAATAGTGAAAACAACAAGAGGTGATTCAGGTGTTGGTGAAACTTGAACCCAAGTACCCACAAGTAATGGGGTGACAATTGGAATTTCAATCTTGAAGAAGATCTAAGGAATAATTTGGTTAAGAGATGGAAATTCTAGTTATAGTCTATGGGATTTAAGGATTCATGCAAGCTAATGCTAGCCAAAACTAACACTAAAGTGGTAATATTTTACTTAAAAAACTAAGATATTTGAACTTGCGGTAGTGATTTAAATTATTTGTAAATATAATATGAACATGGTGTAAAAAGATAAAATATAACATCACGTTTCTAGTTTTAAATATATAATTAATTTAATTACCAAGATGATAAAATTTGGTTAATTAAAGGATGTACAAAAGTGCTATTTTCTCTTTGACAAAAATGAAAACATACACATCATATCTAAGGAAATGTTTAGGAACAACAAACGTAAGTATTTTCTAAAATCCAAGTTGGTGAAAAATTCAATTCATGTTGAGGTATGATATGGATTATTTTATTAAATATATACTTTGTATTAATTACTTAATAGGAATATGGTAGAAATATAGATTTGTTGTGTACATACACCTTAACTTTGACCTAAAATAATCTTAATATATAAATTTTGTGTGTGTAGAGCATGATATCTAGATTGATATCATATTTTGTTGAAATATACATGTCAATTAAAATTTATTAAAAAAAGGCATTTAAACTTTTCAAGTTAGTGAGATATTGTGTTTGAAAATGATAATTGATTTATAAATAAAGTTTGTATATATACAAACCCTATGAATTTTATTTAAAAACTAGTACCTTAAAGTCAACATCCATATCAATTAAAGTGACATTCATCAATGGTTATCATCATGTCAATAATCCAAGCCTTTGTTTAGAATCCTAAATATTGAACTTGTTGGTGGTTGTAGGTGTAGTGTCCCCTTTAATGCATGCATGACAACATGGTTACATATATACAAACCCTATGAATTTTATTAAAAAACTAGTACCTTAAAGTCATCATCCCTATCAATCAAAGTGAGGTTCATCAATGGTTATCATCATGTCAATAATCAAAGCCTTTGTTTAGAATCCTAAATATTGAACTTGTTGGTGGTTGTAGGTGTAGTGTCCCCTTTAATGCATGCATGGCAACATGGCATGGGGAAATTGTTCATCCCATGGCCTAGGATGAAAGTGGAGTGGGTGAAGCACATGGAGGCATGTGGTCCTATCTAGTAAGTGTAAGGATGGATATTGTGAAGGAAGCAAGACGATCCATGCCACACCTATCACCAATGTTAGGATAGGTAAATATTTCATTGTACACCTTGTATAAAACCATTAATGTTGGTGGATAAGTGTGGACATCTTGAGATGAATTCCATACATGGAAAATTCTAAATTTCTCCAATGTAATGGTTCTACATGGAATATTGTAATTGTATGCAGAAATTTGATCTAAGGAACAATGAAAGATAATCCAAATAACCCAAAACATTCACCTCAAATAAAACCATCACACTTAGATAGAACAGAGTAGAATGCACCCTAGTTCTACTAGCTTTGTTCTATAGATAAAATATACATTGTAGATTGCCTACAAAAACCAACATAATCTAGGTATGAAAAGGCTATAATGAAGGCAATGAAGATGATAAAAGTGACAACATATACTTGCATATGAAAGATGTGTTTGATAATGATGTGAGAGGCTCAATTTATAGAGGGTTGAATGATGAATGGATGCTTAATATTAAAAGATGAATAATGTGATGTGGAGGGCTAGGATTGAAAGGTAATTTAATTTAGGATCACTCATTTATTAAAATTGGTCAAGTGGTTGAGAATAGGGTAGTGTGATAAACAATTTAAATAATGTTGAACACACCAAGATACTAAGAGAGGGGTGAATCAGTATCTAAACAAACTTTAAATCCTTCGGAGCATATTAAAACTTAAACATTACAACATCAACATAAACATGAAAGATCAACACAATGCACATCAACACATAACACCATATATACGTGGAAAACCCAAGAAGGGAAAAACCACGGTGAGAATTAACTCACAATATATGAAGCTCAAAATTACAATTTTTTTTTAGAGCTACAACCCAAGCAAGCAACTACTCCCTACTGACTTTGTTTTAGGGCTACAACCCAAGGAAGCTACTACTCCCTGATGAAAGGTTTTAGGGTCACTCCCAAGGAAGATACAACTCCCTATAGACTTTGTTTTAGGGCTACAAACCAAGGAATCAACTACTCCCTAAACTAAGAATGAACTCATAAATGATTATAATATGACAGTCCTTCTACTGCCTGAAAACTGACATATAAGCTCACACCTTTGATGATTGCAATTCTACTTCCTCAGATGCTTAGATTAATTAGGCGTACTCTTTAGTTCACTTCTATCATAAAAATGTCTTCAAGATGAATCAAGATAGCTTCTACCACTTCTACTCTTTCTCCTTTAGTTGCACATCACAATGCATATGATATTCATGTTTTGCTCTTAACACTTTCATATTTTTATTTTTGCAACCATACTTCACCTAGACCAACTAGGTTTACAATATATACATGATATTACATGATTTCATTACAAGTAAGTCAATACAACAAGAATATTACATTTTACAAGTCAACCAGAGGTCACACAACATGAAACATGCATAGGGTAAGCCCTATCACAAACTACACGCTACTCTAGAAAGAAACACACACCTTGCGGATCCCAATATATGCTTAGTCCAGTCCCAAATATCATTCACAACATCATTCTTCAAGAAATAACATCCACATGTTACACAAATTTGAATTAGGTCACCCTTAAGCAAGAACACATGAAGCATGTATCATATCGGTCTTCACAATCTTGGCGGTACTCATGAATTATTAAACATTGCTTGTTCTTCTTCTAGATGAGTTATCAGGACCTATACAACATCTCCAAACCTTCCTTGGACTCCACACAACAACAACATTGTGGTGCATATCTTCAACATTCTTCAGTCAGCTAGGAAGAGGCATATCCTGGCAGTATCATCATTCTAGACCATAACCAATTCTGAAGAGAGCAGAAAACCACCTTGCAGAGAAATAGAAGACAACACAAGAATGTCAGGACCATCATCCATTAATCTATGTATCATTTCATCCCACAACAAGTTGGTGCACATCATCAACATACTCAAGATGACTTCAACAACAACAACTCTTCACAGTCTGACTTGAAATCATTTTATGGTACTAGAAACAAGAAGTATCTTCATGATCTTCAAACTTGAGACATTCGGAGACATATAAATATCCACAAAAACTCATATAACTAATCCATGCAAGCTCCAACTGGCGCAAGTACTCAAACATATATCATGAGAATAATTAGGCATCTAAAACTTCTGCATCACAACTGTCATTTGAGAACTAAGCTCACAGACCTCCAAAATACTTGAGACTCATGTGAATGCACTCATACATTTCTATGATCATATCCTCAAAACCACATAGCCATATCTACCACTACGGAGAAATGTGGAGCATTCCAAACAGTTTTCTTCATTACTTAATTATGCTAAAGCACATACTAGAACTCTGTCTCTCATAGCTTTCACTGTGGAGGGACAATTGATTTGAAAATTTAGATTTAGCATATTTACATCATACTAAAATTAACTTTTGAACTGCATGACCATATCTTCAAATGTGGAGGAATGCAGAACATTTTACCAGATAGTCTTTTCAGGCAACTCTTTGTGGTAGAAACCTTCACCAACTTCTGGAGGCCAACACCTTCATGTAGCAGCTCACATGCATCCTTGGAAACAAAAGGAAGAATCATACAACATGCCACAGGTCCTCAACAACATCATCTCATCCTCAACATAGCTTAACATCTATCATCATTCATCTTAGCGCTTCTAATTCTCATCTTAATATTTCATCATTAAAACATCTTTGCTGACCAAAAACTTGACTTGGCATTGTTTAGGACATGATATCCAACCATGAACATCAGGAACATTACTACATCTCACTGCTTTACTGACCACAAGCATACCTAATACACCTTGTCTTGACATTTGATTCGGGCATGACATCCAACCATGAACATTAGCAGCCCACTATGAACCTTAGGAACATCACTGAATATCAACAACCCTGAACATTAACATTACCACTATATCTTACTACATCACTATATCTCAGGGGTATATCAACATCAATAACTAAGTGCTGACCTTACTCTAAGTGTTGACACCTCACTCTAAGTGTTGACATCAATGACAACACAAATGACAACCCATATTGCCAACAAATAAAAAATTATTTAAATTATGTGAGAGATACATGTGCAAGGATGAAAATAAAGGTGAAATAATTTAAATGATAAAATTATTTAAATTATGTGCTGAGGGATAATTTAAATAAATATTTTATTTATTTAAATTGGAGGATGGAGGAATGTGGGTAAATTAAATAAATAGTGGAATTATTTATAAGGAAAATGGATGAATACAATAAATAAAATGAAATTTATTTATTTTATTAGAAGAAAAATGGATAAATGAAGGGAAATGTTAATTAAGGATAAATTAATCAAATAATTAAAATTAGTTAATTAATTTAGAAGACATGTCAGGATGTGTAGCAATGTTAAGAGTGTGTTGAAAATGAAGGTAAGTGCATGGTCATTTTCAAGTGTCTATAGTAACTTAATCTCCAATATAATTGTTCTATAAAATATTGGTAATTGTACTTAATTATGGGGGAACATGAAGACAATATATCAAGATCAAAGAAGACCACTTCAAGATGGAACATAAAGAATCATAATTTGGGCACCATTTTTAGGTGGACCAATTTGGCCTTGGAAGGTGAAAATTCACTATGGATAGGTGAAGAGTTACAAAGGCACATGAAGCCCATCATACTTAGGTTCCCTTGGATAATGTGAATCTATGATTTTGATTCTTTGGGTATTTTGTCAAAAAGTGCTAATTTAAGAGATTTGACAATGAGATAATAAGTTATACTAACTACTTCTACCCAAAACATTTAATCTAACCCTCCACCACTAACACACTCCTTGTTTTATCCATCAATATCTTATTTATTCTCCTTACAACTCCATTTTTTTGAAAGATGATTGATTTGTATTTAGGATAGCTATAACATTGTCCTTATAAATATTTTCAAACTCTATAGAATAAAACTCTATGGAGCAAATTGTTTACTCTCAAAATGTTGATTTTCTTCTTTGTCTAGTTCTCCAAAGAACCTTAACTCTTTGAGACTATAGTGCACAACATTACAAAATACCAACACAAATATTAAAATCATTGTGCAAAGCTCCCATATTAGACACGATGATGGTCTCTAAATGAAAAAGCAAATGAAATCACTATGTAAGTATAAAAATCATTACACATAGCTAAGAAGGAAGACATGACCAAACAATCTAAAGAAACCATTATATATTGCACAAACTATTGGGGATGTTGTTTAGGTTCATCAAACTTCAAGTGTCTCTCTCTAAATGAAGTGCACAAGCATTCAAAGTTTTGAGGAGCTACCACCTATTGATAAAATTATCTACACATCAGATCTAACGAAAGAGCCTTCAATCAATGTTGTAAGCATTGTACTCTCTAGTTTGGCTCATCATTATTCCATAGAAAAAATATCATGCTATGTCTGAGACGAAGAAGATTCCCACTCACTTATCGTACATTGGTGACGCTTCATGATTTGCAAAGTTTTGGGTTCGTTTTTGTCATTAGTTGACAAATTTATCTTACTTTTTATTTTTGTATCAACGTAGATGATTCTAATTGTATGTTTCTAAATCAAATTTGTTATTGTAAATCATTTTGAGGAATTAGAATACTTGTTTGATAAAACTAACTAATTTTTTGTCTTACATTGACAAAAAACATTCTAATTGCATTTTTGTATTTGAATTTGATTATTATGAATTATTATTTAATTTTCTTGACTAATTGTGTTAGATTGATATATAATTCAACATCACATCAAGAAAATGACCAAAAACTCAAACATCGAAGGAGCATGAATTTGAGAATGCAAAGAAAAGAGAAGGAATGAGAAAACTTAATGAAAATAAGAAATTGAACTCCATAGATGAAGATATACCATCTTTGCTAATTGAATTAGATCATGAAGCATCTAAGAAAGAGAAGGATTTAGAGAAACAAATGCAACAAATACAAAATATTTGTGCAAGTAAGAAATTGAATTCAAGAGTTAAATGTACATCATCTTTGCCATCTCAATTTGATATTGTAGAAAATCCTCAATCACCGATTGAAAATGATGATGCAATTTCAAATGTAAATATAGATTTTACACCAATTGATCACTTGTTTATTGAGCAAAATTTATCTAATGAATCAAGTTTTCTATTGAAGACACCTCCTAGAGTTTTGTGTAAAAAACTTAATTTTTTAGATGAAATTGATGAGAACATTCTAATACTAATGCCTAATAAGATTCCATAACATGTTTGTAGAAGAAATGTTAATAAATATTAAAATAATTTTTAAAAATTTAAAGTGAAACAAGAAGATGTCAATTGTTTGTTGAAATGATAAAAAAACATTAAGTTTAGACCCATCATGATTATTCTTGGTCTAAGAACATCAAAGACTAATAGTGAAAATGTTAGAACATAATGTTGTTAAGGATCATACCCTTATAGCATTTATATATTGTTCTAATATAAGGTTATAAAACCTTATGTTTATTATGTGCTTTATAAAACATGTGTACCATTTAATAATCAATAATCTTATAACTATTATATTATTAATTATTTACAAATTGTTGTGAATAGGTGTGATTAATACCGTTTCAGGTATTTTCCCACCCCTTCTCATATATTTAAGGAGGTTCTCTATCATTTGAGAGGTAATAAAATTTGGATATTTATAGTGAATTATATCACTATACACATAAAATATTATTGGTGCTATGGAAGTAAGTAGAGGAGTGTCCTCTGGTTCAATCTATTTTTTAATAGACTATTTTTTTGTAAGTGTTTTATAATAAAATGTTGCTTTATGGGGTTTTCTACTTGAAAGGGTTTTCCCCGTGTAGATGTTCTGTAATGTGTTAAATATATGCTTGTATAATTCTCATTTTGTTTATTTTATATTTTATTCATAATGATTAGTATCCTAAGATCCTAATTTCTAACAAAAATATTTATTTTAAAAAATCTAATCAATGCATATCAAAGCATGGGTTTGACCGCATGCACCAAATATAGTAATGTTATATAATGTGTAATTACACCAACTATAGTAAGTAATCAAACAAAAAAATCCCACTTAATAAGAAAAATAAGTCAACCACTAAAAATAAATAGAAAAACACTAAATAAAGCTATTGAGAGGCGTGAAAGAGTTGAGGGCCCGAATATCAATGAACTATGGGCATTCTCTAGTAGACTCCCATGGAAAGATAAAGTCATAGTTTAAGCCTTAAAATATTTAATTGAAGAATTTTTAAAAAATAACACAAGACTATCACCTAATCAAAGAGATGTTGTAAAAAGAAGAATTGGTTGTCAAAACTGTGAGCCATATCCAAAGTATTTTTTGTATATGACTCAAACAAAAATTTTCTCCAAATTCGTAGAGTTATCCTCAAATAAAAATTAGCCAAAGATATTTTGAAATGGCAAAACTTTTTATGTCAAAATAAATCAAACACACACAACTTGTTGTTCTAGTGTCCACATTGAATTTCCTATGCTTTATGATTTTTTTGACATTGTTATGGAGTAAAAATTGGACACATGCCTTTTTACCTCCTAGTTTAGCTCCTAGGTCCCTGTGTTAACATTATACATGCTAAATATTCATCCCTATGTAAAATACCAATAAACTAATGCAAATTAGGAACTAGAGGCCCATGAATTACATTACCCCAGACCAAAATGGTGCCTCAGGACTTGGGCACCCGAGTCCTCCCTGATTGGTCAGGGTAGATTTTAATGCATGTAAGAATAGGACCTTTAAAAAGGTTTCCCTTTGTCGACTCTTTGGATTTAATTTATGAATGTTATCGGGAAAGCATATATAAGTGTGTTTTTGAACCTAGAAAGTTAGAATAAGATGATAGCGAACTTATGATCTTGGAGCAAAGAGAATTCAAATTATTCATTGTGTTTCTAGAGAAGATTTGCATTTGTATCGTGTGTTGTTGTAGATTTGAAATCATCATCCATCTCCTTATGAGTTGAAGGATCTTCATTCTCCTAAGGGATTCACCTCTGAGGTGATATCATTGTGATTTGAATCATCTAATTATTGGTTTATCTTTAGCCTCTGCCCTGCAAGGGCACACACTCTTTCTAACAATGGTGTTGGGAATCTTGAATTCTATCCCAAGATTAGACCGAGGCAAATCCCTAAACAGCACAACCCCTAAACCCCTTTTCTTCTTGTGTGCAGATTACAGGTGCAGAAATTTGAAGAGGTGAAAGTATAGGAAGGATGTGTAAGGGAAAGGGTTTCAGGATTTGAAAATATTTCATGAATATTCCTCTATAGAAGACTTGGGCACCCTTGAAATAGTCTTCCTTCTCAAACAAGACTTGAATCTAGCATTAGGACATCCTCTGCGACATTTCTCTAGATTCAAGTTTCTAAAGATTCTATCTTTTTGGACTTGGGCACCCGCGAAATAGTCCTCCAACTTTCCAGCTTCTAGGACACAAGTTCTAATATCTCTTTGGTCATCTTTTACATTCAAATTATGGGTTCTTGTTGTCTGAATTATTTGTTACAAGCTGATTATCTTATAACTAGGGTTTTATGCATACTTGACCTAGGGTTTGATAAAAAGGCTTGGTTAAATCTAATATTTCCATAGCATCCTTGAGGGCAAGACCTGTGAGTCCTCCTCTATTTGGTAGTGATTTGGCTTTGATTTGGCTTAGTGCTGTCCTTGAATGTTATTGTGGAAGAGGGTTTGATCTAGTGTGCATGCTAGCTTTTATCATTCACGTTTTTCATACATAACATTTTGGTGAACTCATAGATCTTACACTTTGGCATCCTTCTTGCATTAGATGTGAGCTGTTTTCCACCTTATATCTGATTATAATCCATTCATTTATCATTTTGCATAGTTTCATAGCTCAATTTCATTGTTAGGGTTTCATAAATCCTTGCATTTTTAGTAAATGTAGCTAATCTTCAACCTATGGTTTCAAGATTGGTGTTTTGGGGTAAATATTACTGCATTATTGGATTGATTAAAGGGTTTTAGGTTTTTGTACCTTCTCATCCTTGTTTTCATAAGCCATATTTTTCATATTTGCATTGAAAAAAGTGAAAAAATCAAGCATTTTAGGCTTTCAAAAAGGTATAGTTTTGCATTGCTTTCATTGCATATGATAGAAAGATTTAAATTTCTGATTTTTACATCAGATCTGATCCATATTACATCATAAAATCATTTAATGGTGTTGTACCTTGCATTTGAAGATCTCATTTGTTAGGGTTTTGTTGAAAAACTTGCATTTTTCTTAAAACCTAGTCAATTGCAAAAGCTAGGGTTTGTAGTCAAAATCTTATTTCAAAATTTTCTACTATCATAAATAATTTTCAAATAAGATCTAGCATTAATTTATAGTATATTTGCATTTTTGATTTGAAAATTTTTCATCATTTCATACCTTGGTTTAAAAGATTCACATGTTTGTGATTACACATTGTGTATTTCAACATAAGCAATTTGACATCTATTTAACATTTCTTTGCAATAATTATCAAAAATGTCTATATTAACTTTTGTGCAGCACCTTTAACATCTTCATCGCTCTGTTTGTAGTGACACTAGTGTTTTTTTGTTCCTTGCATAAAGCTTCAAAAACCTAGTTTCCTCAACTAGTGTTGTGGTGTACAAAAGTCTCTCATATTGGTTGTATTTGATAAATGAATAGATATTATTGTACATTGTTGGCCCAAGACATTTCATTATGGCATCTTCTAATTATTCCTCTTTGGTATCTTTGCATGCATATATAAAATATTTTAAAAGTTTTTACAAATTCTTTAATATGTGTCCTTATGTTTTGACTCATATACAATCCATGTATGATAGGGATATATTTAAGTGTTCTTCATTTGAAATCCTTGATTATGTATCTGATTTTAATAACTTCACAACTCTTGAAAATGAATATCCTTTTATACTAAAGGACTTAGTAATTTCATCTCCATGAAATATCATGAGAAAGATGATGGTGATAATTATCTTTTTACTTCTACTACAAGTCATAATGGTAACCTAGCTTCACATGTTTTACCTTATGATTTGGATATCTCTCCCAAAGTTGTTCCCACTTGTGAGGACATTTTGGAACAAGAGAATGAAATCATTGATACATTACTTAATATCACCTTACCCTCTCTTCATTTCAATGCTCTCCCTTCAAAAGATGAAACCTTGGTGGATGAAGAAAGGTCTCTCACATTAAATCCTTTAGGGATGGATGTTGAGCCTAATCAAAATAAAAAGAATGTTAATTGAATCATTACTAATAGACTTATTCAACCTACTAAGGGGATAGTGGATAAGTGTATTAATGTTCCTAAACTCATTGTGCATGGGGCACCCAATGTGTCCCTTCACTTCAAATCAATGATTATGGTTCAAGGTGCTCCAACACCACCTAGAACCCTAGGTTACATTCTTAATTTTGTAAAATAAATTACTCAAGGAAATCAAGTGTATCAAAATGTGTCACAACAACCCTATCACAATGTGGTTGCTCACACATACAACACTTGAAATAATAAACAAAGTAAACAACAGTCAAACATTTTGATCACTTTACCAACTTCTCAACCTATGCTTCCTCAACCACCTCATCTTACTCATAAGGTTGGTCAAGATTATGATCTTGTTGAGAAGCTTCATGCTATTCCCACTAAGATATCTCTTTGGGAACTCATACAAACATCTCCTACATACCACAGAATGCTCCAGGAAGCTTTACAAAAGGTGATTGTACCACCCATTGTTAAGCCTAATGACATAACAGCTCTATTAGATTGTATTCATGCGACAAAAATGGATATTTTGTTTCAACAACACAAATTACCATCAATTGAAGTTCACAATCAACATGATCATCTTCTAATCTTTGTCACAATTAACAAAAAGCTGATAAAGTGAGTTATGATTAACAATAGATCGACTCTTAATGTTTGTGGCAATGATTTGCTACACAAAATCAAGGTCAACACATCTTTAATCAAACTAGATAAACTTAACATTCATAGATTTGATAATGTTGGTAGAAAAATAATGGGTACCATAACTTTACCCATAAATGTTGGACCCGTGACATTATCTACCCTTTTCCATGTCATGCTTGGTGCACTTTCATATAATATGATTCTCGATAGACCATGGATTCATGCCATGGGGACAGTTCTATCTACCCTTCATCAATTGGTAAAGTTTATTTATGAATATAAATTTCACACCATCGAAGCCAATCCAAAGCTAAAATTTTGTTTACAAATTGAAAAACAAAAACAAGTTATCAATCATAAGATTCTAAATAATTTAAGAGTTGATTCATCAATACCTCTTGCCACAGATAATGTTGTGCAAGATTCTCAACCATCATTGAATTCATTTCTTTGTGACGATTGGGGTTCATTAGATTTTACTCCTACCTTTATAGGGGATTATAAACTCAATAACCCTGAAACATCAAAAGATGCATTGATATCATCTAAACAATCTGTGGTAACACCTAAAGAACCTAAAGTTTCTTTAGTCAACAATAAAGACAACACTCTTACTTACACTATAGAATATGTCACCTATGAGGCTCCACCATCTTCTAAAGAGATGGACTCTCTCTATGGTCATGGATTTCAAATCCTTTACAAAAATTGTGACTATGTAGGGAATGGTTGTGGTGTAAAACAACAAGGAATCATGGTCCCCTTAGAAGTTGTTGCACATACCTCTTTGGTTGGTATTGGATACCATTTTTTGAAACCCACCAAAGCTTATCGTCGTTCTACTCTTAATGTTAATATAATATCAACAAGTTCAATACTAAATATGATATATCATGAGATGTTTGACATAGATTTTTCGCTAGGAAATAGCCCTTTGAATTAGGTAAGTAATTCTCCCTCAATTAGCCACACTTGATGTAGCACCTATTCTAGTTGCTCTTAAGGGTGGCCTCCTCCTAGATATTTTTGTTGTTAGAGTTGTGTTGTGTTCCCCTAGTGTAGTGTTAAATATTGTTTAGGTCTCCTTGGATGACCCTTGATACTCTTGTAAGGTCAAGGATATAAGGAGACTGCCTCTGTTGTGATAATTCTTCTAATTGTTTCTCTATTATTCTGATCTATTCTCTTTTATTATAATTGTTGTGTGTGGTGCCTTGGGGGTGTAATGTTGTGGAGGATGTCTTGGGGGTGTTTTCTCACATTGTGAACCTAAGTCACTTTTATCTCCTCTCTCACTTTTAGTGTTTTCATTCTTTAGTGGCTCTACTAGTCAATGGATGATGATAAAAAATAAATATTGATAAGGACCGTGTGTCCCTACAACAAGAAAGAAAAGATGAATGATGCAGGAACATCTAGAAGCATTCAAATCACTTGGGACAGTTACCATTAAGTTGAAGAGTGCCAGAGAGCGATCTTGGAGAGTACTGCATTTTACCACATCATCACATTAGGAGATGTGTAGATGGACTTAACATCTAGACATCATCAACTACATCATATCCAAAATTCAGATCATTTGGGTTTGTTTCTGGAGAGATATCGCTATCAGAAGATTACCTATTTTTCATAGAGCAAAGCCAACAGTGTTCAGTGGAGTCTAATTAGCTTTCAGAGCAATTCCATGACATGTGGAGCTAAAAGGAACATCATTCAAGGAACTTAAGGACCTAGCTGACCTTCTTGGAGATCCGCATGAAGCTCTATGCACTAGCGGAGCAATGCCTTATGTTTCGGTCTGATCTATCTGTGTCTACACGTTACATACTAGTCATTGTAATTAGGCAAACTTGATAATGTTATGAAGACATACAGAGGATATAAATGAGAGGTCAAGGATTTTTTCCAAGTAGTGATCAAGTGTACAAATCTATGAAGCAATATGATGAGTTGTTTTGATTTAAAGAAGTAGAAAAATTGAAGCAGAGAGCAGAGCAAAGAACATAAGAAGTTGTAGAGCAGAGAATTGAGATGTAGAAGAAAGAAATCATGGAAGAATGTTGTTGTATGAATCTTTTGTAACCTTGAGCTGTGGCCTAACCTCTATAAATCCCTTGAGGCATGAGTATTGAGATTTGAGATCATAATATAATGAGGAATGAGCTTTGAAGGATGGGTTTTTCCCTTTGAGGGTTTTCCCAAGATATATATTGTGTCATGTGTTCATGAATATCTCTTTCTTTCTATTGTTGATTGTATGTTTTCATTGCATCTCTATTAAGATCACGTTGTTGGTTATTTAAGGCTGCAAGGTTGGATTGTCCTTCATTGGACCCTCCTACCTTGACTGCATTAAGTGGTATCAAAGTTGGTTGCAAATATGCTAAGATGATTGTGTACCTATTGAGAGGATAGAAAGTGTTGGAGAAAGTGTGAAACCCTAAAGTGTAATAAGTGTCACCACAGAAGAAAGATCAAGGCAAGAAAGATTCAAGTAAGCATTTCAAATTAAGTTGTTTATCTGAATTGTTTTGATGGGAAAGATTGGAAAGTGAATGAAGAAAGAAAATAAAAAACTAATATGCGAAAAGGATACTCTAGAATAAGAATTGTGTGAAATTAAGAGGTGTAATTCAGAGTTGATGGAAAGGATAAAAGAATTAGGAGAAGACTAATATGATGGTCTTGAAGAAGAATTAGAAAATGTAAAAATGAGGAATGCAGAATTAGAAAAGGAATTGAAGTTGTTTGAGTATTTTGAAAAGAGTTTTGTAGAATTGGAAGAAGGATTTGAGTTGTTTTTGGAAGGTGGAAAAGAGGAACAGAGATTTGGAGGAAAATTTGGAAGAGATAATTAAAGAAAATAGTCTATAGAAGAATGAAATAGCAGGATTGAAGGAACATGTTAATCAGTTGGAGAAGTCACTTGTAGCATGTAGAAAAGAGAATGAAAGTTTGAGATCTAAGCCCGAACTTTGTGATGTTTCTTGTGATACTAATGATTTGTGTGATGTTGCAGAAGTTTCTTTAGGAAGTGAAGTTGAAGATAACAATGTAATTGAACCTGCAGTTGTTGGTGATGGTATTGTTTTCAAAATCATGCAAAGAATGGGATATGAAGGAAAATGATTGGGAAAGTGTCAGTAAGGAATTACAAAACCTATTAAACTAGAATGAGATCAAGAACTAAAGGCCTTGGATATATCAGAGGTAAGGATGTTGTTACAAGTTCAAACAAATAAAATCAGAGAAGAAAAGGTATGTATTGTTCTCACTATAAAAGGCTTGGACATGAAAAGGAATTGTGTTGGGATCTATACCCTTGTAAATTTTGTGGATTAAGGAATCATTTTGAAAAGATGTGTTGTAATAAAATTTAGAGGAGAAAACCTATGATAGATTGTATGCAGATGGATTTGATGGAGATTGATAGTCATTGATGTCAAAAGGGTGTTCAGTTGATGATGCAAAGTTGCCAATGTTGATCAGGACATTAGGAGGTTGTAGTGCCCCTCGTTTTGGTTTTCTGATTTATTGTTAGTTAGATCCTCTTGGTTAGACTTGATGGTATTTTCTGATGGTCTTATTTTGACAACTGGTGATGACATTCGTTTATGTTTTCTTGGATGACGTTCTGATGCTTATGCTTATGTTATGATTAATTATGTGTTCAGTTAATTTGATAGAGCTATGCTTCATGAGATTATTAGACACTTGTTTAATTACTCTGATGATACTGGTTGAACTATATGCTTACATTATGGATAGTTTCAAACTCAATTGATCATGTGGATAAATTTTAACATATGCTTATTTGATGATGTTTTATATAGTTGTTTAGTTCTAATGAACATGCTTCATGCAGTTAATTGTGATGTGATTGGTGGAAGGGACAATGTCGCATTACTCACATGTGAGTACCCTGCGACATTGCGACTCTCTTCCACGGTGTGTTAATTTGATGGTTATATGTATACATATGTATGTTCGACCCTTTTTACTGGCTGCAGGTTGCAGGTACTAGGCATTGACTCCACCTGAATTGACAGGTTTGAGCGTGCCTTATATCCAATGGAGAATTGTGGTTTGGAGATGGCAGAAGATCCCTTAGCTTGATATCATCCTCGAAGAGGATGAGTCGTCTTGTTCTGTAATCTGTCAGGTTGGTCGGTTAGGTGGGTGGTCAGTGTTTCTGGTATGGTTGTCTATGTTGTTTGGGTGTTTAGATTGTATTCGCACATTATTGCTTGATTAAGTTGTTTTATTAAATAGAATTATAAGTCCACCCCAGTAAATAATGGTTTTGTAGGTTTAAATGATTACATTTAGGTAAATTTTATATTATGTTTTATGGTACTATTTTGTTGGAAGTCAATGTGTGCATGGAAATAAAAATATTCCTTCTTTATGTGAATAACAGATTTTATATATTATGTGTTGTCAGAAAATCTAGTAGGATTTATTTCAAATCAATGAATTTGTTCTGTTGTGGGGGTAGTGGAAATTTATTAGGGAGTAATGGTGGCCAGAAAGGGGAAGTGAATTTATTGTTTTTACTATTTTGTCTTGGGGAGATATATTTGGGGGTTTTTGGGAAAAGAAGGGGGGAGGAGGAACGGTGGGAAATCTTCAATCGGTTGGGCTCTGAATACAGGTTCTTTACCTGGTCCTTATTTCTGCTATGCTTTTCTATTGTTTTGATCATTGTGTGAGGGTGTTCTTGTTACACCCGATTCTCTGTAATTGGTTATTCATATATTTATCATCTAGATTTCTTCTTCCTCCAAGCTAAGTGATGAATTACGTCTTGTGGCTTTCTGTAATATATATATATATATATATATATTATACCTTTAGTGCCAAAATCTTGGATTTATTGTCTTGTGGATTGACCCTCTGCCTATCTGGCGCATGCTGGCAAGATCACCAACCTAGGCTTATTCTTATGCTCATTTTGTTGTAGTTCGACTCTGTATAAACCCATCCTCCCTGTGAGTATTTGTGGTTGCTAAGCAAAGAGTTCTAGCATGACAACCTACCTCTGTTCATTAATTTTCCCCTTGGATAAATTGCATGATCATGGAAAATATCTTTTAAACTTCTGCCTTCTGTGTTTAGCGTATTGATGTCAAGTGAGAAAACCAGCCACTGCATATTTCTTTTGTTAGTCCTATATGCTTATCCAACGGCTTTTTCCTTTCAGACCATCAGTGGCCTCCCTCAGCCAGCAACCTACTAGTCTATCCTTTTTGTGTTGCTAAAATTTCCCTTTTCCCCACTCATTGTGTGAATCGCTTAATGACATTCATGACTCTAGCAAGATAAGAAATTATTCTTTTTCCATCATTGAGATGGTATTTGTTAGTTAAGTATGAGTAACTTCTTATGTCTTAACTGAATCGCTCTTCTGAGATCAGCGCCCTCATAGAATTGGTTTTGCCTAGCGGCGACCCTCTAAACCTGTGTATGAGAAGATCTTTATCAGCTTAGAAATGTGCCTCAACCTACTACAACTCTGATACATTCTTGTGAAGGATGCATTGTTCCCTCTTGAAGATTCATTGTTATCTTTGCTAGGCCGCACTGCTGTTGTAAATTCCGTCTTCTATTCGCTAGCTTTCTGCTTCCATCACTGAAGTTTGGGAAAAAGAAATGCCGTATATTTGTTCCCTTATGCTGGATTTTGCACTCAACCACTGTCATGTTTAGAAGGGATGCTAATATGGTTTTGGCAACCATGTTAGTTATCAGTCTGAGCTCTAGTTAACCTCTGTCAGTGTTTAGTGTTGATAGTGCCTAAATATCCTTATCCTCTTCCGAAGGCGATTGTCATTGCTTCTCATGCATCTCCTTTTTGACTTGAGGGTTATGAATTCCGTTGGGGGATGGATTATGCACATTAATCCTTATGAACATGTTGCATGGCCGTCTAAAGGTCATTAGCGGCACACATCGAACCATTCCTTGTTTTCATCTTTACCCTTGCTCATCAAATCGGTGGCGTGCATCTTGTAGTAGTTAGTTTATCCATGGTGACGGTGTCTTGGTTGAGTCTTTTTCTTCTCTTGGAATTGATTTACTCTTTTCTGTGTAGGCAATGCACGTTAGTTCCTTAAGAGAGTTATATTTGTGCAATTTCTTTCATGTTAGTATAAAAGGTCGCTGAAACCAAACCTTGCCATTATGGTATTCGTTGAGACATTGGTCGCCACCGTATTTCTTTTAGATTTCCTTTCCCCTTGGAATCTGGGAGTGTTTCCTGTAGTCTTTTGTCAAAGGGATACACCGTGCTGTCTTCAGATATCCGTTATTTCCTTGTGTCAATCAATGTTGCGTGCTTTATGTGTTGATAGTTTTATGCTAGTTAAAAGGGAAAGATGTCCCACTTTGGGTTATTGTTACTTACTATCATATAAGCACCATATTATGTGGCCCATTCTAGACTTGCTAGCCAATGAAATTCCTAGGTAGCTAGGGAAGATGTTAGTCGTATTTTCAAAGTATAACTGTTGTATAAAAACTCCATTCATTAATCTTTGGTATGTATTTTATTATTTTTAATATTTTTTTTTTATAACTATTTCAAGTTAATGGTTTCCTTTTATTTTAATTATCTGATTGAAATAATGTCCTTTTTGTGAATAGATGTGTTCATAGAATAGGGAATCTTGAATCAAAATTTGTAATGTTATGTATTCAGTTTTAAGCAATGCATTTAAATGTTGTAAAATTAGATTTAATAAGTTTTAACAAATGATCGTAGCTGCTACCGATGAAGTGTATGTGATAGTGTAAATTGATTTTTCTATAGAATTAGTAATTTTATTAAATTGAAGTTATTCCATCTATGTTAGAATTTATAGGTAATAAAATTTAGTATGTTTATGGATTAGTGATATTCTTGTAAGAAATCAGTTTTGTAGGATATAACCGATGTTATGTTTTCTGAACTAAGTCATTTTAGTGAGGGAAGTATATCCAGAGGCTTCAGGTCATCTTTTTGGTTTCATGGTTTAGCCTTGAAAATTTAGTTTCTTGAGGAAATGTCTTGTAGTTGATATGGCCAATTTATTATTATCTTTATGGAAGTCAGACTTGTTCATGGAAAAGTAACCTATTATGTTGTGCTCGATGGCTAAGAGCATATCGTACTTTGACTATGTTGAAAATGCAAGAGGGCTGATACCTTGCATGGTTCGTATTACCTTTGTATGCTGGGTTGAGTGGGGGTCTTCTGGATGCAGGTAGGGGAGTGGCTCTCAATGGGGGCCGGAGCCCTAAGTGGCGTCCTGGGCAACCCAGGTGAGAGTTTCCTTAATCAAAGTGATAACCTAATTAATAAACTTATGGGTATGGGAAGTAAACACACTTAACAAGATAGTTGTAATGCCTTACTCATGGCTCAAGTGCTCGTTTAGGCTTGAGGTGAGATGAGAAGGCTTGGAATGGCAAGATCAACTGCCTAGTCCACATGAAAGGTAAGTTGATTCCGCGTAAGTTTGTATGGGGGCCGGAGGTCGGGAGAGGCTACCAGGACAACCCGAGATGGGGGCCGGGGCCTAGGAAGGCCTACCAGGATAACCCATGACAAACCTCGTGATGACACTCTTGTCTACTGCAGTCTAGTAACCCCTTGTTGTTTCTCTGTCTTGTTTTGAGTGGTTGCCTCTGGGTTAGATGTCTGTGCTATGCTTGTGGTATTGTGTGGTCTTATGTGGTCCTTGTATTTCTTCTTTTCCTTGTCAAGTCGACTACTCTTGTCGTGGGATCTTACTGTCATCTCCTAGCACGGAGGGGTGGGCCTTTGGGTTCCACATGGTTGGGTGGCTGTGCTTATCTCCATTGGTTCTTTTGCTATGTTTGTGTGCGTGGAGAACATATCTTGTAGAAGATCTTTGATCCTGTTTCGCTTGGCTGACAATTATGGTTCTTTTTTAGACTTATGTTTACCTGTTGATCCTTGCAGTAATTATTGATGTATACCTTCAGATGTAATCAGGATACAATACTATAATCATTGTATTGATGTATTCTATCGAAAAGAAATTGTAACCTTATTGTATTCTTTTATGCTTAATTTTGATGTGGTTATCTGGTGTCTTGTTGTGGTGGAGGTACTTATATGATGATTCATGGTTACACTTGTCTTTTCAGTTCGATTCATGGTTGTTAAAATTGTATGTTAGTAAGTAGTGATGCAACCCTGTGTTCCCTAGAGAATAAGAGTCAACTTGCATGGTTGATTATATTGTCGATTGCATTGTTATTCCTTCAAAAAAAAAATGTTGCCCTTTTAAGTGCATAGTTAAGCCTTTTCTTTAGGGTTTCCGGGGTGGGGCATTACAGATGTCATTTTTTGCAAAGTTGTCATTATTGATCAGGACATTAGGAGGAGATAGTTGTTCATGGAGTTTGGATATTGCTTGGTTAGTTCATAGAGATGTGGAGTTGGTTTGATGTGATGTAGTGTTGATGGCAGTAGTTTCTTCATGTTTTAGGTGTCTCTCATCCTTCATTGATGCAAAGACTAAAGTGCTTCCAAGTGATGATTGTTTGACATACTTCCTATTTCATATCAGGATATATATGGATCATGCTCATCATGTTCATAATGCTCTTCTTTTGAAGTTCATGTCTTCATGACTTCATGATTGTTTTGAAACAGGAACTACAAGAGATGTTGAGTTTGTTCACAAGCCAGAATATGTTTCTTGTCTGAGACTTCATGGTTAGGATGCTGGTTCATAATATTCTTCATACTTCATGTCAGATGGTGATCCTTCTTAGTGTGTTGTTCAAGATAAGAGGTCTTCATGTTGTAGAACAATTGTAGATCAGTTGTAAATCACAATCAAGGTTCATTCCAAGATGATTTCAGTATGTGATATGATCAGTTGTGTAATGAATGAGTGTAACACCCCTCATTTTGGCTTGATTTAGTTGATAGTTTTCCATTGCTTTTAGACAGTTTGAGACATTTGAGTTGTTAGACTTATGGTTTATGCTTATTATGTTCATGATGGACTATGGGTGATTGATGAGATTATTGACATGTGTTATAAGTAATATGATGACATTATTGAGATTACAGTTTATGTTGTGTTTAGACATGGTTGGTTGATGGTTAATTGATTATGCAGATTAATGTTACCTTGCTTTATGTGGTTGAATATTATCTGATTGCTAGTTAGAGATGTATATGTTTATTGTTATGCTTTAGAGTAGGGATGGTGTAGTATTACTCATTTTGAGCACCCTACTACACTACAATTCCCTGACTCTGTGTGTTTGATATATATGCATATGTTCATATAAAACCTATTGTTTTGATGCAGGTTGCAGGAACCGGGCATCGACTCCACCTGACTTAGTAGGTCTGAGTGTGCCCTTACTCCAATGGATAATGTTGATGGGAGATAACATAGGGTTTCCCCTAGGTCAATTTCCATCTTCAATTTGTGGTCGGGAGTCAGGATGTCACTCTTTGGTCCTTGCCTTAGGTTTATGGTCATCACCGGTATATATTTGTATTTTCTTGAATTTGATGGTTTCTATTTTATGGGATGGTAGGAAATGAATTATTTTTAGAATAATAATGTTATTAATTAGTTAGATATAATATTATTTATTAGTTATTATTTAGCAATGCAAAATTAGGAATATTATTTAAGTAAATTTTAATAAAGATTAAATTAATTATTTTAATGATTTTAATAGAATATGTGTCATAAGTATTTAATATTGTTAAAATAGTATATGGTAATTAGAAAATTGGTCAGTAAATTATTTCTTGTGAGTTGTCGAATAAGATTCCAGACTTGGAGAATCTCTCTGGAAAGTAAAAATTAATTGCTTTCAGGGTAGTGGGATTTTCTGTAACAGATTTGTGGAAGTGGGAATTTATGAGACTTGGCTATTTTTGTTTCTTGGAGGGGAGTCAATTTGGAGAGGGGGAGATAGAAAATTGGAGAAGAAAATTGGTAACAGAAAACTAGAGGAGTTGGGAGCTGAAGAATTTTGGAAGTTGGATTGAAATACGAGTATATTATTTTGCCTCCTTGTGTGTGATTGTGCACTCTGTAATCTTGTCTATTTAGGAATTTTTAAAACATTATTGTTTCTATGCCTCTGTGTGGATGAGTGTATTTGAAACCAAGTTTCTGCACCATCTGTGTGTCTGTATGCATATTGCTCCCTTTTGGAATATCCTTGCCAGAAATGAAGTTTATAGCCTTTCTTATGGATCGAATAGCTTGTGGAAATTCACTCAAATTTATTTTTTCTCTTCCTCAGCATGCTGTTGTACGACCCCTCTATCCCTATTTCTCCTATTTCTACCTGAAACCAAAGATGTGAGTTGTGTTGCTGGGTCGATTTCTTCTGGTCAAACTTTAAGCTTCTCTACCTTGTTCCTCAGCTGCCACCGTACAATTTCAACCTACCTCCTTTTAATTCATTCTACCTTGAAATCTTGGTTTACCTTGCATATCCTACCAGGCCATACGATGTGGGAGAGAGAGAGAGTCTGAAAAATCTTTTTACAAATATTCTTATTAGAAGCTTCCTTGTAGCCGCCGTATGGCCTTCCCTTGGCTTTTATTCCATCAATTTTTTGCAGCAAATGAAGGTTTAAATCTATTGTTTGGATCAATTTCCCCTTTGCAAAGAAAATCAATACTCTTAGTTGCCTAGCATGGCCATATGGTCAGCATTCAAGCCTCTTCTTAGACTTCTTTTAGACTGAAATCTCCAACTGTATTGTTTGGCTGGGCTGTTCCAGTCAGTAGAAAATAAAAATAATAATAATAAAAGATAACAATCGTGTATCTTGCCTGAAATCAGTTTTTCTTGGGGTCATTTCTTTTCCTGAATTTTTCTAAAATTTCCTCTTCCTCTGCCAGACAAATTGAAAACCTCTGATTTCTCTAAATCTCTAAAAATTTGTATTGGTTTCATTCTCTCTGAATTTGTATTGCCATGGCTTTCTTCTGGAATACCATTCTCCATTTGTTTGTTCAAAACCTCAGAAGTTTTTTTTTAATTCCTCCTCTCTGAATTAAGAGCCTCTCAAATAAAATTATATTATTATTGTTAGAGCAAGAGTCCATTTTAAATAGAAGGATTGGAAAATGAATTAATTTAGAAAGTTCCTAATAGGAACTCCATGGATGTTTAGTAAATCTAGTTTTAAAGAACTAAATTTTCTTGTTTTGTGTTAGTTTGTTTTTAACAACTCATTCAATAATAAAAAGTGATGAAAATTAATATTAGGATAGATTTGTAATATAGAGCTAATAATTTTATTGTATTAGTTGATGCAAGATTGTTAAATGAATAAAGTAGAATTATTTTATGTGAAGTAGATTTTATGGTAATACTAGTTGTTAAATAAATGCTAGATGGGATTATACCTCTAGGATTGAATAGTGTTGTTAGGATTTTATTTACAAGAAAGTTAAAACCTTTTAGTGCCTTCCTGTTTAAAATGGTTTGATAGTGATATGCTGAGTAATTTTAGATATATTATATGGTCATGCTTGTAATGCCATTGTCAGTTATTATTGCCTTTTAGTAATGATGAAATTGAGTTATTGTATTTTTCGTGGTTCTGATTCATGTAGCTATTTTGGTTCTAGCAGGATGTCATGGTTATTAAATGTCAAGTCGTTAAAATCTTCATTGTTTCCATATCGGGAAATGGTTATGTATTGTGTTTCAATTTAACCGACTCCAGAGGTTGGCTACTTGGGTTCCAGTTTAACATTTTGTCATGTTGTTGAAATGCTTTTTTTTATTTGGGATTTTGAGATGGAAAGGGGAAAGTTTGGGTGATTTGAGGTCTTGGATTTTTCTATGTATTGAGTTGCAAAAGAAATATGCCTTACAGTCCCTTGTTCATGCATGTTACTTATTTGGTTTCTGGATGTTGGTTAGGGGTAGCTAGTTGCATGTAGGAGAGTAGCTTTCATTGTGGGGCTGGTGCCCAAAGTGGCTACCTAGATAACCCCATGGAAGTTATAATCAACTGATAAATTAATAATTTATCTAGGTGGGTTGGGTAGTAATTTACATAACAAGATAAGTGTGATGCCTCACCCATGCCTTGACTGCTCTCACAGGCTAAGGATGGGATGAGAAGGCCTGGTTGGCAAGGTCGGCCTCCTTGTCTCCATGAGAGGATGTGTCGGCTCCGCATGTGTCACCCTATGGGGCCGGTACCTAGTGAGAGGCTGCTAGGATAACCATAGATGGGGGCTGGTTTCTAGAGAGAGATAGCCTGGATAACCCATGCTAGGACCATGCAATGACACTCTCCCTACTGCAGTCTAGTTACTTCCTCTTTATCTTTTGTTGTTGCCTCTGGAGTACTATCTTGTCTTAATATTTTGTGTAGTCTTGAGGATTTGAGTTGCCTGTGTCAAGTCTGTATCTATTTGCATGTATTCCTTGACTTAGTGGAACCTCATTGTTATCTCTTAGCTCAGGGGGTGGACCTCAGGGTTCCACATGGTTGGGTGGAAGAGCTTAATCCATTGGTTTTCTTGGTCCTCTTGGTTCATGTTTCCACAACTGATGTGTTCCAGTTCCAGATCTATGCTTGCCTCATCGGAGCTATATCTTACTTTCAGAATTGTATAATCTTGTTGTATATTGTAAACCAATGTAATCGGTCTTGAAGCTTGTAACTGTTCATAGCTGTAAATGAATAATGTAATTCTATTGTATCAAAATGTATGTTACTTGAGTTGTTACGAATTTATGCTTATCTGATGCAGTTATGTTCCCTAGAGGTGTTAGTTGTTCATTTTGTTTAAATTCTTTATATAGTGTTAATTTTATCTAGTGTAAATGCATTTACTTGCTCCAAAAAATAAATATTTCTGTTAATTTTGCACCTATTAGCCTAACTCTCTAGGGTTGCAGGATGGGGCATCACAATGAGGTCTACACCAAAAGGTATATATGATATGATCTATTGGTTAAAGGGTTTTGTCATTTTTTAAGACCTAATTTTTTAAGTCTTTAAAACCCTAAAGTGAAGAGACATGTTTACATTATTTCATCTGCAATAAAGATGCTTAGCAGGGGTTCAGTGATAAAATGAGTAAGGCTTTTGCAAAATATTTTAAGATCTAACAACTATATTCCTGAAAACCTAAATGCTCTTCCTCAAACTCTTAGTATGATCTAAAGCTGAAAATGCAGGGTATAAAGTTCTTGTAATGATGCCTTGCACTTTATTTATGTTTTTATGTTGACCTAGTATAGCAGGTCATGTCACTTAAAGTGACCTATCAAAGGGTTCTTAGTACATATTCCTACCGGCCCCTTCTTCCTTGCAAGACTGGTGATTTCAGTCTTATCCTTGAGCACTTGGGCACCAAAACAAAATCAATGGCTACATTTTAAAGCTGTGGTGAGTGCGTGAAGGCCGATCAAAGGCCACAATTTAAATCTTCATACCTTGATTCTTTTGCTTAACTTTGACATGTCTTGGAATGTCAAAGTCTTTAAGACTATAGTGAAGATTTGTTAAAGGCTATTTTTAGCCTTTCAAAAGGCAAAATATCTTGGAGTCTTTAAAGCATTTTTTTAAAGAAGATTTTCTTTCTATTTTTGAGTTCTCTTGTGCATTGAAGACTAATAAGGAGAGAAGGTTATTTGTTTTTTCTAAAAATGAGAATATTACTTTGAAGACTTTATTTTTTTTAATAAGTGGTGATTATGGACTTCATGCAGATGGATTGGTATGTGGGTCTGAAGATAATAGAAAGATATTTTTTATAGATTGATAAAATATTATTGAAGTTTTTTTAATGCATGGAAGATGAATGGTGATTGTAGAATATTGAAGAATTAGTTTTGTGAAGGGAAAAATAAATCAAAGAAAAGAGAATATGAAAGGTCATATTGCAAGTTCATTGTGAATTTTATGAACAAATATATGTAGAGTTGTTAATTGAAATGGTGAAGATGATTTTGTAGAGGAGAGGAATATCAAAAGACAATCTATATATCATTTTTGCAGGTGAAAATAAAATAGAGAAGAAGAAGAATATGAGAGGAATATGAAAGGACATTCAATTTTTATATAATGGTTTTGCAGGTACATTGATGGAGGAATTTTTTGTGTGGAGACATTTTTGTGAAGATTCTTTTGAAGAGAAAATATAGATGAATCATGATATTTTGTATGTGATTAGAGAGATGTATGAGATCATGGTTTTTGCAGAGGTAAATATAGAGAGTGACTAGATCATAAGATGTGTCAATTATAAGGAGGTGATTAGATGATGCAAGTTATTCAAAGAAGAAAGTTATTGTATTATTTGTGTGAGTGATGAATCATAGGGTATGTAATGGTGAAAATCATATTGACTTGTAATCATTTCTTGTACATTATGTTTTTGATAATGGTGATTGTATTTGCTAGTCAGGCAGATTTATGCCAGTGAGGCTTTGTATGCCAGTGAGGCATGGTTAATTATAAGTGAGACAACTATTGTTGTAATCAGTGAGATTCAAATAAGCCAGTGATGCAAACTATCAAAGTGGTTTTTCTTCCCCTTGAGGGTTTTCCACTCATCAAAACCTGTGTCATGTCTTTTCTTTGTGATTGATTATGGTGTATCTATTTGATCATCTTTATTTAATTTTTGCATATCATGATGACTATGTTTTTTAGTGAACTCCTTTGCACAATATTTTTGAGTCAAGTTTTGAAATGTTAAAAATTATACAACACTGATTCACCCCCCTCTCAGTGTTGTTCTGTACTCCAACAAGTGGTATCAGAGCACATGTTCCCTATAGAAGTCTAACAGGCTTGGGTAGGTCCTGATAGTGGAGTACCATGGGAAAGTGTAGAAGAAATAAGAGAAGGAGAAATGTCAAGCCACATACTGATCAAAAGACACCATCTATCCCAAATTCAAATGTTGATATACAATCAGTTGATAGAAATGTTTCTCAAATTGAGTTAGGTATTAAATTAGTGGAAGAGTTTTCTGGAGTTCCTTTCTTTGATGGTTCAAACTTCTCTGTTTGGTGTATTAGAATGCAAGTCTATCTATCCTCTTTAGGGTATGGTGTTTGGATTTCAGTTGAGAATGGTTATTTTGTTTCCACTCAATCACCCAATACTACAAATAAAAAATAAGCTCTTGAATGTAATCATATAGCAAAGAATGTTATTCTGTCTAGATTATCTAATGATGTCTCTTGTAAAGTTATGCATTGTGAAAGGATGTGTGGAAGGAATTGATAAGAATCTATCAAGGTGATGAAGAAGAGGACAACTTGGTGTTTGAAGAAAGTGACAATGAAAGGAGACTTTCACATGAAGGTGATCAGACTCAATAAGATTTAGAAGAAGAAGATCACATTATGAGTAATGATGAATAAGAGTTTGAAATTGATATAGAAGGAGAACTCTTGTGTGCTTTGAGTGAAATCAAGAAGTACAAAAAGGAGAACCAGATATTAGAATTGTAGCTATGTAACAAGAAAAAGGCTACAAAGACAAAGTAATTTTAGACCTTGAAAGAGTATCTTTAGATCTTGAAGAAGCAAGAAATCAAATTGTAAATTTAAGAACACAAGTTGATGAATCAGACAAATTGATTATCAATCTAAAGACTGAAATTGAAGAAGCCAAAAGAATAATAGATGCAACAAAATCTGACCTTGAGGTGAAAAGGATTGAATACTTGAAATTAGAGGCTGAAATTGTTAATATGAGAAAAAATTATGAAGGTCTCAAGGTTCTGTCCAAGAAATATTAGAAGTTTGAAGAAAGCACAAATAAGTTACATGAAATGTTGGGTAAACAAAAACATCATAAGGACACTACTGGTCTATGATATGAAGAAGGAGAGTGTTCCAAAGTCAGAGAGACTCCTAGAAGGAAAATTGATCTGAGTTATCATGCTGTTGTTCCTGAAGGCAAAAAGAAGATTGAATTTGAATTGAAAACCAAAGACAAGTATGTCAAAATGCACAATTAAAGAAGAAATTTTAGAAGAACTTCTCCAGTAAGATATGCATATATGTACAGGTATAATTATCCATTTTCTAGTTATTGTCATATCTATAATCATTTTGGACACAAAATAGTTGATTGCTGAAGGAATACTAATCTTGTATGTTTCAAGTGTAATTATCCTGGTCACAAAGCATATAGTTGCAGAATGTATGGAAGAATGGTATCACCTGGTTTGAAAAGTTGGAAAAGAAAAGAGGCTGAAAAGGTTTGGAAGAAGAAATCTAAATAGAAGAAAGAACCTATGAAAGTTTGGAGGCAAAAACAAATTCAAGAGAAAATAGATCCTAAACTTGTGCATCTTGCACAAGTCACATCATCAGTTGGATAACATATAGCATGAAGTGAGGGGGAGTTGTCCAATGTCCTATCAATTATCCCCAAGAAGTTTCAGGAGAAGATCATTTGGTGCTTGTCAATATGATGATTTTGTCATGTTTATCATATTATTAGATTCTTGCCTAATAATGTTTGCTAAGATGCTACTCATATCAATCTTATGAAATGAAGTTCATGCAGTTGATGATAGTGTTTCTAACTATGTTTTTCTTCAATGTGTTGGCACTCATTTTGACCTGGAGGTTGATTTTTCATGTTTAGAGGGTTTCTTCATTTAAACCCTATATTTTCTTGCCCATCGGCGTGACCTCGCAGGCTTCTTGGCGATCAGGTTGGTGGTAGTGATGTGCCGTCGGCGTAGTGTTCATCATCGGCATGTCTTTTTTCTGGTTCCCCGACGGAATTGTTCTTACCGATGGATGTCTATTGGTGAGAGTATGATCTATCAGCGAGGGATCTTTTTCTTGCTCCGATGACTTAGGTATCGTCGATGCAGGATGCAAGGTTATTCGAAGGCATCGGCGTAACACTCTTCATCGGTTGGGAGGTTTGTGGTTTGGCCGATAGCGTTGGTCTTACCGTTGGGAGCGAGGAGTTTGGCCGTCAGGTGAACCGTGTGTTTGGTCTCGCCGATGGTGTCATCGGCATAGTGTTTGTTATCGGCGAAGCAGTTTCTTGTTCGGCCGACAGTGGATGTTTGGCCGATGGGGGGTCGTCGGTGTGTGTCTGGCTGATGGAGGAGCAGAGTGTAGCTCATCAGTTCATTAGCGAGACTATTGGGATCGGCCAAGGGATTTTCAGGTTGGCCGATGGGGTTAGTTAGGCCGACAAGGGGGAAGCCAAGGTCTGTCGGTGTGAGTTATTTTGTCGGGTGAGCAGTGGAATGCTTGGCCGATGGTCTTTGTCTTGGCGACAAGTGTGTTTCATTTGGTCATCGGTGAGAGTTGGTCTGTCGGTGAAGGAGCTTTTGGCTAGGCCGATGGGGATGTTGGAGGCTTTCAGGAGTTGTTCATCAGCGTGATTGGCTGTGTTGGCCGAGGGGTTTTTTGCTTGGACGATGATATTGATCTGGCCGATGGTGGTAGGGTGGTAACTGCTAACAGGGTGCGAGCTGGTCATCGGGGAGACTCATACTATCGGTGGAGGTCTGGAGGGCTAGCCCGATGGTCTATGTCTAGCCGACAGAGGTCTGCGGAGGTGTTATCGGTGTGACTGATGAGATCAGCGAAGGAGATTTGAGCCTGGCCGATGGTGTATGTCTAGGTGATAAGCTTTGGGCGAAGGATCGTGGGTCGAGCACGGCAAAAGTGCTCGCCGCTTAGATGTGTGTGCGGCTATGTTTATAAGGTGATAATGTTATCTCTGTGCCGTGCATGTGGGACTAATCTCCCTGTATTATTCTAAACCTGCGGTGATGCACGTTTTGGCGGGAAATCCTTTTTTGAATGCTGTGACTGTTTTCTTGGTGGCTGCGGGTGGTTGAGCCATCAATGGCGATTGTGTTGAGGCATGGGCGAGTTGTTGAATAGTCATGTACCCAATTTTTGGCATGAGGACTTCCAGATGGTGGCACAGGGCTCGAGGCCACCATTGTCTACTTTCTGTCTCTGCAGCAATAAATTTTGAGCGTCATTCCTTTGAAGGATCTGTATCTGGCAGATTTTTGTAAAAGCCTTGTAATTAATTGCTGTAAGGTACACTTTCTGGCCAATATAGGCAGACTGTGTTACCATTTTTGTTGTTGTTGAAAGTTGAACATTTTGGCTCTGTAATACAATACAGTTGGTTTTGGTTGCTCTATACAGCAAAAACCTGTGAGTTTATGTATCTCTTGTTGTATGTTTTTGCATGAATCCACTGATTTCATGGTCAATTTTATATGAATAATGCTATGTTTGCATGTGTTATGCTAATTCTGTCTCCAATTTTGCATGTATCTTTCTTCTGAGTCTAGGTATTCAAGGAATGTCTAAGATTCTAGAACATAGAATTCCTGTGTTGAATGTTTAATCTTTTAACTTCTGCTCAAGGGGTAGATTAAACTATTTTCAGATTGAATATTGGGAAGGGTATACTGCAATAGGGATGCCATAAGTATAGATAGCTTAACACTCTGTATTGGGAGATATCTGTAAGGCAGATATCATGTTTATCCCCCTAAAATCCAGTTTTAGTTGTTCATGCTGATCATTCACAGGTGTATGTTTACTGACTCTAGGCCCTGGATAGGCACCGATCTAGCTTTGTGTTTATGTTACATACCATGTCCAGCTTTGCATCCAAACATAAAATCAAAATTAAACTCCAAAACAACCTTTAGGACAGTAGAATTAGTTTTAGGATCCAAGTCCTCTGTCTACAACTGCAAAAGGGCCCAAAGCTAGCCCCTTTGCTCTTATCTTATAGTTTTGGTCTACCTATAGGAGGACTTATCTACTTTTTGTTAGTATCCCAGCCTTGTATGTATATCCTCATCGATGTTGAGTAGGGAATACCCCCCTAGGTTTTGCAGAGCCTGAAGAAGAAGAGGAGATAAAATATAGAGTCTATCTCCTACACTGTTGGCCCCTGGCCCAGAGATCCTGTTGATCATTGATGGCTACCTTGTAGGGAAATCTGGGAGTAAGCATCCAGTCTTGGAAAAAACCAACAGAAATTAGCGACTCTACTGGGGATGGTGATTTGAAAATTGTTATTTTTGTCCTCCCTGGTGAAATATCTGTGTGCCCATCTGAGTCACCAACAGAAATTGGCGACTCTGCTAGGGATTTGTGAAAGAACCCTGATTTACAAAAGAAAACAGTTCCTAGTAATAGGTGGCGACTCTGAAGTAATCTCCCAACCGGTCAAAGTAAAACTTATATGCAGGGGAGAAGATCCCAACAAAATCCTTTATTTGAAGAGTTACCAGTAATAAGAAGAATGATGTACAGAAGAAAGGGAGCTGTCTCAGTCAGTCATGAGGGTTCCCCCAGAAAAAATGATGATATGCAAGATAACCCTAGGCCATCAGGACAGCATGTGCCTTACTTTTCAAATGCAGAAGCTGATATTCAGGGTGCATATGAGAGGCAACAGGGTGGTAGCGTGAGAATGAGGTCAGAGGTGTTCCAAGAACGGCCATTTCTAGACCCTAGTGAAAGGTTTGAAGAGGCAGAGTCTCTGAGGGATGATGAAGATGAAGATCAGAATATGGTAAAACCATCCTCCTCTAGGCCTAGTGAGGAAGAACTAGCTGATGAAATTAGGAGCTTAAGGGCCGAGTTTGAATATCAGCAGGCAATAAAAATCAGAGATGACCTGAGGCAGAAAGTGCAAGCTTTAAGGACTGCCCAAAATAATTCAATTCCTACCCTTGAGAATGCAAATGTGCAGAGACATCAACAGAGAAATGAAGTGCAACATCAGCATAATGATGAGAGACAAAATGTGAATGATGCTAGGATACCACTGAACAATGTAAGAAACCAGAATGCAAACAGAAATATTAATATTAATCAGTTTGACAGACAGCCCATGCAGTTAGATAGATTCAGACAACTAGTATTTGATGGTATTCCTGGGTATCCTAACCCCATTGACAAGCATCTAAGGCTGCAAGTGCCTAAATTTTCAGGAAACAACACTGTGTCAGGAGAAGATCATCTAAAGGCTTTTCAAAATGTCATGGATAACTTTGAGGTAGAGCATGAGGATGTTTTCATGAAGTCATTCATGCAATCCTTAGTTGATGAAGCCAAGGAATGGTATAAGAATCTACCTGACCGGAGTATTTCATCATGGGATGATTTTAAAAGGATGTTCAAGGAACAGTATGGTGACAAAACTGACCCTAGCTTTTTTGTAAATGAGTTTACCAGTATCACTAAAGGGTCAAATGAGCAGGTTGCAGATTTTAATGCAAGATTTACTAAAGTGTTAAACAAATTGCCACATCACATGAGGCCAAATGAACCTATGTGCATAATATTGTATATTAATGCCTTTGATGCAAAAACTGCATATGGATTAAGAGATAAAAGTCCTGCTACTATCAGGGATGCTTTCAGAATTGCAATAAATATTGAGAACAACAAGAAAGCATCAGGCAAGACTAACAGAAGGGATGATGTGAAAATTCTGCAGAATCCAAACAAACCTCAGAACACTCAAGGTAATACATCTGCCCCTGAAGATAAGATAGACAAATTGGCAAATGTTGTTAAGGACCTAAGTTACAGACTAGCTAGAAGTGAAAAAGGGATAGGTCCTGATAGGCAAGTCTATCAAAGGTAGGAAAAGAGGCCATCATTGCATGATATGCCTTATAATACCAATTGGCATAATGGTAAGCCTATATTCCCACATAACAACACAAATCAGAGAGCTCAATATGTCAAAGAAACTCCTGATCCTCTAAAGAAAGCTGTAAATATTGTTGATGATACTCCATGGTGTATAATTTGTCAGATGCCACATTCACAGTCACAGTGTATGATTGCTCAGTCCTTGTGTGATAATACTACATCTTGTAATGAATGCAATGAGCCACATTATGTGCAAGATGATGATGTTAATATGATGTCCACAAACAATGGATACCCCATTTATGATGTTGATGAGAGTACAGATAATGGAATTCAGGCCTGCCAACAGTTCCCATATGATGAAGATGATGAAGATAAATATGTATATGCTTAGAGCTCACACAATTTTTTGAGTAACTTACAATGACCTTCTGATGAGGAAATTAGGGCCTTCACAGCTGCAACAGTTGCTCAAGTCAAAAGCAACTACAATCTCAGAGGTAAAGCTCAGATAAGCAGCCCACATTAGCCAAAAGGTATTTCTGCAGGTCAGCCAGTGCATGGCCCCAGGGGGATTGAATCACAAAAAAGGCAGTGGGTTAATAATAAACAAAATTTTAGACATAGAACAGGTCATGAATCTCAAGGACCAGAAAACAGAATCCCTCAGGCTGAAGATCAAAGCGAAGGTTCCCAAGACAAGAATGATGATCAGGGAACTATGAAAGTAAAAGCTAAATCAGTTCAGGATAAAAATAAGATTGTGGAGCAAGCTACAACTGTTATACAAAATTTTGCTCCATTTGATATAGCTCAAGTCCTCTCCCAGGTAAAAGTCTCTGTTCCACTTATGGAACTGATGAAGGTTGAAGAGATCAAGAATAGGACAATATCCCTAATTTCAGGGGTGCCTTTTCAAGCTAAACAAAATGTTCAGATCCAGGGTGAGAAGCATGTCATGTGTAATGAAGAAGATGAGGCTCCTGAAGTCTATTTAGGAGTGACTATGACAAAGTGTCCTTCACAAGTGGAACCATTTTATGTATCCCTGGTTATAAATGGAAAAATAATCAGAAATTGTATGCTTGACTCTGGAGCATCTACAAATGTCATGCCTTTGGCCATCATGCAACAAGCTGGATTGAAAATTGACAAGGCATGTGGAAAATGTTACGCTATGGATGCCAGAGAGGTACCAGTTATTTGAATCATGAAGGATGTAGATTTCAAACTGGCAGCATTTCCTGAAAAGAGATATAAAATGAATATAATAGTGGTTGACATCAAGCCACAGTATGGTATGTTGCTATCAAGAAGATGGGCTGCACTAATTGGTGGAAGTATGCAGCTGGACCTGTCATATGCCATGATTCCAATGAATGGCAGGGATGTTAAGCTAATCAGAGAACAAAGATCATCAGAGACAGTGGAAGACCAAGAAGCTGAGGAACAGATATGCTTTGTAAACACTGACTGTGATAACTTCAGAGTTGTCTCAGATGATAAGGAAGATAAAGAGAAAAATGTCTGCATTAAAGAGCTGGACCAGCAAGGTTTATGGACTATGTTTTTTGATGGAGCTTGTGCAAAAGAAGGCTCTGGAGCTGGAGTTGTTTTCCTGTCTCCAACTGGTAAGCTCCTCAAATTCTCTTTCTTGCTGAGGTTTGTTTGCACAAACAACATTGCAGAATATGAGGCTTTGCTTTTAGGCCTAAATATTGCTTTCAAACATGGAATCAAAATGCTAAGGGTATTTGGGGATTCTGAGCTGATTGTATCCCAAATTAGAGATAGGTATGCTTCAAAAAATAAAAGATTGAAACAATACAAGCATGTTGTTTGGGATACCATTGAACTATTTGATGCATTTTCAATTGGCTGGGTAGAGAGATCAAAGAATGTTATGGCTGATTTCTTAGCAAATGTTGCAATAAGGCCAGATGACATCACTCTATCAGATGTTACAAATGTAGAAGTTAAAATCAGGCCTGCAGTACCAGAAAACATATGCAGTTGGCAAGTGTTTAATTATGATAGGGACTTGTTAAAATTTTTGCACTGCATAGATGAATTTGAGAATCAAGAAATTGATTTCCAAGCTTTTGTAGAGACTATAGATGGAAAAGAAACTCTTGTGGGAAAAGAGATAATTCAATTGAAGACTAATAAAATCCCTAGAGGGTTAGTAGCTTTGGAAAGAGCTTTTGATAGTAGAGACAAATTGGTCACAAGGACATCTCCCACAAATAAGGAAGATTTAGAAGAGATAAATTTGGGAACATCTCAGGCCCCTAAGAAGGTATATATTGGTAAGCAGCTCAAACCACACATTAGGAGTATGCTGATTGCATTACTAAGAAGGTATAAACATGTTTTTGCTTGGTCATATGAGGACCTAAAAGCCTATAGGGAAGATTTATTCCAGCATGAGATCCCATTGAAGCCTGGAGCTAAGCCATTTAGACAAAGGCAAAGACCTATTAATCCTACCTTAGCTCCAAAGATGCGAGAAGAACTCAAAAAGCTTAGGGAAGCTGGAATAATTGTGCCAATCAGACATTCAACTTGGGTGTCTAACCTTGTCCCAGTCAGAAAAAAGAACGGTGATATTAGGCTTTGTGTTGATTTCAGGAACTTCAATGTATCCTCTTTAAAGGATAACTATCCACTGCCTAATATGGAAGCTATGTTGCAGAGAGTGACTGGTTGTGAACTCTTATCCATGATGGATGGATTTTCAGGTTATAATCAGGTGAAGGTAAAGGAGTCAGAACAGTATAAGACCGCCTTCACCACTCCATGGGGAACTTATGTGTATGTTAGAATGCCCTTCGGACTAACAAATGCAGGTGCTACATTTCAAAGAGCAATGGATGTTGCTTTTGCAGGGTTGATTGATGCTGTATATCAGGATGACTTGACTGCATATTCAAAGAAGGAAGAGCAGCATTGTTTGCATCTAGAGCAGATTTTCATAAGAGCACTAGAGTATGGTATTTCTTTAAATCCAAAGAAGTGTGCCTTTGGGGTAGTTGAAGGAAAGCTCCTGGGACACATTGTTTCCAAGGATGGAGTTAGGATAGATCCAGAGAGAGTGGCTGCTATTGACAGAATTCAAATGCCAAAAACTGTAAAAGGAGTTTAGTCCTTCTTTGGACAGATAAATTTTGTTAGGAGATTTGTTCCCAACTTTGCAGAAACCACAAGGAACATTTCCAAGATGATGAAGAAGGATGCAACAGTCAACTGGGAAAGTGAAGCAATAGAATCATTTTAGAGTATCAAAGAGGCAATCAAGATGGCCCCTATTCTTAAATCTCCTGATTTTTCTAGGCCATTCCAAGTATTTTCATTTGCTTCCTTTCACACTATTGCTGCATGTTTGCTACAGAAAAATGAAGATGGTTTTGAACAGCCCATAGCTTTCTTCAGTATGTCCTTGCAGGCTTCTGAGTTGAAGTATGATATTATGGAAAAATAGGCATATACACTAGTCAGAGCCATCAAAAGTTTCAGACCATACCTGGTAGGATCACATATAATTGCATATGTACCCCATGCAGCAGTCAAAGACATATTCACTCAACAGGAGGTGACTGTAAGAAGGTGTAGATGGATAAACAAACTGCAAGAGTTCAACATAGACATATAGATTACCAAGTTGGTAAGAGGACAAGGATTAGCCAAGATGATGGCACAATCAAATTTGGAAGCATGCCAAGTTAATGCAGTCCAAAATGAGAATGTAGATGTATCAAGATCTGAATGGTACAAGGATATTATATACTACTTGCAAAATCTGAATTGTCCTTCCCATTTCAGTGACAGTCAAAAGAGGACTTTAAAGTTACATGCAATTAGGTATGTTATTGTTCAAGGTGAGCTATACTGGAAAAACCCTGATGGTGTGCTGCTGAGATGTGTGGATGAAGATGTGGCTAACAATGTTTTGATTGACATGCATAAGGGATTGTGTGGTGGACATTATACTACTCAAACAACAGCTCATAAGACTCTCAGAGCAGGATATTGGTGGCCCACTCTCTTTTCAGATGCACAAAGGTTAGTGAGGAAGTGTAACCCTTGCTAAAGATTCTCAGGAAAGCTGAGATATGATGGTGCTTTACCCCTCAGAACTGTAACTTTGGATGCTCCATTTCAGCAATGGGGAATTGACTTCATAGGGGAAATTACAGACAAGTCAAGTGGGGGACACAGTTGGATTTTGGTGGCAACTGATTACTTTACCAAATGGATTGAGGCCATTCCAACTAAGAGAGCTACAAGTAAGGTGGTGATGGATTTCATACTGGAAAATATTATCATCAGATTTGGAGTACCATTCAAGATAGTCACTGATAATGCTATGTGCTTCAGATTAGGTGAATTTGTTGATTTTTGCAACAGGTATGGGATAAATCTATCATATGCATCACCATACCACCCACAAGGAAATGGTCAAGCAGAATCAAGCAATAAAAGCATCATGAAAATTATCAAGAGGATACTGGACAAGAACAAGAGAGCTTGGGACTCAAAATTAAAGTTAGCAATATGGGCTGACAGAGTGACAGTAAAAAAGGCTATTGGAATGTCATCCTTTGAGCTAGTATATGGTGCATCAGCCAGATTGCCCATAAACAATCTCCTACCAGTTTACAGATTCATCTAGGAAAATGATGAGGAGATTGAAGACTCCATTACAGAAAGGGTGAACTAGCTGGTTGCACTGGATGAAAACAGAAGGAAAGCACACCAGATCAACCTCAAGAGACAACAAGATGTGAAATATCAGTTTGACAGGAGAGCTACAAAAAGGAAGTTTCAAGTCAATGATCTGGTGCTCATATGGAATGCAAAAGGTCAAGAAAAGGGTAAACATGGTAAATTCAAACCCTTATGGATGGGCCCATATTAGATTTACAGCACTCATGGGGAAGACTCTTATTTCCTCCAGGCCCTAGATGGTGAAGTTCTGGAATTGCCTGTGCATGGCCAATTTCTTAAGTTCTATTTTGCATAGATGACTTGTCGCTGTACACATTTGTAAAAATATGTATATAGTGTAAATGTCTTGTACATGTTTGTGCCTTTTTGGTTTTTGCCTGGTCTGCCCGGAGATCTGGTTCTCACTGCAGGTTTTGCACCAGCACGTCCCCATTCGGAGCCAGTGTTGGCACTCATTTTGACCTGGAGGTTGATTTTTCATGTTTAGAGGGTTTCTTCATTTAAACCCTATATTTTCTTGCCCATCGGCGTGACCTCGCAGGCTTCTTGGTGATCAGGTTGGTGGTAGTGATGTGCCGTCGGCGTAGCGTTCATCATCGGCATGTCTTTTTTCTGGTTCCCCGACAGGATTGTTCTTACCGATGGATGTCTATCGGTGAGAGTATGATCTATCGGCGAGGGATCTTTTTCTTGCTCCGATGACTTAGGTCTCGCCGATGCAGGATGCAAGGTTATTCGAAGGCATCGGCGTAACACTCTTCATCAGATGGGAGGTTTGTGGTTTGGCTGATAGCATTGGTCTTACCGTTGGGAGCGAGGAGTTTGGCCGTCGGGTGAACCATGTGTTTGGTCTCACTGATGGTGTCATCGGCATAGTGTTTGTTATCGGCGAAGCAGTTTCTTGTTCGGCCGACAGTGGATGTTTGGCCGATGGGGGGTCATCGGTGTGTGTCTGGCTGAAGGAGGAGCAGAGTGTAGCTCGTCAGTTCATCGGCGAGACTATTGGGATCGGCCAAGGGATTTTCAGGTTGGCCGATGGGGTTAGTTAGGCTGACAAGGGGGAAGCCAAGGTCTGTCGGTGTGAGTTATTTTGTCGGGTGAGCAGTGGAATGCTTGGCCGATGGTCTTTGTCTTGGCGACAAGTGTGTTTCATTTGGTCATCGGTGAGAGTTGGTCTGTCGGTGAAGGAGCTTTTGGCTAGGCCGATGGGGATGTTGGAGGCTTTCAGGAGTTGTTCATCGATGTGATTGGCTGTGTCGGCCGAGGGGTTTTTTGCTTGGCCGATGATATTGATCTGGCCGATGGTGGTAGGGTGGTAACTGCTAACGGGGTGCGAGCTGGTCATCGGGGAGACTCATACTATCGGTGGAGGTCTGGAGGGCTAGCCCGATGGTCTATGTCTGGCCGACAGAGGTTTGCGGAGGTGTTATCAGTGTGACTGATGAGATCGGCGAAGGAGATTTGAGCTTGGCCGATGGTGTATGTCTAGGCGATAAGCTTTGGGCGAAGGATCGTGGGTCGAGCGCGGCAAAAGCGCTCGACGCTTAGATGTGTGTGCGGCTATGTTTATAAGGTGATAATGTTATCTCTGCGCCGTGCATGTGGGACTAATCTCCCTATATTATTCTAAACCTGCGGTGATGCGCGTTTTGGCAGGAAATCCTTTTTTGAATGCTATGACTGTTTTCTTGGTGGCTGTGGGTGGTTGAGCCATCAATGGCGATTGTGTTGAGGCATGGGCGAGTTGTTGAACAGTCATGTACCCAATTTTTGGCATGAGGACTTCCAGATGGTGGCACAGGGCTCGAGGCCACCATTGTCTACTTTCTGTCTCTGCAGCAATAAATTCTGAGCGCCATTCCTTTGAAGGATCTGTATCTGGCAGATTTTTGTAAAAGCCTTGTAATTAATTGCTGTAAGGTACACTTTCTGGCCAATATAGGCAGACTGTGTTACCATTTTTGTTGTTGTTGAAAGTTGAACATTTTGGCTCTGTAATACAATACAGTTGGTTTTGGTTGCTCTATACAGCAAAAACCTGTGAGTTTATGTATCTCTTGTTGTATGTTTTTGCATGAATCCACTGATTTCATGGTCAATTTTATATGAATAATGCTATGTTTGCATGTGTTATGCTAATTCTGTCTCCAATTTTGCATGTATCTTTCTTCTGAGTCTAGGTATTCAAGGAATGTCTAAGATTCTAGAACATAGAATTCCTGTGTTGAATGTTTAATCTTTTAACTTCTGCTCAAGGGTAGATTAAACTATTTTCAGATTGAATATTGGGAAGGGTATACTGCAATAGGGATGCCATAAGTATAGAAGCTTAACACTATGTATTGGGAGATATCTGTAAGGCAGATATCATGTGTATCCTCCTGAAATCCAGTTTTAGTTGTTCATGCTGATCATTCACAGGTGTATGTTTACTGACTCCAGGCCCTGGATAGGCACCGATCTAGCTTTGTGTTTATGTTACATACCATGTCCAGCTTTGCATCCAAACATAAAATCAAAATTAAACTCTGAAACAACCTTTAGGACAATAGAATTAGTTTTAGGATCCAAGTCCTCTGTCTACAACTGCAAATAGGCCCAAAGCTAGCCCCTTTGCTCTTATCTTACAGTTTTGGTCTACCTACAGGAGGACTTATCTGCTTTTTGTCAGCATCCCAGCCTTGTATGTATATCCTCATGGATGTTGAGTAGGGAATACCCCCCTAGGTTTTGCAGAGCCTGAAGAAGAAGAGGAGATAAAATATAGAGTCTATCTCCTACACTGTTGGCCCCTGGCCCAGAGATCCTGTTGATCATTGATGGCTACCTTGTAGGGAAATCTGGGAGTAAGCATCCAGTCTGGGAAAAAACCAACACAATGTATGTCAGTGATACAGGTGATTAGTGGTTCATGTTGTCATTGATGTTTTTATACATACGAGATGTTGAAAAGATGTTCAGGGGTTCAATGCACAAAGAGTTTGATGATGTTGAGTGACTTGGTTTATAAATGATCCTATTTGTATCTTGTTCATTTCATGTTGATACTTACAAAAGTTGAGTTGTCATGATGTTTCAGTTAAGGTGTTCTCAAGGAGCTCTTAATCATAGCACTTGTCTCTACATTTTGTTTTGTAAAGTGTTGGTATAGTTCAAACTTGATGGGATGATTTGAATGATACAATCAAGAGTTAGAAGTTCTTGTTGATTGCAGTGTGTTTTAGATATGGTTTTGTATATATCAGATTTGACATTGTGTTGTAAAAAGTGCCTTGTGCAGGAACAGGAGGATGGTCTTCATCAAGATAGTCTTCATTCCTTACAGATGGTCTTCAATCTTTTTCATGTCAAGAAGTGTGTATAGGAGTAGATTGGTTACAGGTTGATTGTCCATATTGTCACTATCATGGATGTCTTGTCAAGGTTATCTCTTGAGTGGTTATCATGTCATCATGAGTTGTAGATAGTGTGTTGAGTAGCCTTCATGTTGATGTTTATGGGTATTGAAGTGTTTATGATATCTTTGCATGGTGTTCAAATTCATATGTGTCATGTCAAAGGCTTGATTCATCTAAAACCTAAAGGTCATTTTTATGCCACCATAATCATACATCATAATTTATGTTTTGGGAGATCTTGGAGATTTGTCATTTAGGTAAAAAAGGGCCGATGATTGTGAAAGATTTGTTTGTCATCAGAAGTTTGTCAGTATAGTGACAAGAAGTGGTATTGTGCTAAGATAGATATGCATGCTTCATTCTATTAGGATAGTGCTCTTTTGTGTAGATTTTATGAAGTAACAGATCTCATTTTATGTATGTAGAATATGATACAGTTTATGGGCAGTTTATAACAGTGGTTTGATGCTTTGTTTGATGTGCCTCACATGATGTTTCTCTCAATTCCTGTGTTTCAGGATGTATGTCTTCAGATGTGTGCTTCATGGTAACTTGTTGCTCTCAAGTTGAAGAGTTGTTTTCATGTTTTGTCAACAAGGTTTGTCATATTCTTGCTTCAGGATTGTTATTTTTGTCATCATAGATCATCACATGTTCAAAGGAAAGATAATAGGATAATAGGAGTTTATGTCTTCAAAATCTTCATAATGCAATGTGATTGTAAATGTTATGATCAATCTTTAACATCTTTTAGTGGAGTTAATTGATAGGGGGAGTACCTTATCCTTTGTCATTTGATGACAAGAAGGGGGAGAGAGAGAAAATGCATAATGTAGTTTTTTTTTGCCATCAATGACAAAGGGGGAGATTGATTGTCATTGATGTCAAAAGGGTGTTCAGTTGATGATTCAAAGTTGCCATTGTTGATGAAGACATCAGGAGGTCAGTTGTTACAAAGTTGCCATTATTGATCAGGACATTAGGAGGAGATAGTTGTTCATGGAGTTTTGATATTGCTTGGTCAGTTCATAGAGATGTGGAGTTGGTTTGATATGATGTGGTGTTGATGGTAGGAGTTTCTTCATGTTTTAGGTGTCTCTCATCCTTCATTGATGCAAAGACTAAAGTGTTTCGAAGTGATGATTGTTTGACATGCTTCCTATTTCATATCAGGATATATATGGATCATGGTCATCATGTTCATAATTCTCTTCTTTTGAAGTTCATGTCTTCAGGACTTCATGATTGTTTTGAAATAGGAACCATAGGAGATGTTGAGTTTGTTCATAGGACAAAATATGTTTCTTTTCTGAGAATTCATGGTTAGGATGCTGGTTCATAATATTCTTCATACTTCATGTCAGATGGTGATCCTTCTTAGTGTGTTGTTCAAGATAAGAGGTCTTCATGTTGTAGAACAATTGTAGAGCAGTTGTAAATCACAGTCAAGGTTCATTCCAAGATGATTTATGTATGTGATATGATCAGTTGTGCAATGAATGAGGTCTACACCAAAAGGTATACATGATATGATCTATTGATTAAAGGGTTTTGTCATTTTTTAAGACCTAATTTTTTAAGTCTTTAAAATCCTAAAGTGAAGAGACATGTTTACATTATTTCATCTGCAGTAAAGATGCTTAGTAGGGGTTCAGTGATAAAATGAGTAAGGCTTTTGCAAAACATTTTAATACCTAACAACTATATTCCTGAAAACCTAAATGCTCTTCCTCAAACTCTTAGTATGATCTAAAGCTTAAAATGCAAGGTATAAAGTTCTTGTAGTGACAGCTTGCACTTTATTTATTATTTTATGTTGACCTAGTATAGCAGGTCATGTAACTTAAAGTGACCTATCAAAGGGTTCTTAGTACATATTCCTACCGGTCCCTTCTTCCTTGTGAGATCGGTGATTTTGGTCTTATCTTTGAGCGCTTGGGCGCCAAAACAAAATCAATGGCTACATTTTAAAGCTGTGGTGAGCGCATGAAGGATGATCAAAGGCCACAATTTAAGTCTTCATACCCTGATTCTTTTTCTTAACTTTGACATGTCTTGGAATGTCAAAGTCTTTAAGAGTGCAGTGAAGATTTGGTAAAGGCTATTTTTAGCCTTTCAAAAGGTAGAATATCTTGGAGTCTTTAAATCATTTTTTTAAAGAAGATTTTCTTTCTATTATTGAGTTCTCTTGTGCATCGAAGACTAATAAGGAGAGAAGGTTATTTGTTTTCTCTAAAAATGAGAATATTACTTTGGAGACTTTATTTTTTTAATAAGTGGTGATTGTAGAATATTGAAGAATTATTTTTGTGAAGGGAAAAATAAATCAAAGAAAAGAGAATATGAAAGGTCATATTGCAGGCTCATTTCTAAATTTTATGAACAAATATATGCAGAGTTGTTAATTGAAATGGTGAAGATGATTTTGTAGAGGAGAGGAATATCAAAAGACAATCTATTTATCATTTTTGCAGGTGAAAATGAAACATAGAAGAAGAATGTGAGAGAAATATGAAAGGACGTTTAATTTTTATATAATGGTATTGCAGGAGGAATTTTTTGTGTGGACCAATATGCAGTGATGACATTTTTGTGAAGATTTTTTTGAAGAGAAAATATAGATGAATCATGATATTTTGTATGTGATTTGAGAGATGTATGAGATCATGTTTTTTGGAGACGTAAATACAGAGAGTGACTAGATCATAAGATGTGTCAATTATAAGGAGGTGATTGGATGATGCAGGTTATTCAGAGAAGAAAGTTATTGTATTCTTTGTGCAGTGATTGTATTTGAATCTTTGTGTGAGTGATGAATCACAGGGTATGTAATGGTGCAAATCAGATTGACTTGCAATCATTTCTTGCACATTATGTTTTTGATAATGGTGATTGTATTTGCCAGTGAGGTTTTGTATGCCAGTGAGGCATGGTTAATTATCAATGAGGCAACTATTGTTGTAATCAGTGAGACAACTATTGTTGAAATCAGTGAAATTCAAATAAGGCAGTGAGGCAAATTATTAGGGTGGTTTTTCTTCCCCTTGAGGGTTTTCCACTCATCCAAACCTATGTCATGTCTTTTCTTTGTGATTGATTATGGTGTATCTATTTGATCATCTTTATTTAAGTTTTGCATATCATGATCACTATGTTTTTTAGTGAACTCCTTTGCACAACATTTTTGAGTCATGTTTTGAAATGTTAAAAATTATACAACACTGATTCACCCCCCCTCTTAGTGTTGTTCTATACTCCAACAGGATTATGGATTGATTGATGGATAAAAATGGAAACATATTACTTGTATGTTCAGGAGGATGTATAGATTGAAGTATTCATGTGTTGGAAGGAAAGAAGGATATAAATCAGGATGCAGAGAGAGAAGACCTTATGCAGAGAAAAACAAGAATAGTAATTCAAACTACATAGGGATAAATGATAGGAGTCATAATTCTTATCACTGTGAAGGATACCGAAGAGATGAAAGAAGATTTGATAGAAGACCATTCAGAAGAACCTATTTTCAAGTTTGGAGGAGAAAAAAATCAAGCAATGAATGTCACCAAGAACCTGTTACTAAGGCTAATGATGAGGAAACAATAAAGGATACAAAAGTAGCTTATGTAGAAGAAGAAGAACCTATTGAATCACTAAGTTTGATAGAGGGACTGGAAGAAAATGATGCAAATGTAGTTTATGTAGAGGAGGAAGAGGAACCTACTAAATCATTGAGTTTAATAGAGAAACCAGAAGAGGGTGAACCATTGATCTTAAGGGGAATTGTGTTGTAGAATAAAACCAGTGCAGCCCTGAAAGTTTGTGTGGACAAGTTCATGACAAGATATTCTATTGGAAGAGAAAGTTTGTGTACTGGAGTGAAGTAAATGTGAATGAAGGAATAGAGAAAAGTATAAGGAAAGTATATGCAGAGAAGAAATTGTAAGATTTTGATAAGTACAAAGGAAGATTGTATTAGAACAAGAGATTAGAAAGTGTTGCAAAGAGAATTCAGAAGTGTACTGATTGTATCAAGGAAGTAACATGATTGTTCTAGAGGACGCATGCATGCATTGACTGACTCTTAGTTGAAGTTGATATTGATTTGATGTAGCCTACAAGTGCTTGACAACATATCGCCAAACTATGAGGCAATTGCAACATTGTAGCCAAACCACCGAACCTAGACCATTATAACATTAAGAACTTGAGGCAGCTTGTGGAGAAGACTTGTTCAAACTGCCAATCATTGGGATAGTGTAAGGCTTGCAAGTAGAATGCCAAACTTAGAAGAACCTGAGGTAGTTTTGCAGGGTGGACTTGAGCAGAATGTTGACCTTGAGGCAGTTACAAGTACCTGTGAATAGATTGCCAAGCCTATTCAAAGAAATAGCATTGATTTTGACATAATATGAGACTAAAGTGAAGAGGCTCACTTTTCAAATAACCCTAAGAGTTTGATGTAGGAGAATCTGGAAGCATTCGAATCAATTGGGATAGTTAACATTAAGTTGCAACCTGCCAAAGAGCGATCTTAGAAAATACCACATTTTACCGCATCATTACATCAGGAGTTGTGGAGCTGGACTTAGCATCTAGACATCATCAAATACATCATATCCAAAATTTAGATCATTTGGGCTCATTTTTTGAGAGATTTCGTTATCAGAAGATTACCTGATTTTCACAGAGCAAAGCCAACAGTGTTCAGTGGAGTCTAATCGGCTCGTGGAGCAATTCCGTGACTTGTAGAGCTAAAAGGAACATCATTCAAGGAACTTAAGGACCTGGCTGACCCTCATGGAGATCCACATGAAGTTCTATGCACTAGTGGAGCAATGCCTTATGTTTAGGTCTGACCTATCCATGTCTATGCATTACATCGTAGCCATTGCAATTAGGCTGACTTGATAATGTTATGAAGACCTGCGGATGATATAAATGAGAGGTAAAGGATTATTTCTAAGTAGTGATCAAGTGTACAAAGCTATGAAGCAATATGATGAGTTGTTTTGATTCAAAGAAGTAGCAAAATTGAAGCAGAGAGTAGACCAGAGAATAGAAGAAGTTGCAGAGCAGAGAATTGAGATGTAGAAGAAAGAAATTATGGAAGAATGTTGTTGTATAAATCTTTTGTAACCCTAGGCTATGGCCTAACCTCCATATAGCCCTCAAGGCATGGGTATTGAGATTTGAGATCATAATATAATGAAGAATGACCTTTGAAGGTTGGGTTTTTCCCTTTGAGGGTTTTCCCAAGATATATCTTGTGTCATGTGTTCATGAATATCTCTTTCTTTCTGTTGTTGATTGTATGTTTCCATTGCATCTTTGTTAAGATCATGTTGTTGGTTGTTTAAGGCTACAAGGATGGACTATCCTTCATTGGACCCTCCTACCTTGACTGCATTAATGAACCTAGTCCATATATGATATTACTAATGCTTGACTAGTAGAATCATCTTGTGTTGTGATGTGATCATGTATCGTATTGTGAAATTTGTTGTAACAAACCTTGGCAATACTATAAATCTACTTCTATGCACTTTGGATTGTTTTGTATCTCTCCTTGTAGATACACTCAGTTTTGAGATAATTACACTATAACCTAATGGCTATACTCAGTTCTAAACCCACAAGTGTAGCCTTGGTCTAGTAAGTGATGTGATTTATGTATAAGTTTCATGAATTGATTTGGTTGTTATCTTAGAATAGATTTCCTAACCAAAGATTATATATTGTTGATCATGTTAGCAAATGATATTGATGTGTTTGTGGGAACATTCGGTGATTGCAAGTACATGTCACTTTGGGGCATGGGCTTTGTGAAAGCTCTTGTTCCCTTGCATGTTTTCACTTTACCTTAAATGTGCTTGTTATCAACAAGCGGGATCAACCGCTTTAAGGTGGGGGAATATGTCATGGTAAATTCTTGGATATTTTATATATTGATAAAGTGTATTTGTGTATGCTTCCTTTTTACTGTAAGACATCTCTGTGATGTAGGTGGGGTTGTGTACTTTGCTTTCTTTGCACATACCTCCTTTTCACTGTAAGGTGTCTCTATGATGAAGGTGGGGTTGTATACTTTGAGCACATGCTTCCTTTTCATCATAAGGCATCTACAAATGTGGGTGGGGTTGCATTTTCAAATCCCTTCTGTAGAAGGTGGGATTTTGTCTTTCCTTGAGCAGTTGCACGTCCTTTTAAAGAAGGTCCTCTGCAGAGGCAAGGTTGGATCTTGAGTTATTCACCCTTAAGCGTGTCTTTGGTGGTTGTGGTAGTGTAGCTCAACCATTAGGTGTGTTTGGTGTGTCTTAGATAGTGGAGCATAGCGATGAGCTCCTCCCTATCACCCATGTTTACTATGTATAAGACATATAGTCCGTCGATGACATACTCTATGATGCTCATGTATTCCATGTGTTTTCTATGTGTTTTGTGTGTCTTCCTTGTGAGTTTTGCATGTTTTTGTGTGGTCTAAAGGTGCATAGTGATGATCTCCATCCACACCATGTGTTTTGCATGTATTTGTGTGGTCTAAAGGCTTGTAGTGATAAGATCCCTCCACACTACATGTTTTTTGTTAGGATTATATTTTTATAGTTGTTTAATCATATCTTCTCTTCATGTATGCCTTGTGTATTATGTGATTTTATTCATGTCTTCTTTGTGTATTGTGTGCTTTACTATCTTCTCTATGTATTGCGTGTTTCCTTACTATATAATTCATTAGGTCTTATGTGACTCTCAAGTGTTTTCATATGTTTGCATAAGCTTGGGGGTTAGAAATGGTCTTCCAAACTTAGGGTGTGTCTTCACTTTTGTGTTTGATGTGCTTCGACTGTACTTTAATGCATGTACTGATCATAATATCATACACACATTAAAGTGGGGGCTAAATTTTATGAAGTAAAAAGTGGACACATGCCTTTTTACCTCTTAATTTAGCTCATAGGTCCTCGTGTTAACATTATACATGCTAAATATTCATCCCAATGTAAAATTCCCCAAAACCAATGTAAACTAGGAAATAGGGGCCCATGATTTACCTTACCCCGAACCGAAAAGGTGCCTCGAGACTTGGGCACCCACACCCAAGTCCTCCCTGATTGGTTAGGGAAGATTTTAATGCATGTTGACATAGGACCTTTAAAAAGGTTTCCCTTTGTTGGCTCTTTGGATTTAATTGATGAATGTTAGCTAGAAAGCATAAATAAGTGTGTTTTTGAACCTAAAAAGTTAGAAGAAGATGATAGCAAACTTATGATCTTGGAGCAAAGAGCATTCAAAGCATTCATTGTGTTTCTAGAGTAGATTTGTGTTTGTATTGTGTGTTGCTATAGATTTGGAATCATCATCCATCTCCTTATGAGTTGAAGGATCTTCATTCTGCTAAGGGCTTCACCTCTAAGGTGATATTGTTGTGATTTGAATCATTTCATTATTGGTTTATCTTTAGCCTTTTCCCTGCAAGGGTACACACTCTTTCTAACAATGGTGTTGGGAAGCTTGAATGCTATCTCAGGATTTGACTGAGGAAAATCCCTAAACACCACAACACCCAAACCCCTTTCCTTCTTGTGTGCAAGTTAAAAGTGCAAAAATTTGAAGAGGTGAAAGTGTAGGAAGGTTGTGTAAGGAAAAGGGTTTTGGGATCCAAAAGCATTTCATGAATATTCCTCTGCAGAAGACTTGGGTACCCACAAAATAGTCTTCCTTCTCAAACAGGGCTTGAATTTGACATCAAGACATCCTTGGTGATATTTCTCCAATTTTGAGTTTCTAAAGATTTTGTCTTTCTAGATTTGGGTGCTTGCAAAATATTCCTTTGACTTGCTAGCTTCTAGGGAATAGGTTCTAATATCTCTCTGATCATCTTTGCACATTCATATTCTAGGTTTCAATCACCTTCTATATGTTACAAACTGATTATCTTATAACTAGGGTTTTATGCATACTTGACCCTATGGAAAGATTAATAGTATGCATACTCAATAGTATCATAAAAAGGTTTGGTTAAATCTGATCTTTGCATAGTATCCTTGAGCACAAGACCTATAGTTGAGTCCTCCTCCATTTGGTAGTGATTTGTCTTGGTCTTATCCTTGAATGTTATTGTAGAAGAGAGTTTGATATAGTGTGCATGCTAGCTTTCATCATTCACCTTTTTCATGCATAACATACATATATGTGTATCTTTACAAACTCATGATATTTTGTAGGACTGTATGATAGATTAGCCACCTAACTCAGTAAGAGATTTCATTTCAAGCATTTTTCATGAAAGAGTAGATGGACAATTTTTTATAAGAAATCATGCTTGGATGTAACATGTGATATTTGTGGTGGTTTGCAACATTTGAAAAATTGTGTACACATGGAGAATACACATTTGATTAGAAATAAACTAGTAAGTTTTAAAAAATATAAGTTAATGGGATACACTCTAAAAGATGGTAAAGAGACAAAAATGGGTGAGTTGGTTAATGAACAAATATTAGTATCTAAATTTACGCCCATTTTTTGAAAAATATAGTGTATGAGTATGCAATGTAGAGTGTATATAGAGATTGATGGTTGGACTTGCAATTCAATTTATGCAAGGACACATTTTCTCTTCATATGATTGTGTTAATTGTATAATTTGCATGAAATTATACACTACAACCATAAAATGAGGTTCAATCATAGTACTACAACTCCAATCAGGTTGCTATATTTGTGCATATAGCATTGATTCATGCACCTAAGAATTTGTATGAAATATTTTTGCATGAAATATCCTAAGGGAATACCATTTTTATATTAGTGACGATTGCACACATTCTACATAATTTGTGCAAGGATGCTTTTAGAAGCTCAACTATGTAATTTGAGTAGTAGGAACATCATGTTTGATAGGCATATCATGTGGTCATATACTTTTTTATCATAATTCAAAAACTCATGGATGTTCTACTGGTTGAGTATGATGTGTATGATGAGTGGTGTTGAGTATTTTGAGAATTTCTTTCAGGTTGGACATGGAAAAGGGGAGCATGATATTATGGTAGCATGTATTAAAAGTGCCTTAGCATTAGAAGAGTTGAAGTACAAAGATAATGCAAAGTTGACAAATACAACATCTATTTTCAAATAGTGTAACTCTACAATAGGTTCACTCAATGAAAGTAAGTCTATAAGTCATAGATATTTTGGTTTTTAGAAGAATCTAACAATGAACATTATTGTATAGTGATACTATTTAGTGATTTCCACTCCTTTAGAATCTCAAATGTAGCTTCATGGGATATTAATACAAGGCATATGATATGCTTTTGTTCCTCATGTACATATTTTTCTTAGAATGTGTGTGAGTCAAAAGAATGGGTCAATGAATGGTGTACTAGAACTTTAATCCCACTTGAGATTTATCGACTTTCATGAAAACTACAACTCATGGAGATGGAATCATTAATTGATTTTGATTATAGTTCAAATCTAGTTCAACTAGGTATTATAGATGTATTACTTAATGAAATTTGACATTTTAGATTATGATATATTTTTGTAACATTTATTGAATTAATATTTTTTGTACAATTTAGTGTAGGACATGTTTATATAGTTATTGCAGATGAAGATAATGATGAAGGAATGGATTATTATTTGTGTAATTATGTTGTGCCAAAAGATAAATTGATATCTTTTGTCATAGATGAAGAAGACATTGAGTATCCTATAGGATCAATGGTTGTTACTGGAACATGGATTAGAAGGTACCCAATCAATAAGTATGATGTGTGGTTGTTCAAGGAATTTGACACCCATAAGAAAATTATTCATTATTCTAGCCTTATTATGGCATTGAATGTTTAATTGATCAAATATAGACCTATAGACCATTTAATAAGAACTTATGAAAAATTCACGAGTCTAACCATGCAACAATACTTGACACCATAAAGAGTAGAGTAGATCTACATGGTTCATTAGATTGAATTGGTGGAATGACACAAATGTATGTTATATACTTAAGTTTTATGATTTGAGTATATTTTTCGTTTCTTTTCTTTATTTCTTTCTAATAGTGCTATTAATGTAGGTTAGTGGTGCCAAACAAGCTTCCACCTTCTTGTGGTTGGTACTGTTAGTAGGGGATTTTGTATTCTTGAAACAAAGAGAAGCTTTAAAAGTTAACAATAAACTCACAATTTTAAACAATTACTAATAATTCATCATTTAAATTTAGTTGTTTATCTATATGGTTAAATAGTAAGGTCCATTGTTTAAGGTTTACTATTTAAATTTCACATACTTATAGTTTAATTTTTAAGGTTTAGTTAGAGAGAGATGTCTGGCATAATTTGCTTATCCTCATTTCAAATTATATACATTTACCATGATTTTATTATTCTCATTTCACCTTCTATATGGTTGCCATATTTTTCTCATCCCCATTCCACCTTTTATATGTTTGACATGATTTGCATAACCTCATTTTACCTTCTACAAGACTAGCATATTCTCATTTCACCTTATATATGTTTGACATTATTTTCTTACCTTCATTTCACCTTCTACATGTTTGACATTATTTTCTCATCCTTATTTAACCTTCTATATGTTTTTGATACTTTTCTTATCATAATTTCATCTTCTATATGGTCGCCATACTTTTCTTAACTTTTTTCCATCATATAAACATTCCACATGATTTGCTTATCCTCATTTCATCTTATATATGGTTTACATGCTTTGCATATCCTTATTTCACATTCTATACATTTACCATTCTTTTCTTATTCTCATTTTACCTTGTATATGTTTTCTATGCTTTTCTCATCCTCATTTCACCTTCTATATGTTTGACATGATTTTCTTATCCTCATTTCACTTTATATAGTTATAGAATTTCCTCATTTAACCTTCTATATGTTTGACATTACCTTCATTTCACCTTCTACATGTTTGGCATGATTTTCTTATCCTTACTTTACCTTTTATATGTCTAACATATCCTTGTTTCACCTTCTATATGTTTTTTTAGTTTTCTTATCATCATTTCATCTTCTATATGGTTGTCATACTTTTCTTAACATCATTCTAACCTATAAACATTTGGCATGATTTTCTTATCCTAAAATTTTCTAACTTGAATTCATTTCCCCATGTTGGCAAAAAACACAATGTTGCAAAATGCTTTAGTTTCATTAAGTGAAAGGGTTCTAGGAGTGAAATTTTGGATTTCTCACCTCTTAAGACCAACTGATGGTTCCAACACATTGGGGTGGGTAGGTGAATTCTAGTGGAGGTCTCTTTTTGGTGGCCAAGCATCTTAATCCTTCTAGGCTACATTGGACCGAGAGAGTCTCTTAAGATCCCTAAGACCAAAAAGGTGCCAAACTTTGGACCAATTGTTCTTTCAAACTGTGGCACCTAATATATTCTTGTTTGCATGTATAGGTAGATGTTGGGTCCACCTACAAATTCCTACCTTGGATATTTTAACTTGAATTTGTTTTCTTGCGGTGACAACGAAAGCAATGTTACAAAATGCTTTAGTTTCATTTAGTGAAAGGGTCTTAGGAGTGAAACTTTGCATTTTTCGCCTGTCAAGTGTAAACCGATGATTAATTGATTGATTGGTGATGATAGTGTTGTCATGGTGGGGAATGATATATCCCTAGATCAACACAATGATGAGGTTAGTGTTGTCATTGTAGGGAATGATATATCCCTAGATCAACACAAAGATGTTTGTTGATGATGATTGATTGATTTGGTTTACGACAAGATTAGGATCAAGACCGTTGATTACAATTAGATAATTTGACAAGATTGATTAACTTGATTGGCATGGATAAAGGATGGATTGCATTTAGATCATTTCTTGGATTGTTTTGATTAGAAGTGATTGAAGAATTGATTTGAATGATGATTGTCCATAAGGATGATTGGATGAATGATTGAAATGACAAGAGTGATTTGAAGAAATGATTTGATTTTCATAATTGGTTTGAGTGGAATGATTTGAAGAATTGAATTGATGGATTGATTTGATTGATTGGTTATTGATTGACATGATTAGATGAGGAGATTGATTTGATTGATGATTTGATTTGATGTGATTTTATTAATGAGGTGGGAGATAGATGATAGAAGAATATGAGATGGATGAATATGATGAAGATTGGAGGAAGGATGAAAGATAGAAGTCACTACAACAAAATAGGCAATTAGAGCCTAAAATAGTGCCAGAATTTAGTGCATTTAAGCTCATGAATTGGACACTTTTGCTGGTGCAAAAATCAGCACCAAATTGCATTTCACTTTAGCGCCAGGTTTAGAGTCAAATTTAGCACCAGGTTTAGCGTGCCAGATTTTGTTGCTTCCAGTTTGGCTTCCAATTTTTCTTCTTGTGTTGTTTCTAGGTTTGCTTCTAGGTTTGCTTCCAATTTTGCTTCTAGGTTTGCTTCTAGTTTTGCTTCCAATTTTGCTTTTGATTTTGCTTCTGGTTTTACTTCCAATTTTTCTTCCAATTTTGCTTCTGATATAACGTTGCTTGTTGCATCCAATTTTGAGTCCAGGTTTGCTGCCAATTTTGCTTCCAATTTTGCTTCCAGGTTTGCTTCTAGTTTTGCTTCCAATTTTGCTTCTGATTTTGCTTCTGGTTTTACTTCCAGTTTTGCTTCCAATTTTACTTCCGGTTTTAGTTCTATGTTTGCTTCCAGCTTTGCTTCCAATTTTGCTTCCACTTTTGCTTCCACTTTTGCTTCCAATTTTACTTCTGGTTTTGCTTCTAATTTTGCTTCTGATATAATATTGCTTGTTGCTTCCAATTTTGCTTCCATTTTTGCATCTTTTGTTGCTTCTAATATGGTTTCTATTATTGCATCTTTTGTTGCTTCTAAAATTGCTTCCATTATTACTTCTTTGTTTGCTACCTGAATTGCTTCTATTTTTGCTTCCTAGATAACGCTAAGTTTTGCTTCCAAGATTGCTTTTGGTTTGCTTCTAGTTTGGCTTCCATTGTTGCTTCCTTTTTTGCTTCTAAAAATTCTTCTTGTGTTGCTTACATTTATTAATTTAATATGTTTTATTTCAATTTAATTAGTTAAATATATCATGCCTCTTAAATAACTCATATGATTATAGAGTAAGTAATTTAATTATTTAACTCATATGATTAAATAACAAGATAATTATTATAACATGATCATCATCTATAATTAAAACAAGTGAGTCAAATATCTATAATTTAATTGAATTTGACAACATCCATCCTGAGCAGTAAATTAAAATCATCATACGTAATACATATCCATCCAAAAATCATCAACCACTTTCAAGTCAATACTGATAAGATCATCATCATATATAACTAAAACAAGTGAAAGTCAAAAATGCCAGTAGATCAATAACATGTCAAAATGATACATGTCCAACAGTCGACATAAGTCAAAATGATACATGTACAAATGATATAAGTAAAAATGATAAATTATGTAACTCAAAATGATACAAGTCAAGATGATACATGTCCAAATGATATAAGTCAAAATGATACAACTCATGGTACTAGAGGCCGTGAAAATGATACATATGATAGTAACCATGAAAAGAGGCATCATAATGATATATCAACAATGATCCATGATGCAGTCTATATGATCATGAATGTCACTGGCTACTACCAGCAATTGCCTCATCATGATCATCACCATTGTCATCATCATCATCATCATTATCATCATCATCATGATCATGATCATGATCATCGTCATCGGCCTCAGTGTCTTCTGTATTTGCATCATCATCATCCTCTGCCATGTGATCTATACCAGAACCAACATAATCTGGATCTATATCATGAGGATCATCTTGATCTTCTAGAAAACCTGTGTTCTACAAAAAAAACATTTAAAATGAAAAGTTATTATATATTTCATGCAAGAATTTATTTTTCTATTATATATCTACTATTACAGCATATGAAATGAAACCATAATCATATTACATCATATCAAAGTGAACATACCATAATAAAATTTTAAAAAAGTTACAGCTAATATGTCATTCCAATGATGTAAAACATGTAACAATTCTAATAAACGTTAGTAAAGATCATAAAAAAATTTGTTATACAATTTAACTATCAACTGTAAATTCTATTACATAACCTTAAGTGCCACAAATTGCTTGGTCCATGTATGTTTTTTTTCACTATTAATCTAATAACTTGCATTAGACAGAAACATTAAAGAATTTTTAAGTAGCAGTTGATTAAATTCTCTTACATGTCATTAAGGAATGCACAATTTTTTTTCAATAATTCTTTATCTTAAGGTTCATGAGTAACCTTAAAATAAAGGTCTATTTTGTTTGAAAAAAAAATGTAGTTAGCAATATGGTTTTATCCGGCCGATTTTAGAAAGAAAAAATGTTAGCCCTATTCCCGCTCACAAGTCTTCAATGTGAGCGGAAATAGGGCAAATTTGGGGAATTAGAAAGAAAGATAAAGCTTAGGGTGTCTTCAAGATAGCCAGCATAGGCAAGGAGGTCAACCATGCACACATAATGATCAACTGTAGGTGTAATTCAATAAGGGTTACAAATGTGATTGAAGTATGTACAACTCTCATCAACTAAACCTACATGGCTGCATGCACCTAGAATACAAGCAAAGCTTACAATGTTAGGATATGTTCTAGAGTGCTTAATTAATTCAAAGATTTTGAGAGCGTCCATGTAAAATCCATTTTGTGCATATCCTACAATCATTGCATTCCATGAGATGACATCTCTTTGAGGAATTCTATCAAACAGTTCACATTTTTTTTGTCTATGATTCCATATTTTTTACATATCTTGCAATCATTGTAGTCCATAAGACCACATTTATTTGAGGCATTTTGTCAAATAGTTCATGTGCCTTGTCTATGCTTCCACATTTTGCATACATGTCTAACAGGGTAGTTGCAACTACAACATTTGACAAAATTCCTCTATCCTTTATGTATTGATGGATGTCCATACCCTATTCCAGAGCTCCCATTTTGACACAAGCAAGGAGGATGTTGGAAAAGGTTGTGGAATTTGGCTTTACACCAGCCAATTGCATTTGCTTTAAAATTTCTAAAGCGTTTTCAACAAATCCATTTTGTGCATATCCTGCAGTCATTGCAATCCATGAAACCACATTTCTTTAAGGCATTCTGTCAAACAATTCACGTGCCTTGTGTATGCTTCCACATTTTGCATACATGTCTAACAGGGCAGTTGCAACTACAACATTTGACAAAGGAGGACTTAAGCATTCAGAAACCTGACCATGCCACCTTGTGTGGATTTGATGAATGGCTTGTAGCCATCAAATCCAATGAACTCTTAAATCATGTCTTCCTTAATTTAGACCAGCAATGTAGAGACAATACTCTAAAATAGAAGAATATAAAGTGGTCTTATTATGTGTCTGCATTTGTATCATCATTACTGTCTCCTTTGGGACATTATTTTTTACCATTGAGGGATGGATGATTGAGACTAGTCAACACAGACCTTATGGTTACCATCAATTCCATCTCTTTGGTATTGAAAACTATAGTTGCATTAATTCTATGATGGCAATGAGAGGATACAATGACTGCCCTAGATTTTTTGTAATGACAACAATCCTATTTAACACTGAATTATGATTCATTCCCATAGTGGGATCTTCTCAGAGGAGTTTCAAACAACTCATACTCATAGAGTCATGGTTTTAGGTCGTGTATGTTATGGTAACAACAAGGGATTCCAACTATGGTTACAATAGCTAAGACTACCCTCATTTGTGACTGTAACAAGGTTCTTGGACAACACTATCTTGCTCTTCACACTGGGTACTATATAGGTCAAGATTGGGTTGAAGAAATCACTTGATGGTTACCTATATAGTGATACCACACCCTAATACCCCCATGCATTCTAAATAGCTTGAGCTTTATATATTACTCAACCAAGATGAAATTGTATCACTGTACCACACTTAACTATGACAGTCCCTTCTTGACAACAATTTGTAATCTTTAGACTATTGGGATCCTTGCCACAAATAAATATTAGGTCAATGACACAAGGATTTTAAACAAAAACCATAGTCCCAACTCTATATCCATCCCCTTAGCAGTCTCAAGGGCCACCTTGAGACAAAAAATGCTAATGTACTATTATGACAGTTATGATTGTCCTCCATCGTTTCATTGTGCATTTGAAACTTGAGATGAGGATTGGGGAGGTCTCCATTGGTATTTTGTCATAGATAATTTGGGAATAGTAGACTTCCATCTTATCAATAAGGAAGATTATATAAATCTTGAATAAAACAAGAAAAACCTCATGACTGTCTTGCATGTTAGCAAATTAACTGTGACAGTAGTACGGTTAGTCAATAATTTCCACACCTTCATATTTAATCTTTGGATCATTAGGGGGGTAAAAGCATAGAAAATACTCATGGCAAGATTTTTAAAATAGGCATATTCAACTTCAGGCATTTCTGCAGACCCTAGGAAGGTGGATGTAAACTTAGTGACTATAATTGCCACCACAAAGACTATCCCCTATGTGACTATGACAAGGTAACACTGTCATACTCTTTATGAAAATCCCTTCTCCAATGGGTGATGGCCTAATAACATTTATCTCCTTTGTGATTTCAATGCCTCTCTAATGCACTATCATAGGAGTCTTGACAGTCCTTATGTATCAGTGAAGAAGGTTCCAACAAATCCAAAAGGAGGGCTTAAGATTACATACAAAGTCCTAGCCTTCATACCCTAGTCACATATCACCCCTCTAAGAAGACCTCAAGACTTTATGGATTCCAAACATAACAAAAACCCAGTCCTATATGACTGTCACTACCCTAGGTCCCTCAAAATTCTTATATCAACCTTCCCTTGGCTAGCAAGGGTTTTGAAACTTCATTGTCCCTGCTAGTCCAAACTTGGAATGGTCAATATAATGATTCTACTACAATGCATAGTTAGGGCTACACTAAGGAAGTCTTACCTACCCTAAGGAAGTCCTACCCACACCTAAACTATGATGTATTTGTGATCTTATCAAGCATGATCTTATGATAGTGTTTGGACTGAACCTGTATAGTTTTAGGGCATTCACACATCTCAGTTACAGTGTGGTGTGTGAGGAATTATTACTAAGTGAGTTTAAAACTGAAGATTTTGTGTAGGAAAGGGCTTCTAAATAAATGTTCATTAGAAAAGAAAGAAAACAAATAGTTTTGAAATGGAGAAAACAAAAAACACAAAATCTAAAGGTTTCCATATTTACATAACTCACATTTGTATATAAGTGATTTCCCTTACAGTTGTTGAGCTTTGTGGATTAAAATTATTGTGAAAAATGTCCAAGGATTGTTCTGTAAAGGTAAAAAGGTACATTCATAATGAGAGTGACTGAAGTTCAAATCTCAACACTACAATAAGGTAACTAGGAGGACATGTGCACATGTCCAGGACTGCAAATAATGGGACAATTGAGTGGGATCTAGGGCCAACAGAGAAGCACTTTAGAACTCATCCTACACATCAATAAACAACACAAGAAATGCAAATTGACATATTAACACAACAATATCCAACTAAGTTATTGAAAGTCAACTATTGATACCTCATTCTCCATCTAGATTACAAAATTGGTCCACTTTTTGGTTTGTAACATATCATTTTCAAATTGCATTGGATGCCGACCATATTTCTCCTCCTGTCAAAACATGGCACATGAACTAGTTAAACTAATTAATATGCAATCATTTACTTTTTCCTAGGAAATAAAAAAAATATCATTTAACATATTAAATATACTTACAAATGTACAGATCAAGGCCTGTAAACATTTATGGCCACTATGATGCGTGGCACAAAGTTTGTAAAGCCTAGCCTTGGAGGCCTTGTCTTGAAATATATACTAATTCAATTTAACTATGCACAAATAAAATTTAAAAATTGTTTAATAAATTTGATATAACCTTATGAGAAAATTCAAATACTTGCGTACTCTCCTCACCGGACTTCCTCCATGCATTGGACTTCTCATATGCTTTTACAAGATCTTTCCATACTTTCACACTTACATCAATTGGCCTTTTTTTGAGCCTTAGCTTGGGAGGGAGTTTTTTTATCTTCTTTGTTTGGTTGCACTGAAATCTCTTGCAATTTTGAGACATTCATAGCTTTATCTTCTTTACAGACCAACCTATGCCAAATTCAGTCTCCATGTCATGGATAACTATTTTTTGTAGGTGCATGGGTATCTTTGAGAATGGAAAATGTAGATGGTCTTTGAACCGTTGAAGGCATGATTTCTTCAACCTATTCACAAATATTTTTCTAGCATCTATCATTCAGACTTCCCCTGAAACCACATCGTATTCTATCTTGGTATCGTAGATACCAATGCAAGATGCAAAACATGGCGTGGTGGTCGAAGAAGTTTGTGTCCTAGGAGTGGTTGGGACATTGGAATCCTTTGCTCCGTGTTCCACATTCTTAGAGGTTACTGTTATTGATTTCCTCCTAGATCTTTTGTCCGATCCAGGACTGGTTGGGGAATCAATTGATTACCTTTGACACTGTTGATTTGGTTGCAATGTTTCAGGGGCTTTACTAGATCATTTTTCTACGTATTTGGCAAGCATTGTCAAGTCCACACCACCCAATTTGTTCACTGCCTCTACCCCCAATATGGAAGCCAATTCCTCTTTATCTTTGTCAGTCTCATGTCCCTATATATATAATAAATTTCTTCTTTTAAATTTAGAGATAAAAAACTAAAACTAAAAATCAAAGAAACAATGGAAACATTTACAAATCTATAAATTGACAATGAATTACCTCATTGTGGCCAGAGTCTACTCCCTTTGCTCTCCTCCCTATATTTCTTAACATTTTGAGGCAACCTAGGGCAAATTATTTTCGTCCAGTCTGTGGAGGCAAACGAAGTACACACTACCAGGTATGAAAGTTTTCATCCAGTTTTTTGTATTCCTCAAGGTTTTTGACCTTTACTTTGTAGAGCAAATCATGAAGCTATTTTCCTCTATAAGTTTGCTGCAAGAAAGTAAGCTTATACATCAATTGAAATAAAGCCAGAGAGAAATTTTATCAACTAGTGGCAAAATGTGATTTCATCCATATCAAGATAGACAATAATTTCCTTTAAGTAAAGGCTGAGATATCTGATTCACATAGTTTAATCATGAAGTACACATTTATAATATTATGGAATGTGGAAATTTGTCATCTATTATGAAAATCCTTGCTCAAAATTATCTTCAATAGATGCCCTATGAATATTACAAGCCCCGCATTTGTCCAAACAAATCAGACATCTGACGGGAAAAAAAGAGTAGATGAAAGAGAGGCGATGCCCTTACTTGACATGAATAGAAGAAGAGTAGCACAAATTGAAAGGTTGAGATATTTGGAAGCAAAGGCTATCGTGGCTCGAACCCGGGACTTTTGAGATGTAAGAAAGTGAGTATGCACTTTAGGAATGGAAAGGAAATTGGGGTTCGAATACAGGTCCTGCCATTGCCAAGGATCTACCCAAAATAAGGGCGAACACAAAAAACCAAACGCTCGATCTCCAAACACAAAATGAACACCAAAAATCAATAAAGTTTTGTTTTGTGTTTTTTTGTTTTGGGTATGTGTAGGTGAGAATTTTTAAATTTTTTTTGATTCATTAGTCGGCACTATAGTCGGCACAGTTATCACCGACTTTAGCACCGACTTTTAGGCCTAAATGTAATCTTTTTGGGGTGCAAAAGGAGGCACAAAGTGCGCCTACTTTAGTGCCTATTAGTGCAAAATTATGTATTTTTGTTGGAAGTTGATATCACTATCTAATGGAATGCCAAATTTGGTTGCTTGTAGCAAACTCACCAAATTTGGATTGTCCTTATAATAAGTAACTATATCTTGTTTCCATGATAGCATTTTGACTTCATGCTTCTCTTATGATTAGCTAAATAATGACTCACTCTTTCACGACCTTACATAGATGGTTGGTGACAATCCTTATGCAAGTGATATGGCTTTGGAAAAACCAAACAACTCTTCTCTTACTATCATGACATGATATTGGGAATATATTGGCAGCTTATGGCAATTCTTATGGTATTGTGATTTTCATTTCTATGTTCTCATTAACCTATTTTAGGTTGAAGCATGGTAACTAACCCACTAGCTATTATGACAGTCATAAAATGACTAGACAATCCTCTCCACTGACTATGACAGTCCTATGCATGGTGTTTTCTTCATGATAGTCCCCAATAATGTGAATTATTGATAGTAGCTAGTTCAAATGGAGTTTTGGATGGTGTAGTAAGTTGTCCCTATGGCTCATGATAGTGCATGCCTTGGTTATGTCCTTGTGACATTACTCTCTAGCTATCTCCTCTTTATAGTGACAAGGTTTCAAGAACATGACAACTTGGGTAAGGTATCAACTTATCTCTTTAACCTCTAGATTGTCATTTTTCAAGAATTGATCTAATTGACATGCAAAGACAACATTTTGATTGATGACTAACTACATTGTTACTATGATAGTGACTTAACTTGGTCACAAGATTAATGAGACAATTTTATAGTAATAACTCTATGGATGCATACCTAGCTATCCTAGGTGTACTATGACAATAATTTAATGTTTCTAGTGTTGCTTTTAAACCTCCTATGGTTGTTACCTATGCCTCATGGTATGACAACCTCTACAATGTTAATTATGATATTCATATGATGGTGAATATTGGAGCTATGGTTTGGATGACCTAATAACATTTGTGATAGTCCTTTGGGGTTGTGATAGACCTTTTGGGTTGTAACAATACTTAGGATGATTGTCCATCATCTATAACAAGGCATAATGATGGTCCTTGATATCATCCCCCTATAATGATAGTAATCCACCATATACCAACAATTATATAAGTTATAACAATCATAATGGTTGAAAGATGATCTTTGATACCCCTATTAATAGTCAAGGCAAAATTTTAAGGTGGTTGCTATAATAGCATTTTTTAATAATAAATGATTAACTAACTTATAATGTTAGCAATGCCTTTGCTTATTTTTGTCAGTCACAGTCCTATATCATATGGTGGCTGCCCTTTATTCCCATATCAGTCCATTGACTTGCTAATAAAGATTCTAAATCATTGTTAGTACAACATTAGGTGGTATTTGGACGATAGCAATGATATGGCAACCTTTGAATCCTCAAGATCCTACTACAATAGTAGATCAACACTATGATGGTCCCCTGACTTATCATTTTAACACCAATTATTTTAGTTGGAGCCATGACCTTCCATCTAACTTTTCAGAGTTTGATTTGGGATTAAGGACAACCTGAAGATATGTGATAGGATATTGACAACATTTTAGCTAAGTCATGACAATCTTTTTTTATATTATGTGACTTCACTATAATATTGATGTCTTGCCCACATTTCCCATGCGGTCACGACATGCATCACACGTGTCATGTCTACATTTGTCATGTGGTCATGACATGAAATATCAAAAAAATTTCCATGTATCCCAAGAAACCCCCTTGCACGCGTAAGCGTGCTTAGTGGCATTACGCATAAGGCGTAATCATGATAGTCGAAGGTGGGGAAATGCGATCACATGCGCATTCCCCTCACGCAATGAAGGCCAACTAGGGGGTCAATGTGACGTGATTAACGTCACTACTAGGGTTCAGATCAAAGATCAAAACCCTAGTTTAACCTAAGTGAAAGATGGGATTTTGACACAAGTCAAATACACAAGTCTAATTCGAGTGCATGAGAATAAATTTAATGACAGAACACAATGTCGACAACTGGAAAAAATAATAATTTAATCCTATGCAAGGTTAAATTCATTAACTTAGCTAACCCCTAAAATTTGGAAAAATCTAGCAGCATAACGCCTCACGGGCGTGATTAGGGTTTAATCTCAACAATTAATCCCTGGTCAAAAGTCTACTAGGTTTGCTAAGTTGGATTAAAATGACTAATCTAATTAACTAATTATTTCGCTCAAGAATAATTAAATTTAAAATACTAAACTAATGTCTGTCCAAACTAACATTAACTTCGTTGATAAAGGTTTGCAACAATAGTTCAATCCCATTGATTTAAAATAGAAACACCTCAATAGTTAAATTGGAGGAATAATTTAAGTAAATTAAATAAACTCCTAAAAAGAAAATTAAATTAAAAACAATATATATTTCCCTTGTTTAAAATACCAACTTAAGTGATACCATCCCACTAAACAAAAATAATAAAAACATTTCCAAAAGGAAATAAAATTACCCACAAAACTATATCTTCCTCTAAACCCCATTTTAAGAAAAAAAAACATAAAACAAATGAAAGAAAATAATAAAAAGAGAGGGAACTAAATAAAGACAAATTTTAAAATACTAAGCCCTAAAATCCTCCCAAATAAAATAATCAATTTCCTTAAGGAGGAAGGAGCAAACCCTAGCCTCCCTTATTCTCATTTCTCTACTCTCTCTAATTCTCATTTTCACTCCTTTCTTCCTCTCCCTAATTTTTGTGTGCAGGTTTAGAGGTGGGAAGTCATGGCTTTCCCTTTGTTATAGAGGTATATACATAAGATATACCCATTTGCTTTATTTTGATAAAAATAGATATGAGTACATGCACACTTATATATATGTGAATGTATATTTTTATCTCTGATTTAAAAAAAAAAACTAGAGGGTTTTCTTTTGTCGTAAATAAAAATGAAGGTGTACACTGAATATATATATATATATATTCAACAATGTATATTTCGCATTAAAAATATTGATGAATTGTATCAATGGCCGAGAGGCCAAAAACACAGAGGCAAAGTGAAGTCGGCCGCCGGAGGCACCGTCGTTTGGAGGACGGTGGGGAGAGGTCGGCATTAGAGGGATGGTTGAGAGGGGGGGTCGACATCGGCAAAGGAGATGTGGGATAGCGAGTGCAGAAGGGGGTGTGGGGAGGGGGCCGAGCCCCACCCACATCCCACTACGGTGGGGTGTGGGTGGGGCTCGGCCCCCTCCCCACACCCAAACTCTCATAGAAAAATGGTGGTGGGGGTATAAGCCCCCACCACATACTCTTCAACGCAATTTAAAAAAAGCTATTCTTTGATACGCTGTCCATTAACAGATCTACACAACATTTTGAATGGTTTTATATATATTCTCAGGCAACACAGATTTCATTCATTTTCACAATTTCAGGTTATAATATGTGACAACAAATAAAAACAAATGGAGTATATATATATATATATTTATTTATTTCCATTGGTGTATACACAGACTGTCATTTTTTTAACAATATTAAAAAATGTCTTATATTTAAACATATATATATATATATATATATATATATATATATATATATATATATATATATATATATATATATATATATATATATATATATATATATATATATATGAATATATATATGTCATTTTACAACTCACAGATTTTCATTGTTTGCATAAAGGTAATATATATATATATATTAGAATGTATATACATTGGACCAACGATCACATTTATTGTAAAAGCATATATGGAATGGAAATTTCTTCCACTAATACTGCTAATATTGATATAATATATTCAATATAAAACAACTCTACATAAGATTTATTTATTTTTCTTTTAAACAAATGCATTTAGTTCATTCCTCCAAAATAACAGCAACATCTAATTTTCTTCTCCTAAGAGAAATGCCATTTTCATTTGTCTCACAAAAACAAAACAACAACTATCCATTTTTTTTGAATTGAACATACAAGAGTAGCATCAATTAGGACATGCTTTTCTTTCAATACTCTATTTTTCTTTAAATCATAAGGCATTTAAAATCAGCAAACTAAATCTTCTATTTCTAAATGTAAATAGTTTAATACAACTCAAGTAAAAATATAAACTCATACAACTTGGGAGAGAGAACAAGGGTCTCCTCTTTTGAAATCTAAAAGATGATACACAAGGCCTATCTTGGCCATGCTCTCTCAAGAGCTCAAAAATAACAACTCCTTAAGGACAATATTATTTTCTTCAACATCACATAGCTCCAAATTCCTGCAAATACACAAGGAAGGGAAAGAAGCCACAAAAAAATGCTCTCCTCCCTACCACTGACTCATTCATGAGTCACCCCCGAGCTAGGAGGTCATCCTCACACAAGGTAAGCACACACCACATCACAAAAATTGCAACAAACACCAAAACAAGAACAGTCCCATGACTTTCACATAACAAAAACTCACTCAAGATGAGTTTAATGGGGTAGGGGAATGGACATCACTCAACTCAAGAGTGCCACTCCAAAAACTTCCCAATACAAAAACCTCTCAAGGCCTCAAGCCAACACTTTTAAACATGATTTCACAAAACTTTCTTTTGGCTCTCAAGCCATATCACACATTACTCATATACACATATTGCCCTCAAAGCCAAAACTCCACAAAACCAAGGATGTGACCCCGATGAGGTTCACTCCTCCCCCACCCCACACATGTTGAGCATTTTCTCTAAGGAGAGGCTCTCACAACTCCCTCACCCAATTTTCCCACAACAACAAAGTAAAAACAACAATTTGGAACTCACACACAACATACAAGTAAATAAAAAAAATGCATAAGGAAAGGCATTTGCCTTGAATCCTACCTTATAAATCCCAAATGGAAGATAACTGAGAAGAGCTCCTCTAACCCCTTCTCCAAGTTGAGCCACCAATCTCTCCTCTAACTTTGTCCCCAAAACCACTAAAGTTCAAAAATTGGAAAAGATTCAACAACCCCCTTCCTCTCTTCAGGAGGGATTAAAATAGGCTCTTACCATGAGCTTTGAGGAATGGGGAGGTGACACATGTCACCTCCTCACTCTTCCACCCAACTACTTGCAAGACTCTTGGAATGGGATGGTGACACATGTCATCCACCCATTCCACCAAGTCTTTCTCCCATTCACTTGCTCTCTCTCACATATGTGGAAGAGAAAGGTGGAGTGAAAGGAGGAGTGGTTACCACATGTGCCCCAATCATCTCCTAGGAAAGCCCACACAATCCCAAGGTACCCTCACCAATTGTGGGAGAGACTTGGAGTTGAGTCCTCCACAATTAGGGGGTCTTGAAGACTCCCCCAACCTAGGAAAGAGGAAATGAAGAGGTTGGGTGTTTGACCCACTCAACCTCTCCCTCCCAAACTTCCATTTTCGTTACTTTACTTCAAGGTGAAGTTAAAGTGACCAAATGGGAGTTTACCTAAAGTTACACAAGCCCAAATGACCCCTAGACCCTAGGGGTACAACCCAGGGTCAATTTTAACCCACTTTGAGCACCAAAGGTTGAGTAAAAACACATAAAAAGGGGTCTCAAAAATTAAAACTCAAAATAAAATTCAGTTGACATTACAACTTACAACACCAATCAAAAATCAATTAAAAGGAGGGGTAGACCTAACCCAACTAACATCACACAACAACATTACAAAAATTCATCATACATTACATAGTTGATCTTGGTTCCTCTTAGAACTAGATCGACTTTACGCGGAAAGACAACACAGTGTGTGGGATGATCTCTGAATATCCGTGGCTTCGTTAGAAACACTTGTGCAATCAAATGAAATGTTAATCCCACATGTATATAATAGCCAAAGCAAAGTGAAACATACACTCACATCATCACATGATCATATAAACATTAGAGAATCACATCATAATTAAATTCTAAATTTTGCATTTCAAAAATCCATCACAAGATAGAATCACATAATAAATTTCTAACTAAAATCACATGAATAGTGTCCCAATAACATCATAATGTAAATCATATGTCTAACATCATCAGTGAATCAATATCAAGGTCTAATCACATCATAATCATGCTAACATAATGAATCCACATAAAGCATAAAGTCTAATAGTCCTGCAAATCAGGATCAACAGTCCCATAAGTCTAACATGTGTCACCAATAGTAAAATAAAGTAGTCAAATATAACGGGATGAAATGGTTGGCCTTACAATTGAGGCCTGGTTTAAGAGGCCATGAACTATCTCCTTCACTATCTGACAACCTTCCACTTCCTCACATACCTATGATAGTCCTATTTATACATCTAGTTATTCCTTAGATCTTGTCAATCCTTAAGGCATGATGACAACATCCCTAAATACCCCAACTACATCTCAATCATATCAAAATTTCATTGTAATTTCACTTTCCTACCATGACTGCATATTCCTCCTTCATCCTTTGTGACATAGATCACAGGCTTGCTACATCAATGTCAAGGGCTCAAAATTTCATCACTTAGGAAAGCATGTTACCAAGATTTGATGGATTTCCCATTAGGCAATCAAATCTTGGTACTCAAAGGATCTTTGCCTCTCTTACACCATGCCTTTATCTTCTTAATCTACAAGGAAAAAAGGATCATTAAGTCTTTCAATATATCTATACATAAATTATAACATCAAACCCTCTACTAAAACTCCAAAATATCAAACCCTAGGTGACAAAACTCTCACATTTAAGGGAAAAAAACTAGAATAAATGTTGGATTTCATGGTAACTCAAAACTTCCCTCTCTCAAACTAATGACTTATTGATATATGGTTTGAAAGAATAGAAACCAGTCATAGATTAGATGAAAAGATCAAGGAGATGCATGTTATAGAGTGTATTAACAAGATAATTTCAACAATATTCTCTTGGTGCATAGTTGTTATGTGACTATTGTCATTGTTGTGTATTACAAGATCTAGAGGAGGCCATGGAGAGAGGATGTGGACGGCGTAGAACTACTAAATTACAGAGAGGAAAGTGGGTGGAAATAGATATGACAACGGAATTTGCAGAAACAATAGAAGTAAGAAGAGAAAGCAACCTCAACCAAAGGAGGAATGTGTTTATGAATTCACAAATGCTACAACATAGAGGAGATAAAGTCATTTTTCTATCCATGAGGCCTCTGAGGTCAAACTTATTGGCTGAAAATGCACAGGAATGGTGATTAAATGTGATTTTATGATCAAGGGAAAAGTTTGAAAATTAGGATGGCCAAAACATGATATCAATATGTCAAATATATGACTGAAGTCAGGTTTTGTGTTGGATAGCATATTCATTGAAATGATATAATTGTTGTACTAAACATTATTTACTATGTTGTGTATTATAGGGGCCAGACGAGGCCATGGCAACAAATCGTGTCATATCAAATGAGGACACAACAGATGAAGCGGGACATCAGGTACTCAAATTTTGACTTAACTTAGGAAAAAATGATCTGATGGCATTTTGTGATACGTCCATCTTTTTTCATAGTATTATTGAAATTTATAATGTATTATCCAATCTTGACATAAATTAATGCATGTTGTTGATTATTTTAGATAGAGATTGGATCAAATACAGAGCCTGAGCATTTAACTAGCAAAAGAAAAAGATATGTACATGGACATGTACCTAAAACTGTTAAATCACATAGAGGATAGTGGGTGGAAGAGGATATGACAATGGATCCTGCAGACACAACAAATGATTGCATTAAACAAGAGGTTGGTCAGGACTATAGTACATGGGATGAATACTTTGAGAAAATTGTTGTTTGTGGATGTTCTGTATGTCGTGGAAAGAAACAATTCAAACAAGCGATTGTGCAAGGACATTACATATATGATGAGCTTCCAATCGGTAGTATGCCTCCTACAATCAATTCAAATCCAATAGGAATTGTGGTAAGAAATTTTCCAATTTGATATAAATAACATGTATACTTCATTTAAACATTGTTTTATATTATTTAAAATAACTAATTTTTATCTTAATGGATACTTGCAGGATAAAGTTCTTGGTTTAAAGTTTCCTGGATCACCAACTTCTAGCCTAGAGGGCAATGATCATTTATCAGATGATACATCTAACAAAAATATGTGCCAATATACTAGCTCGGAAGATGAGGAATTGATGAAAACAAGCAATAGAACAAGAACTAGTTTAAAGATGCATAATTTGATTAAAGACAAGGGGAAGGTGGACTACATATCCTATGAGAATGAATGTGATGGAGATGATGACTTGTCCCTGAGTTTGAGATCAATTTACAAAGAGACATTTGATCATCGATTATATTGTGCTTGGCCTAGTGATCAATAACTACCTAGAGTGTACGAGGTGTTTCAATTTTGGGGATACAACTACATGATATGACCCTCCAATATTCATGGAGCGAATCTAGGCATCTTTATTGTCCAAAATGTACATGTGGGATCTAAACATAGAAACAATTCAGAACAAACCACTAGGAGATTAATGCCATATTATGGTCCATCATATTACAGTGGTGAATGGAGAAGGTTAGCAGAATATAAGCCTAGCATGTCAACATATGGTCTAAATTTGAATATGTATACACATTGTCTCCAATTGGAAAGTGGAAAAGAAATGAATAGAGGTCATCTTATGTATATAGATGGACATGCATACACACACAAAAATATTGTAAGATTTATAAATAGCAGTAAGGGAAGGGACCCTACTGTAAGACTGAATTGTCAATTTGTTGAGGTTATAAATGATGAAGATGGAGATATGGAAAGAGAGGTTGATAGATTGATAATGGTTGAGGCTATTATGGACCTTACCATTGGGGATGAGTTATTGATTGATTACCCCTTCTTAAAATGCACTCCTGCACAAAAGAAGAGGGAAGAACAAGGTCTCCCTAAGGATGTTCTTAAGGGCAGCAAACCAAAGAATAATAAATGAGCGTGGACTAATGTTTTATAAACTATGTTGTCAAAATTGTGTTTTATTTAAATTATTGTATAAAAAAGGTAGTCTATAAAATAATGTTCCATTATTCAATTGATGTATATATGTTCATACAATTTGTATTTATATTTTGTAAGCCATATTTGATTATATTTCTTTGAAATTGATACATTTATGATTTATTCAATTGTTGCCAAACATTAAATAATGCTTGCATTTGTTGATAGGTAGAAGATGTTGATGAAACACATTGTAATACCAAAGTTCCAACTGGGTTATTAAGATTTGGACGGGATCATCCAAACCATCCTTTAAACAATACCAGGGTGAAATAAGCAAGATTGAAGAGAATACTACCAGCTGAGAAATTTGAAGAGCTGATGAGATCTGCATACACTAATGACATGCCACCTAGCCTTAATGATGATGATCATGATAGTGAAAATGCAGTGCATGAAGAAGGATTGAATGAAATGCTTACAGGTTTCTTTGGGGATGGAAACAATGATGATAATAATGATTATATGGTTGACAGTAACGATGATAGCAGGGGTAACTACCACCAATGTAATGTTGATGATAACAACCTGAAAGACTCCATCAAGCAAGCGGCGAAGACACCCGTGTTCAAATCAGGTGCAAGTAGAACCTCAAAACTGGCATGCACATTAATATTATTAGAAATCAAGTCACTATTTGGTTGGTCAGACAAAGGATTCACTACCCTACTAAAGTGAGTTGAAATCTATTTCTTACTTTGCATTGTCAATTGGTGTACATAATTCATAAACTTTCATCAACTTCGTTTATATTTCTTTAAGGGGATTTTAAAACCATATATTGTATATAAACAATCCTAGTATAGATTGACATATCAAACATGTTCATCATAAGTCAAACATTCAATTGATTTAATCTCTGGCAATCTTATAGGGCACTAAAAACTAAAATATTCCCTGAAGAGAATGTGTTGCCATCAACTTGCAGAGAGGCACGTCTATTGTTGGTTGAATTGGGGATTGAATATAAGCAAATTCATTCATGTAAAAATGATTGTATTTTATACAGAGATGACTATGAAAACAAGGTAGAATGCCCTATATGCAAAGATAAGAGATATCATACAGATGTATAATGTCCTATAGTTCCAAAGAAGATTTTACATCACATGCCAATTATACCTAGACTTCAACGAATGTTTCGTTGAAAGTCACTTGCACAATTGATGGACTGGCATGCAAAGAATAGGAGTAAATATGGATTCATGCGAATTTCAGCTGACTCCAAAGCAATGAAACACATAGAGGAAAAATGGCCAAGAAAATTCAAAGATGAACCCTGTAGTATCAGGTTTGGTCTTGTAATTGATAGAGTGTGCCCATTCTCTTTCCTGAGCTCAAATTATAATGTTTGGCTAGTCAGATTGATAGTATACAATATTCCCCCATGGATGAGTGTTAGAAAGGAGCACCTTATGCTAACTCTCATTGTTCCAAGAAAACATCAAGCTAAAAACATGGATGTTTATCTTGCGCCTTTTATTGATGAGATGCAACTTCTATGGAAAGGCATAAGAATGTATGACATATCACATCTCCCATCAAATAGGTCCTTGATGTTGTATGGTGTGCTATGTTGGACTATTCATGATTTCCCAGGACTTGGTGTTTGTTCTGGTAAGATAAAATATTTACGTATTTACACTCATAATTTATTTTCATCCCAACTTTCATACTTAGTTTTATACTATTTTTTTGATGTTATTAACATTACTTATTGAATTGCAGGGCTTCAAACAAAGGGGATATTTGCATGTCCAAGATGTGCATAACAATTTCAAGGGCGGTATTCTAAATATCTACATAAATTTATTTATGCAAACAACATGGTTTTTCTACCACTAGATCATAAGTTTAGAAATCGCTTGAAGAATCAATTTGATGGAAAAGTTGAAAATAGAGGCCCTCCCATGATCATGGGTCCAGGTGATTGGCTTAAGAAGTATGAAGATGCTGAATTGAAAGCTTGGGAGGATTTTTTTGATTGGGGTGATTCAATTGAAGAACCAGAACAAGTTGTAGTTAATATGCCAGAAGGAATGAAAAGAAAATCCATATTTTATGAGCTCCCTTACTGGAAGGATCTATTAATATCTCACTTATTAGATCCTATGCACATCTTCAAAAATGTCCCAGATTCTATATTTCAACACATATCATGCAAAGAGAAGGACACCTTGTCTTCGAGGAGAGATATTACTCTTTCGCGTACCAAAATTGATAGAAAACATTTGTGGCCAAACAAGGAAAATGAAACATATGCAGAAGCTCCATGGATTTTGAAAAAAAAGAGCTAGATCAACTAAAAAATGTCATCCGTTCAATAAGGACACCTACTAGCTATGGGTCATCATTGGCTAAAGCTTTTACAGTTGATGGACATATCACAAGATTTAAAACACATGATTTTCATAATTTTATGAAGGTAATATATATCATCATTTAACATTTACTGGTAACATTGACTAAGTACTAAATATATTTTGATATTTTGTTGTGTGAGAAAAAATTACTAATGACCTTTTCATAAATGTGTTTGATAGCATATCATGCCATTGGCAATTAGGGGGGATTCATGTCTTACAGTTGACTTAAGGAATGCCATAAGTCGATTGTCAGCGTTTACAAGGTATGTGGTTACATGAAATGTTCATGTGTGAGAGACATAGATATATTATATTGCATTTTAATTTTTGACTAAAGGTTCATACTAATTTACTATTCTTATATTAGGTGGGTGACCTCCAAGGAGATCCACGAATGTGAAGTGCCAAAATGGAAGAAGGAAATTGTAGAAATTGTATGTGTATTTGAGAAGGAGCTCCCTACAAGTTTCATGGACCTACATGTCCATTTACTTATACACCTAGTCGATGACATTGAATTGGTAGGTGTTGTATCAATGAGGTGGATGTTTTTCTTTGAGAGGTATATGAAAACTCTAAAAAGATATGTCTGACAAAAGGCACATCTAGAGGGTTGCATGGCTGAAGGGTATGTATTGAATGAAACATTTTTCTTCCTGTGTGAATTCCTTGGTAAGGATTTTGTAGATGAGCCATGCTTCTGGGATGAAGAATGAGCATCAGATATTATTGATGGAGAAAAACCACAATCTAATGGTGTTCAAGTAGAAATTAGTAAGTAAATTCATGATCAATGTGGTTGTTTTTCTTGCAATCATTAATTTACTCTGTAATTTATGTGTCAAATTAACAGCATGACATTTGGAGTTTGAAATAAACATGTTGACATGTAATAGGTGTAGATGAAAGTGCTCTACTTGACAAGTTCATTCTGTACCACATGGACTTTATGAATAAATGGATTGATTTGTATGATAAAAAGAGAGAAGAAGTGTTAGAAGAAAGGAGACAATTTAAGAGATCGAACCCAAGGAATACTCCACTTCCCACTGATCTACTTGGGGAATGGAGTAAAGATTGCACATTAGAATGGGTTATTGAACAAATTCAAAATCAAATAGAAGATATAGGTATAGATTCAAACATAACAGAAGATGAAATCAACATGTCTAGATGGTGTGAAAGAAAGGTACAGTTGGAATTTTACAAAATGTTGTTTCCTTACAGTTTTGACACTATTAACTATTTTAATATTTGTCATTATATTTATTTTCACTAAAATAAATGGTCTTTCACAGGTGAGGAAATATCCAACAATGTGGGCATATGGTCGGCATTATCGTGTAGAAAGTGTAGATGTAAAGAGACGATCCTTTGATTGTGGCATTATGGTTGACTTCAAGCAATCTAGTTGATCAAGCTCAAAAGATAAGAATATAATTGAAAGGAATCTACAATATGTTGGGAAAATACAAGAAATTATTGAGTTGGATTACCACTCTTTTAAATGTTATATTTTTAAGTGTAGATGGTATGAAGCATTTGGGAGGACACGAAGACATGATACCCATAGTGGATTGTTTTCTATAGATTCCTCATGTTTCCTATTGGAGGATAAGGAGGCTTATGTTCTACCAATTCATTGTGAGCAAGTATTTCTTTAACTCACACAAGAAGTGGTAGTGATCTTTAATCTATTAGTTCATAGTTTATTTTGAATATATACATGTGTTTATTAATCAATAAAATTGTTATACCATACGTCTAATATATGTAGTTCATGTGTAGGTATATTTCTATGAAGATATTTTGGACCTGAAATGGATATTTGTCATACATTATGATCCAAGATTAAGACATGTATTTGACGATGCATTAGTGGATACTAAGCAAAACAATGATGGCTAACAAAATGAGAGATGGATTAGAGAACATTGAAGAAATTGACATCTATGATGATGTTGAAGATGGTTATGTTTAGGCACAAGAAGACAACAATCCAGAGTTAGATGATGTTATGGAAGACAACAATATGGATGGTATATAAAATGATGATCCAAATACATCTGGTAACAATATAGATGGTCTACAGTCAAATTTCAATGATGATGAAGATTATGCAGGTCAAGATGAGGATGATGATAATATTAAATACTTGAAAGAACATATGAACATTAACAATGATACACTGGGTGACATTGTAGTAGACAATAATGTTAATGACCAAGACTTCTAAATTTTTAGAATTATTTGCAATCCATGTTTAAAAAAGGATGATTCTTATGGCCTAAACTTTGAAATGCTTCAATAATATTATTTGTGTCGATACAAATTACCTATTGCAATATCCTTAAATTGTTCAATATTTCGTATGAATTGTTGGTAGAAAAAATTAGGTTTACTTGGATGCAAATTCCTTTTCATTGCTTTATATTTTTCTTGAATGTCAAGGTCTCAACCTAATCCTCATTTTGCACTAAGAAGAAACTTTAGGCTTAACTCTACAATGGCCTTGATTCATTGCAAGGAAGTTATGATTTAGGATTTCATGACTACTACATATTTTAATGGGGAAGATGTTTTTCATCATGATGCACATGTTGTACATATGGATAGGCAAGACATGAATCTTACTACACAAATACCTATTTAGACCTTTACGAATTTGAGCAATAATGTTAATTATTCAAATTTGATTGATGTTCTTCATAACTTGTTAATGGATAATCCTTATGTGATGGAAGTATTAAGTGATATAGGTCAAAGGATAAGCTCATCAAGTTCCTTAAATAGTGTGTCTCCTCCCCTTCCTTCACAAGCCTCTTCGTCTAGTGTGACTCCTTCCACATCTTCTCCTGCATTAGCCATGCCACATATTTCTTCTCTTCACTATATTGCTTATCAATTTTTCATAGCTCCTAGCATTGATCCTCTCATTGTACCTACTTCTCATATTGTACCTTCCACTCATCCCCTGATTGTGTTTACTTCTCACCCACTACTCATGTTCCCACTTCTAGTGCTTTCATTCCAACTTCATTCTTTGTCCCCCAATCAACCTACACTCCACGTATTATCTCATGTTGCCACTTCCACTCCCATTTTAATCATAACTCCTAATGTTCATCCTTCCAACATAGATGTCATCCTTAAAAGAATTGATGAGATGCAAAGTAAAGTTGATGCATTACCCCTAGTAATTAAAGGATATCATAGGAGAATCAAGCATAATCCACTTTCATTTGAGTTATTTCTTATCCATTTCTAGTTTGTTCAGTGGCCCCTAGTTTTGTAATGTATAGTGGTAAAGGCGACCTTATGACACAATTGGGAGTTTGTTTTGATTATGTTTATGATAAACTTTTTACAAAGATCTTCCCTAGAAACTAAAAGGATTATGCAATTGAATGGCTTTATTCTCTTCCTCATAGTTCTATTCATTCCTTCAATGATTTGACCAATGCTTTTGTACATCACTTTAATGTCAATATTGGTTTTGTTGGTACTCAAATTTGCAAATTATAAAACCCTAAATATATGCCAAATCTTATGATTAGGTTTTATATGTGAATTTGGCCAACTAACATAATTGATTAGATTAATCAAAATTCTCTGCACTTTAGGCTCTGTTCAACCCTAGGTGGGTGTTACCTTGTTTCACTAATGACAATTTACTTTCAAGTTTGCTGGTGACTTCAGAATAGATTAAGGAGCTTATGTAATTTTGTCAATTAAATCATCCACTTCACTTAACCCAATCTGGCATATGATTTGGATTAATGTTTTCTATAAATCTTTAAACCCTATTCCTAAAATAGAAAAACAAAATTGGATTTTGAAAATATATACAAGGGAATGATTTTCAAAAGAGAATGACTGGTGCCTGCCTTTGGGTTACGGAGTTTTCACACTACAAAGAATATGTGCTTCCTTTTTAGCCACAACTCGATTTGCTTGGCAATTCTAGGTTTATGACTTGCATAGACATGCAAATATGTAAGTTATCAGGTTCTTCTTTAACAATCCAATTTAACTTTCCAAAGTTACTGTGATTCACCTATAGGATTTTAATCCTTGCTTGAAGGAGCCCAATAAACAAACCACACAAGAAACATCAAATGTGTTTTGACAAATCAATAATATACTTTATAGGTTGATTTGAATAACAAAGAAAAAGTAAATTGGACACAACCAGATAAATTATTAGCAATCCAATTCAACAAACAAATTAGAACCAAAAGTTGAGCACTAGAGAATAGCAGCTTTTATATTGATTTGCTTCAAAGTACAGGTAGTGCAATGTATCTTTCAAAAAATCAAAATCCTAGATAGATCCCAAGCCATAAGGTCTTGGTTTCCTTTTATAAAGGAAGCAACAAGCTTTAGACCTTTCACATTCAAAATGACTCTTTGTATTCCTAACCCTTGATATTACAATATTTGCCTTTTATAAGTCCAATTTAGATTTTCAAATATATTTGAATATATTTTGAAAACATGAAGAAAACATAAAGAGACAAAAGGAGAGAGTTCAAGATGTGGTGGTGCTATTTAATGCCAACATATGGCTCATTGCTCCTCTACACCTGAACATGTGCTGCTAATGATTCATATCTAAGATATTTCTCCTCCCATTTATATAGTGTAAAATCACCAAGCCATTGGTAAGATTGAATCTGAAGCAAGTTCTCTTGGTGATCTTTCCATCTTTTATCAAGCAAAGCTTTGACATCCATCACAAATTTTCCATACCCAGCATCCAAGGCAATTACTCGGTCGAATATCATGCTAAAACTGAGAATGCTGACATCTCCATCCTTTAAAAAATCCATAACTTGGAATATTGTTTGGCCGAATTCCATCTTCCATGTGTCAAGACTTTTGATTTTCTCTTCTTCTGTCAGTATGAAAGGAATAAATTTATGCTTGAACGTAGTAAAACATTCAACCTTTTCTTGCATCTTCTGGCTTTCCCCATTCACATACTGGTATTCATCAATGATCATTTTGACCATTTGCTCAATGGGATTCAAAGCTGTAGGGGCATCAAGATTCCTTTGCACTACTAAGCACATCGTAACCAAAGTGTGATGATAGGGTTGCCATTTTTTATACAACAAATCCAAAATAGAAAAGTTTATCTTTAATTGCTCAATGACCTGAGATAAAGAAGAGTAGCAATCATGCATACTCCCAAGCTTATCCACAACCAATTTTACTCTATGCTCCAAAATTTTCTCAAAAATTTCAAAAACTTTCATGTTTGCCTCATTCTTTGTCATTTCATTTTGTTTATTCAAACTTTCAATTTCCTTTTCAAATTTCAATCTTAATGCATTAAATTCTTCAGTAGACACTATGACATCACTGGCTATTTGTGGCACAGGGGTATGATAGGGTACAATGGCTTGACCTTGAGAAGAATTCACAGCGTACAATTGTTTCTTTAATTTCACATTTTGAAAATACATTTTGTTTACTTCATCATTCATTACTTTTTGAGTTTGCTCATAATCAAACAACCTTTGTTCTAACTTCTTCACAATAGCATGAGTAAACATAGCAGTATGAACATTGAGAGCAGTTGCTTCTATTGCTGATGTATCTTGAAAAGTCTTTACCATAGTTCTACCCCTCATTTCTTGAATAATATCAAGCAATCTTGGTTTGCTTATATTCTTCTAAGTTGCAAGGGTCTCTGTCTTTGGATTAAAATCACATCCACTTATGCCATCTTCATAATCAAATTTTGAAACAAGTTGTGGATCATCCTGATTTCTAACTTGGTCAAGCAAAAATACCTTTTTCAATTCAAGGCTAGGGATGATGAGCATATTACTTTTCAAGACCATTTGTCTTGGCTCTTTTAGACTCACATCAGTTTCATCTTCTTTCAAATATTTGAAAGTTTGTGTAATGATTTGATCATGTTGTGCTTCATCAGCACCCATTTTATTTATTGCCAACTTTTCATTATATTATTTCATTTTCATTTTCAGCCAAAAATCCTTAAACTCTAGAGTTTTGATGAAGTCGTCATCTTCTATGAACCTCATGGATGCTATAATCCTTTCATCCTCCTCCAACTCTAGTTTAGCTTGGGTTTGCTCACCCTTCCTAGCCTCAAGCTTATGTGCATCAGTGGGTTGACCAACCAATGGCTGATCAACCTCTTGCTCATCTCCCATGTGCCTCAAGATGTTATCCACCTCATCAGTATCCCCCACCTCTTCAGTCATTTCATAGAGGACAAGTGGAGATACCTCTTCTATCCTTTGCTTCTTTGCTGGTGGTGATTCTGGGACTTGTGGATCTTGCACTGACAAAACATTAGGAGCAAACTCATAAATCTCAATCCCTATAGACCTTTTCACTGGAAGTTTAGTAGCCTTAGGAGGCTGCTTCTCAGATTTACCATAAATACTTTCAAAACTATCAATGATTTCATCAATTCTCTTTAGAGGGTCTTTTTCTTCAACAAAGAATCCAAGAAATAGGGGATTCTACTTTTTCTTTTCATCTTCAATCTTTTTCAAGATATCCCATTTTCTCTTCCTATTGTATACCTCATCAAAAGTGACAAGATTTCTTATCGCATCCTCATCAAATAGGACCTGATGGGATACTCCCATTTTAGTCAAAATTGATTGTCTCACAAGATTCATATGACCCTCAGGGTCACATTTCCTCTCAATGCCCAATTTCAAAGAATATTTCACCTTTAAAAAGGCTTGCAAATTTTCATGAGTGTTAGAACCAATAGACCAATCATCAAAAATTATAGCATCAGGTAGAAATGTACCTTTCTTTTGTCTTTTAATTACCTCCTTTTCCATCCACATCATTTTCCACATAAACTCCATGAATACAATTCTATCTGATATAAATTTTGGTAATATGTGAGGTGGCTAGGGGCAACCATACACTCTAATTATAGTATGATCTGGCATAAAAAACCAATCAACAAAATTATGTTTGTGGCCCTGCTCTAGTTTGTGTACAAGCAGCCTCAACATTACCAGGACTTCCTTAGTTAACCTAGAAAACTAGATACCAAGAGAATTCAATATCTTGACAACAAACAAATCATGAAATACAATGTAGTTACTATTCTGGCAATAGGACTCCCACTTATAACACCAAAACTGAGTTAGCAATCTTTGTCCTTTCTCATCAACCATACTTAGATCCATTTTTCTTGACCATCTCCCTCTGTTGTGAAACAAAATCAAGTGACACAATAAAGAATAGAATTTGAAATCTAAGGGTTGCTTGTTCTCCTTTACACACAAGAATCTTTCATGCAATTTTTTCTCAATATGAGATGCAAAGTCGTATTCACTGTTCACCTCTGGATGTTGTATTTTCATAGCCATCATCATTAAGCTCGTTGGCATTCTTCCTTGTGCATCAATTCCCAAGACCTGGCACAATGCAAAATAGGTTCTCTTGAAATATATAGCAAATTCTTCCATAGGGAAAGGCTCAATAGCATTGGATGGAATCTCAAATTTTCTATTGTTGGCCCCCCTTCTCATATATATTGGCAATTCATCTATCCTAAGTGTTTTCCTTAGGCTTGTGCAATCTCATTCATTTCTCTGCAAATCCACTTGAGTGAGAGCTTGCTTATTCAACATAAAACAGTCAACAATTGCATTCCTATCTACTGTCACCAATGGTAATCCATTTGGCATTCTGACTATTTTAGTGGTAGGATGGTAATATTGTGCTAGTTCCCTAATCAATTCCACAGACACAAATACAACAGGCACCATCAACTTTGCCAAATCCAATTTCCATTGATTTCCCACTGGTCCCTCACCATCATTTTTGCATAAAAATACCAAAACAAATCCCACCCGGAGATAGGGATTGTATCATCCTGACACCCTTCTACTACATCTCTGAACATCTTGTTTGGACCCTTGTCTATCGACTAAGGCAATACTTCTAGCAGAGATTATTGAAGTGGTCTTTTCTTGGGAACTATAGGCTCATTACCTTTATTGGCAGACTCAGACCTCTTGGGTGCCATGTTTAATGACTTGAACAGGCTAGGGTTTTTCAAAATTCAACTTACTGTACTAGCAACTAAAAAGTAGAGTGAAATATTTACCAACTTCTAATCAGAGAGTGCATGAATGAACTTACCTGGTTAATTGCAGTTTGCAGGAAACACACTAAGCTGAGTTGCACCTTCTCCAAGTTACGTTTGAATTCTCTGAAATGAGCAAATGCCAAGAAATATTTGAATCTTACTTAGCCAAGGAGTTCATCATATCACCATTACTTTGGTTCATGCCACGAGATCATGAAATCTCAGCATTCAATTCCTTTCAAATATTGGCCATTGATTTGATTTGATCTGATGACTGGGTATGCATATCAAGATTTGACAGCAATTATCGATAACCGTGACCCCGCATTGAATGTGCTTGCCATTTATTTCTTTTACTGTGTCGCTTCAAGGCTCACCTAGACTGGCTGTAGGATAGCATGGGCTTATAGCCACTACACTTCTATTTCATCCTTTACCGCCAGACTGCAAATGCTTAGATTGACCCCCACAGGACCACGGGAAATTATTACCTGATGTCCTTTTGTTTACTACCCACCCAAAAATGTTATGAATGACTGTCGTGGGATGGCGGGGTGAAAACCCATTACATTCTCCTCTTTCTGCTCTACCGCGGGCCTCGGTTAAAACTGTTGCGGGGACTCGATAAGTGATACTTCTTGATATTTTTACCACAATGCCACCAGTTACTTTTCAAACCTCAACGGGACCGCGGGAAGAGACTATCTGCACTTGAACACCGCCAAGCCACAAGCATGAGATGAACCATCCACGGGGTAGCGGTAGCTTCTTCATATCAACTGCTTCCTACCGCCAAGCCGCAACCTATTCTTTTATGCTCTGCGGGAATGTGATATGTGCCATATTTCATTCCTTGTTCCCGCATAACCGCAAAAGATATTCAATTAACCTACAGGACAATGGTAATAAACAAAAACACTCATATAGTAAAAAATAGTCAAGATTGTTTCACAATGGCCATGATATATATTCTAGAGACTAGATGTTAGAGCATTTTGGCAAAAGTATAGGTTCCAAGATAGATTGAAGGAAAAGGAGAGCATCAAATTGAATAGGATCAAGCAAATTTAGGGAGGTCCTAACAGACTTAAAGGTTACAATTTTAGATTTAGTATGATGTAAACAAGGACCAAATGAGTGCAATCATGATTATGTTATTGGATTTCAAACTTTGTCAACAAAGATACACTATCAAATTCCTAATGATGAATTGCAAAGAATATTTGTTAAGGGCTTATTACCTACTATCCAAGCTGAGACAATGTACCTAAACAACTATTATTCTTCCATGGATTTGTGTGCAAATGTAAGAAACATTGAATTGAAACTTTTTAAGTCTAATGGACTTAAATATGGATCTCATCCTTCAAAATTTCAATAGGAAAATTTAGTTTTCAAAAGGGTGAAAATAAGCAAGAAAATCAACAAAATGTTCACCATGTTGTTAATTTGTAGTCAACTTCAGATGTTATTTATTCTAATTCCCAAGGTGAACTGAGGGACAATCCTATATTATCTATTAATGTAATACGATCATAGAATACATAAAGGAAAATAGATATTTAAACCAAAACACATTCAAATATAGAAGGGTTCTAACATATATGTCACTTCTATTCAAAATGAACAAAGGAAATATACAGAGAGGTAAGATGAAATTTTGTTATACCTCTTTTACTCTACAAAATGTACAAAGTAGGAATTTATTCAAGAATACCATCAGTTATGCTCCATGTAGATGTTGACAAGTATCCAACATGTATGGTGCATTTCTTATATGGATGGGATGAGAACAAATATACTCAAACTTGTATGGTGCCAACTATATCATTGTGGCATGTGGTGTACGTGGACATCACCATGTGTCAGACACATACAGTACCAATTATATGATCATGTTTTGCAATACAAATGTCATTAAGTGGCACACGTGTATGGAAGCATAACATGTCGTTGTTGATGTTCCATGTGTCTAAGTACTAGACACCAACATGTGTAGCAATGTGTATAGCCACACTATCTAGATCCTTGAAGATCCGTAAACCCTGAATAATGCCCTTAAACCCTAAACCCTAACCCCTAAACCATAAACCCTAAATAATGCTCCTAACCCCTAACCCCTAACCCATAAACCCTAAACCTGAGAAACCCTAAACCCCTAAATCCTAAACCGCAAACCCCTAAACCCTAAACACTAAACCCAAACAACCCTAAACCTCTACCTCCCTATCTCTATCATTCCTCTACCTCTCAATATCTCTCCCTATGTCTCTGGCCATGTCCCTCACTCTCTATATCTCCCTATTGGTCCTCTCTCTCTAAACACTAAACCCTAAACCTCTAAACCTTAACCCCTCAACCATAAACCCTAAACCCTAAATAATGCCCCTAAACCTTAACCCCTAAACCCTAAACCCAGGCAACCCTAAACCCCTCTCTCTCTCTCTCTCTCTCTCTCTCTCCTAGTTAAATCCTTTTCCTAGCTTTCCTAGTTTTCATTTTCCTTTCCAATTTCCCTTTAGATCCCACCAATTTTCCCTATTTTACTATTTTCCAGCTCTCCTCTCATCATTCTTCCCATCCAATGAACTTTAGTTTTATCTTGTTTCCATTTCATCCTGCCAATTTATATCCTCATCCCTCTTTTCATGTCCTAGTTTTCTTGTTTCCATTTGCTTTGTTGATAAGGGAGATGAATAGAGACAAAGAGGAAGAGAGAGAGAGAGAGAGTACTAGTTTTCTTATTCATTTCCTTCATCGATAAGGGAGAGGGAGAATTAATAGAAGGGAGAGATAGGAAGATATAGTAATGATAGGAGGAGAAAGGCAAGAGATAGAGAGATAGGGAGAGATAGCTAGGTAGAGAGAGATAGAGAGGTCGATATAGATAGGGAGAGATAGAGGAGATAGAGGGGAGAGATAGGGAGATAGAGAGTGACTAGAGAGATGTCTAGAGAGATACGGAGATGGAGGAATGATAGGGGAGAGAGAGGCAAGAGATAAGGAGAGATAGATAGGTAAAGAGATAGAGGAGATAGATTGGGAGAGATAGAGGAGACAGAGGGAGAGATAGGGAGATGAGAGTGAGTGAGATGTCTAGAGAGATAGGGAAATAGATTGTAGAGAGGTAGAAGGATGATAGAGAGAGGAAGATAAGGGAGAGATAGGGAGATAGAGGTTTAGGGTTGCTCAAGTTTAGGGTTTAGGGGTTATGGGTTAGGGGTTAGGGATTAGGGGCATTATTTAGGGTTGAGGGATTTAGAAAGAGAGAGAGACTTCTTTTGACATGTAAAGGTAAACCCTGAATAATGCCGCTAAACCCTAAACCTGAGAAAACCTAAACCTCTAAACCTTAAATAATGCCCCTAAACCCTAACCCCTAACCCCTAAAACATATATGAACCCTAAATAATGCCCCTAAGTCCTAATCCCTAACCCATAAACCATAAACCTAAGAAACCCCAAACCCTTAAATCCTAAACCCCAAACCCCTAAACCCTAAACACTAAACCCAAGCAACCGTAAACCTCTATCTCCCTATCTCCCTATCTCTATTGTTCCTCTACCTCTCAATCTCTCTCCCTATGTCTCTAGCCATGTCCCTCACTCTCCATATCCCTATCTCTTTCGGCTATGTCTTTGGCCATGTACCTCACTCTCTATATCTCCCTATTGGTCCTCTCTCTCTAAACACTAAACCCTAAACCTCTAAACCCTAAATCGTAAACCCTAAATAATGCTCCTAAACCTTAACTCCTAACCCCTAAACCCTAAACCTGAGAAACCCTAAACCCCTATCTCCCTATCTCTATCGTCCCTCTACCTCTCGATCCTTCTCCCTATCTCTCTAGATATCTTGCTCACTATCTATCTCCCTATCTCTCTAGATATCTTTCTCACTCTCTATCTCCCTATCTCTCCCCTCTGTCTCCTCTATCTCTCCCTATCTGTCTCCTCTGTCTCTCTCTATCTAGCTATCTCTAAACTGAAGAAACCCTAAACCCTAAACCCCTAAACCCTCAATCTAAGCAACTCTAAACCTCTATCTCCCTATCTCTATCATCCCTCTACCTCTCAATCTCTCTCCCTATGTCCCTGGCCATGTGCCTCACTCTCTATCTCCCTATCTCTCTCCACAGTCTTCTCTATATCTCCCTATCATTCCTCTATCTCTATAAACCTTGAACCTCTAAACCTAAACCCCTAACCCCTAAACAATAAACCCTAAACCCTAAATAATACCCCTAACCCCTAACCCCTAAACCCTAAACCCCTAAACCCTAAACCCCAAACCCCTAAACCCTAAACCCAAGTAACCCTAAACCTCTATTTCCCTATCTCTGCCCTTTCTCCCTATTGCGTTTGTCCCTCTACCTCTCAATCTCTCTCCCTATGTCTTTGGCCATGTACCTCGCTCTCTATCTCTCTATCTCTCCCCTCGGTCTCCTCTATATATCCCTATTGGTTCTCTATCTCTCTCTACACCCTAAACCCTAAATCTCTAAACCTTAACCCCAAACCCCAAAACCCAAAACCCAAAACCCAAAATAATACTCCTAAACCCAAGTAACCATAAATTAGGCACCTAATTAGGTGCTAAATTAGGTGCTAAATCAGGTGCTAAATCAGGCACTAAATCAGGTGCTAAATCAAGCACTAAATAAGTCACTAACTTAATTAGGTGCTAAATTAGGCACTAAAGTAGACACTAATTAGCACCTACTTGTTCTGATCAGCCCAAAAAATGCCAAAAATAGTGCCATCTCGATAAATAGTGCCGACCTTTTCAAAAAAATGGAGATAAATACATTAAAATAGTGGGTGGAAGAAAAAAATGGAGCTAATCATAGGAATTTGTTGTAGTGAGTGGTCTATCACCTGTGCCTGAATCTAGGTACTTCCTTCATGTCCCAGATTGCCTACATACCCTGTATCCACGGGATCAAGGCACTTAATGATAGAGAAGAGATGTAGTTCTGATAATGTTTTATTGATGGTGATGATGAAGATTTATGGATTGATCGAGTTAATGGATTGATTGGGATTGATTGGATGCTTTGATTGATTTGATTGATTGATTGGATGATTGGATTTGATTGATTTTGGTGGATTGATTGGAAGAATGTGAGTGGATTGGAAGAATTGATTTTATTGCTTGGATTTTTTTGTTCAATATTTGATTTTTTTGTGTTTTTGGGAATATTTTATTTTTTTGGATTTTTGGTTATATTTGATTTTTTTGGATTTTTGGGAATATTTGATTTTTTTGGATTTTTGGGAATATTTGATTTTTTGTATTTTTTGGAAAATTTTGAAATGTCAATGGATGTACAATTTGGGTAGCCTTTTTCGCTAGATACCAATGACAAGGGAAAACCAAGTCTAGGTGCGAGGAAGTAGGTGGGATGAATGGATGAAAGGATAGGGGATAGTAAGGGGATAAAAGGCTAATGATAAATGGATGGATAAAGGGATGTGCAATAGTGGATAGGATGAAAAAATCACAATGGATGTATGCATAAGAACACAAGGATGTGATCTCCAAAGGCTATGTCGCATAGGAATAACATGCCCCATTCTAGATGGTAGACTTAGGGTTTTTCATGACAATGCTTATGACAAGAGGGAATGATGGGATTGGTTTGGATAGGATGGATAAATAGGTAATGGAAAGAGGATAATGATAGGATTATTTTGGAAGGATGAGGGGTATGTCAAGAGATATCCAAAACATATGTCAACATTTTGCCCCCATTTTGTTTATCAAGATCAAAGGAGGAAAAGGAGGATGGATGGACTCAATAGGATAGGTAAATGGGTATAATGGCTAATGATGGTAGGATGGTATGGAAATGGTATGATGGGATAGATAGTTTGGATGAGAGAACACCCCCAAGTGTAAGTGACATAGAGGATCAATCTACACATGATGCCTGTTTGCCAGGTTTTCATCATGGTACTTATCCAAGGTGCCACCAAGGGTGGTTTTCACCATTGGATGAAGGGATTTTTCTTTACTTTTTTTATTTTTCATTTTTTTTGACTTGGGATAGGTGGATATGGATGAGAGGGACTCAAGGATCTAGTTCCATAAAGGGTGATAGTCCCATTGGATGGATGATGTCATCGCATGGATCATGTCAAATATGCTCATTGATGTTGGTAAGGGTTGTATGAGAAGGGAGAGGATTAGGTAGATAATGGATTATGATGTAGATTATGGAGGCAAGATAGTGGATTATGATGTGGATTATGTAGGGAAGATAGTGGATTATGATGTGGGTTATGGAAGGAAAGAGTGGATTATGATGTGGATTATGTAGGGCTTATGCCAAAGCATGGACCATAGGGATAGTATGTGGAGGGTATGTAGGATAGTGGATGAATGATGGTAGATTTATTACGGAATGGAAGGGATGACCAATGGTTGCACACATTGCGATAAATGTTGAAGCTCCTAATGCAGGGGTGGTGTAGGAAGCAATGGAGATGTTTGCTTAGGAGATGGATAATGAAGGGCTTTAGGAACCCACATAAACTTAGGCTCTTTATTACGTTTGGTTTGGTTGTGGGATGGAATGTTTTGACACTTTTGAGTGGAATGGGAATTTGAGATGGGAGTGGATGGTTGGGCTTTTTGAGATGTGGAAGAGGATGCCTCATTTAACTTGCTTGATTTTTTCTTAGGGACCCAAACCATTTTAGTTTTGGCTTTTTCTTTTTACGCTATGGGATTTGGTAGACTTTTGGATGTACTTTTCTTTGACTTTTCATGTTTGTGCCCTAAGGCATGAGGATTTTTAGGATATTTAGCTATATAAGTAGAGGCATCCAAATGTTTATTTTGGAATCCCATGGGTTTGATGGAATGAGTGGAAGCTTCATGTTTAGACGATGTGTGCATATGTTTTTCATGATTAGGGATTTTGGGAGATTTATGGATAAATGGATAAGAGGATTGGATGATAGGGTTATTAGGTGTTGGGAGAAGTGGAGGTAAAGTGGATGGAGGGATATTAGGAGTTGGAAGAAGTGGAGGTAAAGTGGATGTTAGGATATTAGGAGTTGGAAGAAGTGGGGGTAAAGTGGATGATAGAAGGTGTATGGTCACATGCTTTTAACACTTGTAGAATAGTGGAGGTGAAATGACAACATATGTTTTAGGTGTATGATAGGAATTATGATAGAAAGTGGTGGACTTAGGAGGTATGGAGGAAGTACCAACATCTTGAGATTGCTTACCTTGGGGTGTGTATCCAAGGCCATACGAGTGGGGAGGAACCTTGACATGGATTGGCTCCAAAATACCTTGTTCATGAAGGCCTAAGCCTTTACCTTGGTAGTTCATCTTTTGGAGTATACGATGGACAATGGGACTTGGTGTGCTTTGGGAACTAGACTTGAGCTCATTATTGGATGGAGAAGGTGGGGTGGTGGACAAAGGTTGTTGTTGTCCTAAGGAAGAACGCTCATGGATGAATGTGGATATACCAATAGGATATGGTGGTGGATTTGTAACATGGTTGATAGTGGATGTAGATGAAGGACCATTAGGATCTTGAGTATTATTGTGTTCATTTAGATCCAAGCTATTTGTGTGATCTTCTATGTGTACTTGGGAGGTACATGTCTCATCATAACAAGCGGAAGCTTTCTCATTATGGCTAGATGGAGGATGGATAGGAGCCATTTGGATATCTTTCTCATGAATGGTTATGGGCTTATGGATAGGTGGAATGATAAACTCTTGATCATGGATTGCATAAATTTTGTCTAAGAGGATCATCATGGTTTTCATGATCATAGATAGAACCTTGATCATAAATGTGAGCATAACTAGCATTAATTTGGCTATGGATGGGATACATTTGCTCATGAATAGGGTCATGATCATAGATAATATCTTGATCATAGAAAATATATAGGTCATGGATGGGTTGAACTTAGAGGTGCTTTGATCTTGATTTAGACTAGGGGTTTATGTTTCCACATGCATTGGATTATAATCTTGACATAGCTCTTGATTTTCTTGAATGGAAGGGAATGACTCTTAGATGGGCTTGATAGGCTCTTGGATAGGCTTGACATGTTCTTGAGGGTTATCGATATGAGGGCATGATGGTGCTTGACTTGGATTTATAGTTGGAGACTCTTCACTAGGTTCTATAGGTTCTTCATGGTCATCAACATGAGGATATGAGGGGTCTTGACTTGGGCTCATAGTGTTAGGCTCTTGAATAGACTTGATAGCTTGTAGATCACATGATGGGGTTGGGAGACTAGACATGGTATTAGGGAACTCTTTGAGAGGTTCATAGATAAGATTTTGATGATATGGAAATGATTGATTCCTTCCTAGTAGCCAATGGATCACATCCTTTGCAAGTGTATGAGTAAATGGACAATATAGGGGATGGACAATAAGGGTTGATGGGGTTGTAGGCTTAGGATTAGGATTTTGATTGGATGGAAGGATAATGGGATTCGATATATTAGGATTTGGATTGGCTGGATTAGGACTTGGGCTAGATGGAGGGCTAATAGGATTAGATGGACTTGAACTTGGGTTGGATGGAGGTGACACGTGGGATTGGGATGATTTGGCGTGTTTACAGAGGCTCTGTTGGTACATCTTATAGAGGAGTGGTATAAATATGGGGTATACATTTGTATTATAACCTTTGATCCTATGGTATGCATAATAGTCATATTCATTGTATGTACTTTCCTCACATGGTTGGACTTCAGGAAGTTCAATGAGTTTTCTTCAAGTATCCATCGTAAAATCCACTCAACATTTTCATTTGGTGGAGGATCGAAGTCACATGGTGATGAAGGTGATGAAGGGATTGTTGCAAGTATGTGGCTAATCGATGTTGTCATTGATGTCAACACATATTTGTTGTCATTAGTGTCAAATGTATCCTTATCCATTATTGATCAGAAGTCTTATATGTTGAAGATATTGAGAAAATTAGCCTCTCCGAAAGATCAGAAAGCAAAACAATGAATTACAGTGAAGATGCATACAAGGGAACAACTTAGAAATATGCTCTGCATTTCTTATAGATTGAAGATCTTTGGTTGTGTATTGGAAGTTATTTAGAGGCATGCTTATAGGTGATAAATCTTGAGTTTGAGCCTCCGATCTAAAAGATTAAGTGAGAATTGTTCAACATAATGAAACCTACCTTCTCTGTTTATTCTCTAGTGACAGGGAGAAAGTATTTTTCTCTGCATTCCTCCGCAATAATATATTTTGCTCTATGGTTCTAGAGGGAAGTTTGGGATGATGATAAGTGCCTACAAATTCAATGGTTCATGATTTGGTGGTCCACAAGTTATCTTTCATGTATGATAGTTGAAGACAGTGAAGTTCAAGTGTTTTGGTATAAAGAATTTCATGAATGAAGTTATCAAAGTTCGAGCGGTTGCTCCTTATGATTACAACATGCTTGTGGATGTCTCTTGATCTTGTTCCTACATTTTCTTTGGTCTGTATTAAGGAATAGACATTGTGCTTGAAGATTATTCCCAGTTGGCGTAGCGTGTAACCAGTCTTAACTAGCTTGGTTAACTCCAGTGATTCTGGAGATGAAAAAAAGATTGTAGAAGAATTTCATGACATGGAAGATCGTGCTTGAGTCCCAGCTAAGACATGGCATGATCTGCATACATTCTTTTTTTTATTCCTTAGCTCAATTTTGAATTAGGTCAAGACCTATTTTGTAATTGTTTTGTAATTGTTTGTAATGTCAACCTTGGAGATTGCTCCAACGGGTGATGAATGTAATGCCAACCTTGATGAACATTCCAAGGTTGATGAATGATACATATACTTGTAATTTGGATTGTAAAATGATGTTCTTGTGATGAAGATGTGAAGTTGAGAAGTGAAGAAGGCAAAGCAGAGGAATAACATTGTGCTTCAATGGAACTATACTCAGGCATGAGATAGATGCTATTATCATAGTTCAAACACTTGGCAGTGAGCCACCCCTGGTAGTGAGCCACTTTTGTCAGTGAGCCTCTAATTTTTGGTATTGATATATCACATACATTTTGTGGACTAACATCCACCATGGTATTTCCCTTAACACAATTTTCCACATAAAAATCTTATGTCTCATGTGTATGTTCTTGCCAATGTGTTTATCTTTTGAGTTTATGCTTTCATGATTACTCTTACCAATCTGTGAACAAGTTAGAACTGGGTTAAAGTTTTGAGACAATTGATTCACCCCCCTCTCAGTTATCCAGATCATTTCAACAATTGGTATCAGAGCAAGGTTCCTCAGAGTTGAGCTTAACCGCTTGAGATAGATCCAAGATATCTAGCAAAAAGGAGAGCCCACGATTTGATGGAAGAAACTACTCGCTCTGGAAGATCCACATGCAAACTCATCTCACCTATTTAGGCTATGATGTATGAAAGATTACCATCTCAAAATATGAAGTACCCAAGGACAGTCCTTCAACTGAAGATGAAATCAAGGAATATGAACTAAATATTAGAGCCAAAGATGCCCTGTTAAGCACTCTATCTGATACAAAAATGTCTAAGGTTGCTGAGTTAGTCACTGCTCGTGAAATCTAGGATAAATTGCAAAAACTATAAGAAAGGGAATGAAGCTATAAGAAGCACCGAGTTACAAATCCTAAGATTGAGGTATGAAAGCATCAAAATGAGCAAAGATGAGAACATTTCTTCCTATGTACAAAAGATTGATGAACTGACAAGAAACATCAAGAATGTGGGAGGAAAAAATGAGGAGTCTGAGGTAGTGAACAAAATCCTGAGATCATTGCCCAAAACCTATTGTCACAAGGTAGCTGCTATTGAAGAATTCAACAAAATACAGAAGATTACAAAAGACCAGCTGGTTAGAAAGTTAACAGCCTTTGAGATGTGAGAACTTGATGATTCACTTCCAAAGACAGAAACTGCATTCAAAGCCAACACTTCTTAAAGACAATCCAAGCTTGACAAGTACAAAGTGGAACCAAATTATGAGCTTGAGGAATTAGAGGCAAATTTTGTCAGCACTCTACCCAGAGGTGGTTCTGGTAAGTACAAAGGAAAATTACCCTTCAAATGTTTTACTTTTGGTAAGATTGGTCATTATGTATCTAGATGTCTTGAGAGAATTTCCAAGAGATATGAAAATAGACCTAGGATTCCAAAGAGATGTTACTATGTTAAAGATTTGGATGATGAAGGAGTTACAAATGATGAATCAGATAATGGTAGTACTACTGGAAATGAATGCTTGTTCATTGCTATTAAAGAAGATCCTGTGTCTACGAATCCTGCTAGCTGTGAAATAAAAGAAAAACTAGTGGAGGAAAGTGCATTGGCAGTTCAGGTTGTGCAAGATAAGGATGAATGGGTTATTGATAGTGCATGCTCCCATCATATGACCGGTGACAAAAGCAAGTTCATAAGTTTGGAAAGGTATGATGGAGGACTGGTTAGGTATGGTGATGATACATCTGGTAAGATTTGTGGGAAAGGATCTATTCCTTTTGATGGCAAGCATAACACTGATGATGTCTTGTATGTGAAAGGATTAAAACATAATCTCATGAGTGTTGGTCAAATGTGTCGCAAAGGATATGATCTCAAATTTAAGGACAATGGATGCAAGATCTTGGAAAGCTCCAGAATAGTAATAGCAACTAGTATGAAGACCAAAGGCAACATCTATCAGTTGACAGGTACTAGTGAACAATGTTTGTTGGTTCAAAATGATGAAAGCTGGTTGTGGCATAGAAGACTAGGTCACATCAATTTTGATAATATTGTGAAGATAAGTTCAATTCAGGCTGTTAGGGACCTGCCCAAACTTGTGAAGCCTACTGATACATTATGCAGAGAGTGTCAATTCAGAAAAAAAAGAAGGATAAAGCATTAAGAGAAAGGATCAATCTGCTAATGGACTGCTGGAATTAGTTCATACAGGCCTATGTGGACCTACCAGAATAAGAAGTCTATAAGGAGATAGGTATTTCATGTTATTAATTGATAATTGTTCCATAATGACTTGGGTTACTTTCTTAAAAGAAAAAGTAGAAGCCCTAGAAAAGTTCAAAGCATTCAAAGCAATAGTTGAGAATGAAACAGATTTGAAGATCAAGTGTCTAAGGTCCAACAGAGGTGGAGAGTTTGCTTCATATGAGTTCAATATCTTTTGTGAAGAACATGGGATAAAGAGACAACTATCTACACGTAGGACTCCACAACAAAATGGAGTAGTTGAAAGAAAGAACAGAATAGTCCAAGAATCTGCTAGAACAATGATGAAGGAGGCTGACCTTCTGGAAGTCTATTAGAGAGAAGTAATTCACACTGCTATGTACATCCTCAATAGATTCCAAGTAAAAGGTAATAGTTCCAAAACTCCCTATGAATTTTGGCATGGTAGAATTCCCACTATGAAAGACTTCAAAGTTTTTGGAAGCAAGTGTTATATCAGAAGAGATGAGGAACTAAGCAAGTTTTATGCAAGATGTGATGAAGGTATCTTTCTTGGATACTCCACCAAAAGCAAGGCCTACTGGTGCTACAATAATAGACTAATGAAGATAGTCGAAAGTGCAAATGTCAAAGTAGATGAAAGAAAAGAAAAGACTTCAAATGGATATGAATCAGATGAACCAGATGTTCCTACAAGCAAGGAAATTGTGGAACAAGAAGAAAGCTCAGATGATGAAGAAGAAAATGCTCTGAAAATCATTACAAAGACTCCCAGGTATGTAAAGCTGAATAATTCTGAGGATCAAATCATAGGAGATATAAGTAAAGGAGTTTAGACCAAGAAAAGAGTTGCTAAAGAACACGTAAATTATTGTTTGATCTCTCAAATAGAAACCAAAAATGTGAATGAAGCATGCAATGATGAAAATTGGCTAAATGCTATGAAAGAAGAATTGATGCAGATAGAGAAGAATCAAACTTTGGATCTTGTCCCTAGACCAACAGATAAAAATGTGATTGGCACAAAATGGGTATTTAGAAATAAAATGAATGAGAATGGTGAAGTAATAAGGAACAAAGCAAGGTTGGTCTGTAAGGGATATTCTCAAGTTGAAGGCATAGATTTTGAAGAAAATTTTGCACTTGTGGCAAGAATTGAAGCAATTAGGATGTTTCTAGCATTTGCAACTTATAAGGACTTCAAGGTATATCAGATGGATGTCAAGTCAACATTCTTGAATGGAGAGTTAGAGGAAGAGGTCTAAATTAAACAACCAGAAGGATTTCAATCATCAGGTCAAGGTGACATGGTGTGCAAATTAAAGAAGGCATTGTATGGACTAAAAACAAGCCCCTAGAGCATGGTATGCAAGACTAGATAAGTATCTATTGCAATTAGGGTTCTGCAAAGGTACTGCAGATAGAAATCTTTATTTCAAAATCAGTGGTGAGCAAATCTTTATTGTTCTTGTCTTTGTTGATGATATTATCTTTGGAGGAAATGAAAGTATGTACATGAAATTAGCTGGTGATACGCAAAATGAATTTGAAATGTCCATGTTTGGAGAAATGAACTTCTTCTTAGGTATGCAAATAAATCAATCAGATAAAAGCATCTTTATATCTTAGTCTAAGTATTTGAAGGAATTGCTAAAGAAGTTTGGGATGGAGGACTCCAAACCGGTAAGCACTCCCATGGTGACTGGTTGTAAACTAAGCAAAACTAATGTTCACCATTGGCAGATCATGAAAAGTATAGATCCATGATTGGAGGATTGCTTTATCTGACTCAAACTAGACTTGACATAATGCATGTAGTTTGTCTTGTGGCAAGATTCCAAGAAGAACTTAAAGAGTCACATGTGATGGCAGTTAAAAGGATATTGAGATACTTAAAGGGAACACCAGAGCATGGTTTGTGGTATCCAAAGGATAATGATTTCACCCTTAGAGCCTACACAGATGCTGGCTGGGTAGGAGATGCGGATGATAGGTAAAGCACAAGTGGAGGTGCATTCTTCTTGGGAAAACAGATTGGTCTCATGGTTAAGCAAAAAGCAAGATTCAATCTCCTTATCTACTGTAGAAGCAAAATACATTGGAGTAGCATGCAGCTGTACTCAAGAGTTATGGATGAAGCAGACATTGAAGGACATCAAAGTGGTATATGAAGATCCAATTGCAATTCTTTGTGACAACACAAGTGCCATAAACATATCCAAGAATTTGGTGATGCATTCAAGGACAAAACACATATCCATAAGGTATCATTTCTTGAGAGAAAAAGTGACAGAGAATGAAGTAAAGTTGGAATATGTATCTATAAAGGATCAAATTGCAGATATTTTCACCAAGCCTCTACCTAAGGATACTTTTGAATATCTCAGAGAAAAACTGGGGGTCATCACCCTTCCTGCTCTAAACTAAGATGCAAAAAAGTACATCAATCCAGTGGTGCCTACAGTCACACTCTTCAACCAGATTGATGATGTGATAGCTACATCTCAGGGTGAGTAGCTAATGAGATCAGAAAAGAAATGACAAAAAGGGGGAGTAATAAGAATATTGTTCTATCAGAGCAGCACAATGCAAGTATGTGCCCTTTGCCATTGATGTCAAAGGCGGAGAAAAGTCATGTGAAAAACTCAGGAAGGAAAGAGTGCAGATGTGTAAAAAGAAAGGGGGAGAATCATGTCTTGATGGTAGTCTCATTTTTTCACATCATATGTTGCCATCAATGATAAAGGGGGAGATTGTTGCAAGTATGTGCCTAATTGATGTTGGCATTGATGTCAACATATCTTTGTTGTCATTAGTGTCAACTGTATCCTTATCCATTATTGATCAAAAGTCTTATATGTTGAAGATATTAAGAAAATTAGCCTCTCGAGAAGATCAAAAAGCAAAACAATGAATTACAGTGAAGATGCATACAAGGGAACAACTTAGAAATATGCTCCACATTTCTTATAGATTGAAGATCTTTGGCTGCGGATTGGAAGTTATTTAGAGACATGCTTATAGGTGATAAATCTTGAGTTTGAGCCTTCAGTCTGAAAGATTAAGTGAGAACTGTTCACCAGAATGAAACCTGCCTTCTTTGCTTATTCTCTGGTGACAGGGAGAAAGTATTTTGCTCCGCATTCCTTTGCAATAATATATTTTTCTCTGGAAATCTGAGAAGATGATAAGTGCCTACAAATTCAATGGTTCATGATTCGGTGGTCTACAAGTTATCTTTCATGTATGACGTAAAAATCTTGTGTCTCATGTGTATGTTCTTGCCAATGTGTTTATGTTTTGAGTTTATGCTTTCATGATTACTCTTACCAATCTATGAACAAGTTAGAAGTGGGTTAAAGTTTTGAGACAACTGATATGGGTTAGAAGGTGGAGGGACCAATGGACTAGGATTGGGATCACATGGTGATGTTAGGACTAGACTAGTAGGCTCATGTGTTGGCATTTGGTTGAAAGGAGATGGAGGGTACTCATAGGATGCATTGGCTAGATTGGTATTTCCCTTGTCAAAGGATATTAAGTCTTGCTCCAAATGTGAACTTAAGGAAACTTGATTTATGTACAAGGGGCTACTTGGACTTGGATGTGCTTCTTGTTGCAATGGTGGACTTAAGTCTATCAATGGTGCTTGGTGGTCTTGTGGAAAGGTGTACTTGGACTTGCTTGATTTATGTACAAAGGGCCATTTGGACTCGCATGTTGTTCTTGTGAGAACATTTGGTTGCCATATGGATGGGTTTGGTGATGAGGTGGCTTGGTAGGATATGTAGGTGAAAGATTTTGTGACATGAATTGTTGTGGAAGTTGGTTGATGTTGGAAGAAATGGAGTATGATGATGTGGCATTGTTTTGACATATGGTTGGATAAGATTGGTATGAAGTTGAAGGGGGTGACACATAGGATTGATGTAGAATGTGTTGAGGTTGGAATGGTGTTTGGACTTGTTGTTGTGGTATGATTTGTTGTTGTTGTTGTTGTTGGTGAATGTGTAGATGTTGTGGTTGGAATTTTGTTGAATGGGTTGTCGTTGTTGTTGAAGTTGTTGATGTGATGATGATGGAGGGGTTGCCACATAAGGATGAAGTGGAACTTGTTGATGTGGAATGGATAGATGATTATGTGTTTGTTGGTTTTGACATGTGCCTATGAGGTATTGGGCTTGTGCTATGAGGTGTTTCATTTGAGGTGGTAAGTTTTCATGAAGTTGACTTATTTGAATGAGGCCTTGGAGTCCTTGAATAGTGTCTTGGGTTATAGATTGTGGTTCTTGGTAAAGTTTGTGAATGAAGTTTTGGAATTGGGGTATTATGTCTTCCAATGTTATAGTGTTAGATGTGTTGGATTAAGACCCTTTTTGAATAGGCTTGATGCGATTATGATGATGATGTGGAATGCATGTGAGGATTAGGGTTTTGACTAGGATGGGATTGATTGGAATGATTAGGGATGAATAAGATTGGATGAAATTGATTAAAATGGTGACTAGGATGATTAGAGTTTGATTAGGATATGCTTAGGGATGACTTGGATATGATTAGGGTGGATTAGATGATGATATGATGAATAGGATATGATTAGGAAGATGACTAGGATGAATTAGGGTGGAATGAAAGGTGACTTGGAATAAGTATAATGATGTATAATGATGGGGAGTGATGAGTAGGATATGATTAGGATGATGTGGATACGATTAGGATTGACTTAGATATAGTTAGGGTTGACATGGATTAAGAAGGGAATGATGTGGAATAATGACAATGTGATTTGGATGTGGTTACGATAGGACAAGTGGAATGATTAAGAAGTGGCTTAGATGGATAACAATGATGATTAGGATTGAATTAGGATGAAATGGCAATGATTGGATGTGATTAGGAAGTGTGACTTGGAATGACTATGTTGACTAGGGTGTATGGGATAACAAACAAGCAAGCACACACACAATAATCATAGAAGACACATGGGAATCAAATGTTTGTTTGTTAATTTGTCTCTTGTTAAGTTTTGCAAACACTTGTAAACAAGCACAATCCTAGGGCTTGGAATGAGGCTAAATAGGTTTTTGGCCACTACACAAAGGTTTCTAGTGAATATTCAGGGGATCGACATGTTATGCACATCTAGAAATCCACTAAGGACTTTAACTAGCTCTACTAAGGGTCTCATATACGCTAGGTACACACCCTTTCGAACTAGCACTGTACAGTAAGCACTAATACCGATTAGACTTGTCTTTTGCCTTATCCTATTTTATATAGTGGACTGAATGAAAATACTGCTTGAGGTCATTCCCTTGGGGTGAGTACCTCTTTTCCCACCAAGGCAGGCCTCTCTAAGGTTAAAGAAAAGCAACACAAGTAAATGTTTTTGATCTCCAAGTTTGTGCTAGGACCCGAGGGGAGAGCATACACATTTACTTGGTCACACTCACATGGGGTTCATTAACCATTAGAAAATAAATATGTGGAAGACAAAAATAGAAAGCCAATGTTTGTTTTAATCCCAAATTGAAATGTGTAGGAAGACAGTGATTTGTTTTAGTCTAATTTCAATGATGTGATTGCAAGCAAGTTGTTCGTTTTCAGCCCAAAGTCCAAATGTGTGATCAAACAATGATTAAAAGATGAAATATGAAATGTGTACACCTAGTTTTTATCACTTTCCAAATTGTTGTAGGTGATGATGCCAACATTGCTCCAGTTCCTTAGATACCCCTGAAAATCACCAAGACAAGAAAAAACCAAACTTGCAAGCCAAAAGGGGTATTAGGTCAAAATATGTAATCTATTAAAAATCTCTGATAAATGACCTAATATAGAAAAACAAACTACATAAACAAAAACTACACAAAATTTATGCACTTTTTAAAAAAAATCGCTGAAAAAGGATGAATTTTGCAAAAGTTATAAGTGTTTGAAGTTTTAAAACATGTTTGACTTTGACTACGAAAAAAAAGATGATAAAATAGTAGTCACCTATAAATTTCTCTGCCACTGTGTAGTTCATCCTCCTAGCTTTCCAACAAGTCCTTTTGGGCCAAATTTCATCTTCGTATGACCAAGTTATGAGCGAGAGAAAAAATTAGCCTCCTTTGGCATGTGGAAAGGACAAGGTACCTTGATGTTTGCAATAACTGCTAATGGTTTACTTTTGTTCTAGTCACATGTGTACAATACATCCTGAAGGTTATGGTTTTGTGGTTATTTCTTTATGTTGGTAGTTAGGTTTAAACTTTTTAGCAAATGCCAAACCTTAGATTTTGATTCTAAATGTTAAGTGCCGAATATAAAAACCTAAACATGTTGTGTGGTTACACAACATGCCCCATTTTGACTTGACAAAACAGGGACCCAACTTTTTGTTTGGCTTTGCTTGTGTTTTTTGCTTGTTGGCAGTCTAGTAAAAGCAAGATAATGTAGATGATCCTGCATAAAGGGACTAGGTAAGTCATCGTGATGAGGTCAGTTTTTCAAAGTTAATATTTCATGTCAATAACCTCATGGGTAGATAGAGTACAAAATTTCATGTAGGTTTGCCTTTTGGATCACCTTGATATTCCTTAGAGAACAAAAGTTATGGTGAGTCAAAGTCCTAGTCAAACCTGATATTCCAAGGGGAGGATCATATTTCTTAACATCAGTCGTATTATAAAAGATCACCCCGATCAAATATTATCACCTGATAAAATCATTTGCTCCAAACATCCGGACGTCAACTTTATGTGATAACGATATCTATCCGACAAACAATGTCATATATTTTGCGAGGGTCATATTCCTGAATATCACCTGATATTTAAATATCACCCCGATATTTGAAATATTTGCCTTTCGCAAAATATCGCTCCGAACCAATGTCCTGCTGATGTCATCCAAACTCGATAATCGAAGAAATAAACATACCGATGACGTCACCATCCTTTTTACCTCACGGAGGTATATTTCCAAACATGACCCTTCCTACATAACATGATGATGATGTCATAAAGCCACAATGCTGAACCAAGTCATTATCCTGTTGATGTCACCCCGATATTTCGACAGGAGGTCATTTTAGTCTAGGGGGTGATATTATAAACATCACCAGACATTCCAAACATCCCTTGATATTTTGAATATCTACCCGATATTCTCAACCCGACCCAATTTTTTTGACATAGGTCTTTCCACCTTAAAATGGATGATCATATTATACTAAGGGGGTCATATTCTGAATATCACCCGATATTTGAATATCACCCTATCCTGCAAAGATCACCCCGCACCTTGCCGCCATAACATTAAATGCACTCAGAGGTGGTAGGTGATTCCTGCTAATTACAAACCTGATACATACACCTGGTGGAATCTAGCAGTTACATACAAGTAAATCGGTTGTTGCATTTAATTTGCCTTAATTTGCCCTAATTTGCCCTAAGTGACCCGATGCATAGGTTTAAAATGAATTTACCGAGTCATTTTGTATTTACCTTGAGATAAACCAATTTTAACAGAGAACTAAGCTTTTGAACCCTCTGATGAATAACATATGGACACCATAGTTTACAGCAAGCGAAGGTCATCAGTATCAGGATCATTTTCAGACAATCATTAGCATAATCAAGAGGATAAGTGCATCAGGTAAGTAATTTGAAGCCCTCTGGTTGTCATCTTTCACATATCTAGGTATCATGGTGTTTACTGATTTGAAGTTATGCATATCAAGATAAACTAGATGAGGAAAACTATACTATGCATGATGATTAATAAAAATATAGCGTATATGCATGCATGTGGTATAAAATTGTAAGATAGACCCAATTTTGTTAATTGCAGGCATCCATGGCAGACAAGCAGTTGGCTAAATCAGAGGCAGAATTCTTAAAACTGATGTTTTCTCATCCTGAGGGTGTTCAATTCAAATATGGAGCCATTACAGATACACACTAAGGGAATACAAATCTTGCTGCCTGGTCAATTAAAATGAGTGATGAGAAGAATAACAGTGCCCTGCTGGATGCAGTTTTTGTATCTGGGATGTGGAATGCAGCTGGTTTCCCGTATTATATGGAAACCCTTGCGCTGGTCACTGAGTGTGCAAGAAACTATAACCCAGAAACAAGGAGGGTAGAGAAGCATGGCAGAATATATGTTGATCTGTCAATCAAGGGTATTGCTGCCACATTCAGTTTGCCATTGGGAAAGAAAGTTGCCAACATAGATTTGAGGAAGTCAGAAGCAAAATATGAGAATAACAAGAAGTCTGCTAGGAAGAAAATGTATCAATGGAAGGTGAAGAATAGTCCTTATCTTGCAGCAGCTAAACTTCCTGTACAGTTATATAAATTTGATTTTGATGATGAGTACCAATACATGATAGCATTGCTAAGCAGAGTGACAGGCTAGCCTGATGCTGGAAGTTTTAAAGACTGGATGTATGAAGTCATCCTGATGTACCTCTACACAGATAGCAAGCCAATGTGGGCCAAGATGATAAGTGATGCTTTGGATGAGCAACTGATGAACCTAGGAGTCCAGATTGTTCCTTCTATATGACCTCATATATAGTTTATTCATGTGCCTACAAGGGTACATTTGATGCATTGATTATAGATGGAAAAATTGGAGGCACAACCAATGATGCACACATATGGGATCATCATCCCTAACTGCAAAGAGTGAATTACCTCCAGGATTACAAGTTGGTAAATGATGCATTCTCTATGCACTTGGTGAGAACAATGGAAGAAGATAGAACCAAGAGACTGAGCATGGAGGCTCAGGAAGTTATCTACAGGCATGGAGCCTGGTTTATCCAATTTTCTACTTTCTCCCATATAAGAATTGAAGGTTTTGAAGAGGAACCCCTCATGTTCCCAAGATACCCCACTGATGCAGTAGTTTTAATGGAGTTCACGAGGCAAGTGGCTACAATACTGGATGCTTACAAAGCAAGTAACAAACTCCCACCAGTATTGTTTCCAGTAACAATGGGTTGGTATATGTGCCCAGACTCTGAGAACATTAAGAAGGCCATAGCTGGTTTAAAGATGATGAATTTCCAGCCATTTCCATTGAAAAGATCATATGATCCCTATGGGAGGATGCAGAAGATCATGGGAAAACCCATCCACCAAAGGAATCTTGAAGATTTTTTGGCAGATTGTGAAGATGAAGCTGAAGCCCAAAGAAGAAGGTATCAAAGGTTAACACTTAACCAAATCAAGACCTTTGATTGCATCTCCATCCCAGCACAACTGAAGAAAGATGATGGAATGATAATGGCTGATGAATATGAAAAGAAAAAGATATATAATGATACCATCTTTGCGCCGAATCTCACTATATAGGAGGATATCTCCTTAGATCCATTCACAGGCAGGATATTATAGCTAACCCAAGCCTGGGTGGATGAGAAGATAAATGTACTGAAGAAAAAAGGTGTTGTCATCATGGTGGACAATAAGAAGAAAAGACAGGAAATTGCTGAAGATGAATATGATGACTTCTTAATTGAGAAGAGAAAGACTAAAGGAGAAAAGGTACCACCTCCTAAGAAAAGCAAAAGACCTCCAAGAGGAAAGAAAATTGTACTGAACCCAAAGGGGTTATAGTGGAAAGAATGATAGTGTCTGCTGAAGATGCATCAGGATCCAGACAAATATCAGCATCATCAGCACAGCCTCCTCGAGATAAAGAAAAGGCCAAACAGATCCAGAGGCCAACTGCACAACCTACTATTGCATATGAGGAGGATCAAGCCTCACATAAGAATAAAGAGAAGGATATCCCTTTAGAAGAAGAATCTGAAGAAGAGGAGGGCCCTATATCATTCACAAGGAAAAGAAAAGCACCTCAGGTGGTAGCCAATACACCTAAAAAACTAAGGACTTCTATGAGAGGTGAAATAAAGCAAACTCCCATAATGTTGAGGGGAGTAGGTGGAGAAGTATTTAAGAAGGAATTGCAACATCATGTTCCACTTCCCACCATTGTGAAGTTTAAAACTGAGCAAGCAGAAGAATGAGTAAAAGGAACCTCTAAAATACTTCAAAGTGGTCAAGTCTCATTAGATGAGATAGTTGACCTATCTGATGATGAGGTGGTGAAAGATGTAACTTCACAAAGAATGGAAACCCTTGCTGCTGGCACTCAGATAACTCCTCATGGAACTCCATTAGTACAAACAGTGTTAGAGGAGATGAAGCAAGTGGAATCAAGGAAAGAGAAGAGCCCAGAAAAGGTAGCCTAAGAGATGGGGCTTGATACATTGTTGAGCAGGTAACCAGTCCTGCAGTAATTGATCTTACCTATAGACAGGATGCAGGTCCATGTACAAGGAGAAGCTCATCAGGATGATGAAGATTTTGAAAGTGATGATACTAGTGCACATCATGCTGATGATGAATAACCTGATGAAGGTACACCATAAAGGGAACGTAAGCACATCAAATACTTAGGAAAAATATAAGTTGCCTAGATGGTTGCCAGGTGGCAACCTGTGCCACGTGGAAAGAATTGACTTGGTCAATGAATGTGAACCGTAGATCTTGAATAGATAAATCCTGATCATAGATCAATTGTAACCGCTCCCTCATCTTGTTCTATAAAAGGTGCAGGGATGCCTCATTTTAAAACATTGGAAACTTAATTGAAATCTATTTGCTGAAATATTCAGGGCTCATTTCAAAGTTGTTGTATACATATATGTTCTTGCATACTTAATGAATGAGAAGATTGTTTTGATTATAATCCATCATAAATCTTGAGTAATCAGTCTGTGAATTCTTGATATATGCTTTGATTTACTGCGTCCCTTGGAGTGCATTTCAGCTTGCATGTGTTGTCTTCATACCTTTCCTTTGAAGTTAGCATCGACTGTATCTAGCTTTGGAATGTCCTGGTGAACATATGGTTTGATTTCTTCTCTTCATGACTGTATCTGATGTATGTGTGGCTCAATAGCTGAAGGTTCAACATTAATTTGAAGTATTTCTTTCAATTTCTTTCAATTTCAGAGCATTTCATCATCATAATTGCAAATAATTGACAATCTTAAGCAAATAACACAAATATGCAGAAATCTCGTAGATAACTGAACATATTCAGCATATTTGAAATTAAAGAATGTCAAAAAATGACAAATATCATGCAAAGATCTAAAGATAGAAGTATTATTTGAAGTATATCCTGTGTAGAATAACTCTCTGTGCAGCATCATTACAGGAAACATTATCTTACTGATGAGATCTATGTAAGGCCCCAAAATGGAAACAAAAACACACATCAACCTCTAAGTAATGTCAAAAGATTAAGACCTAATCAACGGAGACTTGAGATCATGAATTCTCTGAATTCATCATATCTTTCAAGATGAGTAAAGGTTAATGTGTACTTTTATTCTATGTTTGTTTATGACTAACATCATGATCAACATAAATTGGCGCTACAAGGAGGGCCATAGGACGAGGATCATCATCATTAGTTCAGGTGATGATAAAGATTGTAAGGTGACACTCAGATACCGCTAAATTTCTAGAGCTAGACATAAATATTGGTTGTTCTTAGTTGATATATGCTAATCCTGTGTAAAGTTTTTGAAATCAATAATAAATATTGCAATCTTTATAGTAGATCATCATGTATTTGCAAAGATCGGCCTTGTTTCGGGTAAATTTGTCAAAGCTTTGAGGTATCCTGCTTTAGAAACCCGATATCAACCTGCAAGTGTTGCCAAACCAAAAATCACCTCATATTTGCAGTATAGCTGCAAATATTCTAGAAATACTTGGTCCATTTCCAATCCTGACCGTAAATATAGCCTTTGCTGGTAAATTCCAGCCAATCTTTATAGTTATCCAGCTGATTTGCTTAAGTTTGAGACATCCTAGCTCACAGGATAAATACTAGGTCTAGATCCAGTGGAATATTTGAATAATTACCTGTCAGGGGGTTCAAACCTAGAACTGTAGACATCCATCACACTCTAGGGTCTAGTGCGTTAGGAGCATTACTAGAATCTCCTCCTATAACTCCTATTGGTTTACAAATACCTTCTGGACTAGCTGTGACACCTCATGTTCAGCCTCAACCACAGGTCCAACCTCCTCCGGTTGCAATGTCATTCTTTGAAGCAGAATCACCTTTGATTTTCATTGTATATCACGAGTTGCCAAAGAATCCGGACAAACTCTATCCAAAATATCATCTTTATCAGGATGCTGACGACCATATCAGAACTTTCAAGGAAGCCTGTTGTAGGGCCAGAATAGCACATCAGGATGTTGTGTGCAGATTATTTCCTTTTTCCTTAGGGGAAGAGGCATATAATTGGTTTATTAGTCTTGGTCAGAGTTCTGTCGGTTCATGGGCTGTCCTAGAGAAAGCTTTTACTGATAGGTTCAAGGTACCAATAGATCCCTCAATTAACTACCACCTATTTGCCACAATCAAGCAGTTTGAGGGAGAACCTATTGCCAATTTCAATGCTAGGTTCTAGAAAATGTTATCCAAGTTAGTTACCCCATATACTGTAGCAGATGCTACTGCCAGGAGTATCTATTATTCAGCTCTGGATCCATTAACTTCCATGTTCATTAGGAGAACACATCCTGAAATCACAACTTTGACAGGGGCTTTTCAAGAAGCTATCAAAGTGAATCAGTAGTTAGTCCTTGCTCCTACTCCAAATATTGTATTCCCTACATTACCTGGCATGTATCCAACATATTCTGCACAATATCCTCCCCAACCATAGTATAATGGAGCTATGGTACCTCCAGCAGTCATGCCAACACCATTGCAGATATCTCCATTGAGTATCATGCCTCCCCCTCCTAATGGGAATGGCCAAGTACCATAGTATCCTACACAAGCACCGACACCTCAGGGTGTGGATCAGAACAATAACACTGGATCCTCTTTCTTCAAGCCTCAAACTAAAAATGTAGTGGCTAAAGCTCAGGAGGAGAAAGAAGAAATCAAAGGAATCTCTGCTCAACTAAGAAAACTAACTACAGAGGTCACTCATCTGAGAAATCAGAACTTCTATTCTCAGCCTAACCAAAACAGAGGCTATAACAATGACAGACCTAGTAATCCTGATAGGGGGTACAACAACAATAATTTCAACAATAGTGGTGGAAATAATAATAACCCTCAGAGACAGCCTAGAGTATGGAACTCCAGGCCAAATAATGGCTCATTACCATCACCTTTAGATAATCAGCCACCTACTGAAGCCAAACAGACTACTAGAGTCAATCTTGTTGAGGCAGCCCTCACCAATTGGTTTTGAATACACAATACAAATGCTCATGCAGAATTAGACTGTCCACAATTTATAATTGCTGCTAGCATTTTCCAGACAGAACTGTCCAATACTGCAGGAAATCCACCTCAAGTGGAGGGAAATGAAATTGTCCCTTGTGGATATGACTTTGCATTTGTATTAGAAAGCTATACTGATCAGCATCATCAACAGACTGTGTCATCCCATCAGCGTTATACCCAAATATGTGAAGAATCTGCCATGGCTTTTAAGTCAAATTATGTTTTCCCCTTCGAAGATGAGAACGAGCCATCCAATGAACATGAAGAGGTGCATGCTTACCAGCGCAATATCAGGGTAAGCACAATTATAATCTGAGAAGTAACTCCAATAGACCTACTAGTCCATTAACCAGTTCCTTGCCTCAGAATAATTTTAACACACCTCCTGATCCCAAGGCAAGTAACAATTTGGGATTTCCAAAGGTAAATGCACAGTATTTGTCACCACAAAACACAATATCAAAAGCTATTGGCCTACCTCATGAATCTGACAAACTAGTCACATATCTAGCAGATGAGATGAAGAAGGTAAAGATCAGCTTGTCTTTATCAGAGTTGTTGAAAACTCCTGCAATTAAGAAAGCGTTTATGAAATCACTAGATGATCCTGCTCCTAAAGAGGATAATCATTCCCTAGGTCAGCCTAGTAATAGAGATCATGCTGCTAAAGATAACAGTGTTAAGCATAAAGTGCTAATTACAGTCCAAGTTGTAGAAACCTCCCACATGACCTTGTACAGGGACAAGAGTGAGTCACCACCTTTCCTCCTTACCATAAGGATGTTTAGCAAGAATTTACACAACTGTTTGGTAGATTCAGGTGCATCTACAAATGTCATGCCCCTGTCTATATGCAATGCTTTAGGACTACATCCTGCTAAATTCCTAAAGAAGGTGACACAGTTAGATAAAACAGAGGTGAATGTAATCAGAGAGTTAACTCACATTCGCATGCAACTGGCATCAGATCCTAGGATTCAGTACTATATTGATATCCAGGTGGTAGACATACCTGATACATATGGGATGTTGCTCAGCAGAGACTGGTCTAAAACGCTCAATGGATATATGTCTACTGACTTCAGTCACATGTGGTTACCTTGGAAAGGGATACCCAACCAGATAAGAATAGATGCTGAGCCTAGAATGAAGCACATGATCACTGAGTACAATAAAACAAATGAGATCATGTACGTGAATGTTGAACCCAGAGTTTATGCCATTAGACCGCAAACTATCAAGATGATGATCATCAGGAGGACATACCGGCTGTAGAACCTGATAATAATTTTGAGAATGAGAATGAAATAGATCACTTTAGAAACTTTGAGATGCATCTGTCCAAGCAGGTAAAATGTTGTCAATTGTTAAATATACCTGTTCATGACATTTTGATTGATGGTTGGTGCAGATTACACGACGAGGCACATTCAGAGAAAACTTGTGAAACATGCTTAGATATGATGGAGTTGGAGCAGACATGCAGTGAGGCATCATCATTATCTGAGGTAAGTTCTGCATCTGGTGATGATGATGATACTAATTTTTGTTTGTCTTCTACAGGAAGCACAAGTGTGGTAATAAATCATGATGAATGTCATATTCAGAGAACAGAAGATATTCTAGTATATGACCAGATAAATGTTAAGAAGAAAGAGAGAATCATCCCTGGGAGTGACTGTCTGATGGAATCAGATTATGAACTGTCTGATGAAGACAGAGGTAGTAACTTGACCAGATTTGAGGAGTTTTTATCAGGAGAAATTAAAAAGATGATAGAACAAAAGAAGCATCCACAGGATGCACTGACTGAACGATGGTGTATGTTGCATGAGGCACCTCACTTAGAAACTGCTTGTTCACTGTGCTTACATGTCTTAAAGAGACATACAGTACCCGATCCAGAGGATCATCCTCCTGATGATGAAAAGAAAGAAGAAGAATCAGCTTCACAAAAGAAAAGAAAGATGAAGTCTGAGAAAGCTGAAATTCCTAAGTTAAAATGGATATCAGGTGGAGCAGCTACTAGAGCTGCAAAGAGGAAGGAAGCCTCAGCTAAGCCTTCTGCTGAAGATAAGCCCTGGATCCTGAGGTTTGATGGATCCAAGTCCAAACAAGGAGCTAGAGTAGGGATTGATCTCATTGATTCATCAGGAAAGTCCTACTTAGCTGCCTACAGACCCCAATTTCCCTATACTAACAATGTAACAGAGTATGAAGCTCTAATACATGGGATACTATTTTTTCTCAAGAAGGTAAAAATTCTGAATGTCTTCGGAGACTCAGAATTAGTTGTCAGACAAGTAAGAGGAATTTACTCTTGCAACTATAAGAAATTGTCAAATTATAGACACAGAGTGTGGGATTTAATTGTAGACTTTGATGCATTTAATATCACCCACGTACCTAGAGAACATAATCATAGGGCAGATGCCTTAGCACAGGCTGCCAGTAAATTAGAGCCCTTGTCCATATCAGGCCTAAAGATATTTTCAGTAGAGCTAGTATCAGTGCAGTCAGTACCTGATAATGTTACTAATCTCCAGGTTTTTGATGATGATCAACACATCCGAGATTTCATCTCTAACAGAGACATATTTGATGCTCAAATCATAGATGAAAACAATACAGAAGAGCATGTTTGGGAAGAAGAAGAAATATTAGAGTTGCCTAGCAATAAGATTCCCAAAGGGATGATAGAGCTAGAGAGAGCATTTGACCTGGATAACATGTTAAAATAGAAAGATCTTCCAAAAGCTGATGGAGGACAGTATTCACAAGTGAATATTGGACAAAATGATGACAAGAGAAATGTCTTGATTGGTAAGGTTTGCACACTAGAAGAGTTAGAAGGAATAACTCAGGCCCTTAAAGATTACATCCATGTCATTGCATGGACCTATGATGAATTGAAGACATATGACACATCAGTCATAACTCACACTATACCTCTCAAGCCAGATGCTAAACCTTTCAGACAGAAGCAAAGGCCAGTTAATACTTTGCTTGAACCAATAATTTTTGAAGAAGTCAAGAAGTTGTTAAATGCCAGGATCATATTTCCTATGAGGCACTCCACCTGGGTGGCTAATCTAGTGCCAGTAAGAAAGAAGAATGGAGACATTAGACTGTGTGTAGACTTCAGGAACCTAAACAGAGTATCAGAGAAGGACAATTATCCTTTACCCTCATTAGATGAAGTCCTGCAAATTGTAAACGGTGCTAAAATGATGTCCTTTCTAGATGGTTTTTCTAGTTACAATCAGGTTATGGTTAACAAGATTGACAGACTAAAAACTGCCTTCACCACAAAGTGGGGGATATTTGCTTATAGACGTATGACATTTGGGCTGATAAATGCTAGAGCAACATTCTAGCGAGCAATGGATGTAGCCTTCAAAGGCTTAATTGGAAAATGCAGTCATATACATGGATGACTTGACAGTGTTCTCTAAGGAAAGAGGAAACCATGTAGCTGATCTCAGAAATGTATTGAAAAAGTGTGAAGAGTATGGGATATCCTTGAACCCCAAGAAATGTATATTCGGGGTGACAATAGGAAAGTTACTGGGCCACCTAATAACTAAAAATGGGATTATCATAGATCCTGACAGGGTGGAGTCCATTATGAAATTGCGGCTTCCTGGAAGCAAGAAAGAGCTTAAATCTTACTTTGGTAAGATAAATTTTTTTAGGAAATTCATCACTGGCTTTGCAGAAATAGTCAAGCCCTTAAATGCTATGCTGAAGAAGGATGCAAAGATTGAGTGGACATCAGAAGCCAAGACAGCCTTTTAGGACATAAAGAAAGGTATTTCTGATGCTCCTGTCCTTATCAATCCAGACTACACCAGAGACTTTTATATTTATTCATTTGCTTCAGAACATACCTCTGCAGTAATGCTAACTCAGAGAAATGAAGAAAAGGAAGAGAAACCAATTGCCTTCATGAGCTACCCTTTCAAAGATGCTGAATTGAGATATGTAGATGTTGAAAGGCAGGCACTTGCTTTGGTCAGAGCAGTAAAGAAATTCAGGCATTGTATCTTGAGAAGCAAAGTGATTGCTGTGGTGCCAGATGTAGCAGTGAAGATGATGTTAATGCAAAGTGAGCCTGGTGAAAAAAGGGCTTAGTGGTTCACAGTATTACAAGAATATGACATGGAAATCACACCCATGAAGCTGGTAAGAGGATAGGCTTTAAGCCAAATGATATCAGAGATTGATCCAAACATCACAAGTCAGCAGTATGTTATCAATGCTAAGGATAATGAAGAGTGGTATTTAGATATCAGGCAGATCATGATCACTGGAAGATGTCCTCCTAGACTGCAGGCTTCACAGAGAAGAGCCTTGCAGATAAAATCCTAGAAGTACATGATGAAAGCAGGAGTACTTTTCAAGAAAAAGTATGAAGGGATATACCTGAGATGCTTAGAAAACCCAGAAGCAGATAAAGTTTTATCAGAGTTACATGACAAGTTTGGAACAACACACGGTTCATCCTTGGCTACAACACATGCTATCCTCAGAGCAGGATATTATTGGCCTACAATTTTTAAGGATACAGCCGAACACATTAAATGCTATCATGTATGTCAGGTAGCTACCAATAGAGAGAGATATGCTGCACAACCTTTGCAGCTAGTGATGGAAGCACGCCCATTCGCACAATGGGGCATGGATTTTATAGGACCCATTAACCCTCCATCATCTTCAGGCCATAGGTATGTGCTAACAATTATAGATTATTATACCAGGTGGACTGAAGCCATTAGCAGCAAGACTTGCAACGTAGAAGATGTCATCAAATTTCTGGAAAGTAACATAATCACCAAGTATGGGGTTCCCTATGCTCTAGTAAGTGATAACGGCTCTGCTTTTACTTCAACCAAATTGTCAAGTTGGGCATTTGATTATGGGATCATACTGAAGTTCTCATCCAATTATTTTCCCCAAGGGAATGGATTGGCAGAATCCACCAATAAAAGTTTGCTAAATATCATAAAGAAGTTAGTAGACAAGAACCCTAGGGAATGGAATACACTTTTAAAATATGCCTTATGGGTAGACAGAACCAGAAACAAGGCTGCATTAGGAAACTCACCTTATCATTTAGTCTATGGGGTAGATCCAATCCTCCCTGTTAACCTGAAGATTCCTACCTTGCAGTTTGCCCAAGAATACCTAGGCATAGGCAATAACCAAGAAGTTAGGTTACCTCAGCTGATGCACCTGGAAGAGAAAAGAACTCAGGCAATTGATCAATTTGCTAAACATCAGGCTGTTGTCAAATGCTGGTTTGACAAAAGAGCCAAAATTAAAGCCTTCAGGATATTTGATTTAGTCCTGATGTGGGATAAAGCCCATGAGAAGAAAGGAGACCATGGTAAGTTTGATAAATTATGGATAGGTCCCTTCCAAATTTCTAAGATATTAGGAGACAGTACTTTTAGGCTTAAGAACTTGATAGGTGAGGATGTTCCATTACAAGTTAATGAACAATTCCTCAAACATTATTTCCAAGCCTAAGTAGCTTCATGACAGTCATGTGTATCATAATGTATATTTGTATAGTTTTTTGTACAGTGTTTTGTTTTGTTCTTGCTTTGTTTGCTTGTTGAGTTTTGGTTTTGGTTAGTCAGGATGATGTAGCTCATCACCTCAGAAAATACCAAAATTGTTAAGATTCAAGTGATGAGAACACATTTTTATATAGGTTGTGACTCATTTTGAGAAAGTCATCATGATCAGGTCTGTGATATCCTGTCATCAGGGTACCTTTTCCTAACCAAAGTGATTTCTTCACAATGACTCACCTAACAGCCTTGGGTTTGTTGAAAATACAAGTATAGGTGTCAAGTGAAAAATCTAAAGGGACTCCCTTGCTACCAATGCAATCTCCAACCTAAAATAGCAAGTGACCATACCTTGCATTCTGAGCTTACATGATGATATCAGATATATGAAGTATAAATGTTAAAAAATCCAAAAATATAACAAAATTAGGCCATCTAAGTAACTCTACCGAGGCTATAGACGCCTGCTGGCAGTGGGGCTCTACTTAGGGGGATCGTATAGATAACCTTGCCGGGGCTATAGACGCCTGCTGGCAGCAAGGCTCTATCCAGGTTGGCTATGAGGGATGATCTCCAACTATGTAGCTTAACACCAGTTACTCATGTTTTCAACTTGCTTTCAAGATGAGGATAATTAATCATTTGCACACTATTGATCCTTTGCTAGCATTGTTACCATGAGGACATTTTATCATTCAGAAGGATTATGATGCCTATGCTTAGAAAGAGTTAGAATGCTATGTTAGAATGTGTTCACATCACTTGAATCATTAGAATTTTAGTGTTTTCTTTGGTGGCAAGTTGTTGTGTGGTTACACAACACGCCCTATTTTGACTTGACAAAATAGGGACCCAACTTTTTGTTTATCTTTGCTTGTGTTTTCTGCTTGCTGGCGGTCTAGTAAAAGTAAGATAATGCAGATGATCTTGCATAAAGGGGACTAGGTAAGTCGTCATGATGAGGTCAGTTTTTCAAAGTTAATATTTCATGTCAATAACCTCATGGGTAGATAGAGTACAAAATTTTATGCAGGTTTACCTTTTGGATCACCCTGATATTCCTTAGAGAACAAAAGTTATGGTGAGTCAAAGTCCTGGTCAAACCTGATATTCCAAGGGGAGGATCATATTTCTTAACATTAGTCATATTATAAAAGATCACCCCGATCAAATATTATCACCCGATAAAATTATTTGCTCTGAACATCCGGATGTCAACTTTATGTGATAACGATATCTACCCGACAAACAACGTCATATATTTTGCGAGGGTCATATTCCTGAATATCACCCGATATTTAAATATCACACCGATATTTGAAATATCTGCCTGTTGCAAAATATTGCCCCGAACCAATGTCCTGCTGACGTCATCCAAACTCGATAATCGAAGAAATAAACATACCGATGATGTCACCATCCTTTTTACCTCGCGGAGGTATATTTCTAAACATGACCCTTCCTACATAACATGATGATGACATCATAAAGCCACAACGTTGAACCAAGTCATTATCCTGTTGACGTCACCCCGATATTTCGACAGGAGGTCATTTTAGTCCAGGGGGTGATATTATAAACATCACCAGACATTCTGAACATCCGCTGATATTTTGAATATCTACCTGATATTCTCAACCAGACTCGATTTTTTTGACATAGGTCTTTCCACCTTAAAATGGATGATCATATTATACTAAGGGGATCATATTCTGAATATCGCCCGATATTTGAATATCACCCTATCCTGCGAAGATCACCCCACACCTTGCTGCCATAACATTAAATGCACTCAGAGGTGGTAGGTGATTCCCGCTGATTACGAACCCGATACATACACCTGGCAGAATCCGGCAGTTACGTATAAGTAAATCGGCTGTTGCATTTAATTTGCCTTAATTTTCCCTAATTTTCCCTAAGTGACCCGATGCATAGGTTTAAAATGAATTTACCAAGTCATTTTGTATTTACCTTGAGATAAACCAGTTTTAACAGAGAACTAAGCTTCTGAACCCTCTGACGAATAACATCTGGACGCCATAGTTTACAGCAAGCGAAGGTCATCAATATCAGGATCATTTTCAGACAATCATTAGCATAATCGAGAGGATAAGCGCATCAGTTAAGTAATTTGAAGCCCTCTAGTTGTCATCTTTCGCATATCCAGGTATCATGGTGTTTACTGGTTTCAAGTTATGCATATCAAGATAAACTAGATGAGGAAAACTATAGTATACATGATGATTATTAAAAATATAGCGTATATGCATGCATGTGGTATAAAATTGTAAGACAGACCCAGTTTTGTTAATTGCAGGCATCCATGGCAGACAAGCAGTTAGCTAAATCAGAGGCAAAATTTCTAAAACTGATGTTTACTCATCCTGAGGGTGTTCAATTCAAATATGGAGCCATTACAGATACACACCAAGGGAATACAGATCTTACTGCCTGGTCAATTAAAATGAGTGATGAGAAGAATAACAGCGCCCTGCTGGATGCAGTTTTTGTATCTAGGATGTGGAATGCAGTTGGTTTCCCATATTCTATGGAAACCCCTGAGCTGGTTATTGAGGGTGCAAGAAACTATAACCCAGAAACAAGGAGGGTAGATAAGCATGGCAGAATATATGTTGATATGTCAATCAAGGGTATTGCTGCCACTTTCAGTTTGTTGTTGGGCAAGAAAGTTGCCAACATAGATTTGAGGAAGTCGGAAGTAGAATATGAGAATAACAAGAAGTCTGCTAGGAAGAAAATGTATCAATGGAAGGTGAAGAATAGTCCTTATCCTGCAGCAGCTAAACTTCCTGTACATTTATATAAATTTGATTTTGATGATGAGTACCAGTACATGATAGCATTGCTAAGCAGAGTGACAAGCCAGCCTGATGCTGGAAGTTTTAAAGACTAGATGTATGTAGTCATCCTGATGTACCTCTACACAGATAGCAAGCCAATGTGGGCCAAGATGATAAGTGATGCTCTGGATGAGCAGCTGATGAACCTAAGAGGTCCAGATTGTTCCTTCTATATGACCTCATATATAGTTTATTCATGTGCCTACAAGGGTACATTTGATGTATTGATTACAGATGGAAAAATTGGAGGCACAACCAATGATGCACACATATGGGATCATCATCCCCAACTGCAAAGAGTGAATTACCTCCAGGATTACAAGCTGGTAAATGATGCATTCTCTCTACACTTGGTGAGAACAATGGAAGAAGATAGAACCAAGAGACTGAGCATGGAGGCTCAGGAAGTTATCTACAGGCATGGAGCCTAGTTTATCCAATTTGCTACTTTCTCCTATATAAGAATTGAAGGTTTTGAAGAGGAACCCCTCATGCTCCCAAGATACCCCACTGATGCAGTAGTTTTAATGGAGTTCATGAGGCAAGTGGCTACAATACTAGATGCTTACAAAGCAAGTAACAAACTCCCACCAGTATTGTTTCCAGTAACAATGGGTTGGTATATGTGCCCAGACTCTGAGAACATTAAGAAGGGCATAGCTGGTTTAAAGATGATGAATTTCCAGCCATTTCCATTGAAAAGATCATATGATCCCTATGGGAGGATGCAGAAGATCATGGGAAAACCCATCCACCAAAGGAACCTTGAAGATTTTTTGGAAGATTGTGAAGATGAAGCTAAAGCCTGAAGAAGAAGGTATCAAAGATTAACACTTAACCAAATCAAGACCTTTGATTGCATCTCCATCCCAACACAACTGAAGAAAGATGATGGAATGATAATGGCTGATGAATATGAAGAGAAAAAGATATATGATGATACCATCTCTGCGCTGGATCTCACTATACAGGACGATATCTCCTTAGATCCATTCACAGGCAGGATATTACAGGTAACCCAAGCCTGGGTGGATGAGCAGATAAATGCACTGAAGAAAAAAGGTGTTGTCATCATGGTGGACAATAAGAAGAAAAGACAGGAAATTGCTGAAGATGAATATGATGACTTCTTACTTAAGAAGAGAAAGACTAACGGAGAAAAGGTACCACCTCTTGAGAAAAGCAAAAGACCTCCAAGAGGAAAGAAAATTGATACTGAACCCAAAGGGGTTATAGTGGAAAGAGTGATAGTCCCTGCTGAAGATGCATCAGGATCCGGACAAATATCAGCATCATCAGCACAGCCTCCTCGAGATAAAGAAAAGGCCAAACAGATCCAGAGGCCAACTGCACAACCTACTATTGCATATGAGGAGGATCAAGCCTCACATAAGAATAAAGAGAAGGATATCCCTTTAGAAGAAGAATCTGAAGAAGAGGAGGGCCCTATATCATTCACAAGGAAAAGAAAAGCACCTCAGGTGGTAGCCACTACACCTAAGAAACTAAGGACTTCTATGAGAGGTGAAATAAAGCAAACTCCCATAATGTTGAGGGGAGCAGGTGGAGAAAAATTTAAGAAGGAATTGCAACATAATGTTCCACTTCCCACCATTGTGAAGTTTAAAACTGAGCAAGCAGAAGAACAAGTAAAAGGAACCTCTAAAATACTTCAAAGTGGTCAAGTCTCATTAGATGAGACAGTCGACCTATCTGATGATGAGGTGGTGAAAGATGTAACTTCACAATGAATGGAAACCCTTTCTGCTGGCACTCGGATAACTCCTCATGGAACTCCATCAGTACAAATAGTGTTAGAGGAGATGAAGCAAGTGGAATCAAGGAAAGAGAAGAGCCCAGAAAAGGTAGCCCAAGAGATGGGGCTTGATACATTGATTGAGTAGGTAACCAGTCCTACAGTAATTGATCTTACCTATAGACAGGATGCAAGTCCATGTACAAGGAGAAGCTCATCAGAATGATGAAGATTTTGAAAGTGATGATACTAGTGCACATCATGCTGATGATGAAGAACCCAATGAAGGTACACCATAAAGGGAATGTAAGCACATCAAATACTTAGGAAAATACAAGTTGCCTAGATGGTTGCCAGCTAGCAACCTGTGCCACGTGGAAAGAATTGACTTTGTCAATGAATGTGAACCGTAGATCTTGAATAGATAAATCCTGATCATAGATCATTTGTAACTGCTACCTCATCTTGTTCTATAAAAGGTGCAGGGATGCCTCATTTTAAAACATTGGAAACTTAATTGAAATCTGTTTGCTAAAATATTCAGGGCTCATTTCAAAGTTGTTGTATACATATATGTTCTTGCATACTTAATGAATGAGAAGACTGTTTTGATTACAATCCATCATAAATCTTGAGTAATCATTGTGTGAATTCTTGATATATGCTTTGATTTGTTGTGTCCTTTGGAGTGTATATCAGCTTGCATGTGTTGTCTTCATACCTTTCCTTTGAAGTTAGCATCGACTGTATCTAGCTGTGGAATGTCTTGGTGAACATATGGTTTGATTTCTTCTCTTCATGACTGTATCTAATGTATGTGTGGCTCAATAGTTGAAGGTTCAACATTAATTTGAAGTATTTCTTTCAATTTCTTTCAATTTCAGAGCATTTCATCATCATAATTGCAAATAATTGACAATCTTAAGCAAATAACACAAATATGCAGACATCTCGTAGATAACTAAACATATTCAGCATATTTAAGATTAAAGCATATCAAAAAATGACAAATATCATGCAAAGATCTAAAGATAGAAGTACTATTTGAAGTATATCCTGTGTAGAATAACTCTCTGTGCAACATCATTACAAGAAACATTATCTTACTGATGAGATCTACGTAAGGCCCCAAAATGGAAACAACAATACACATCAACCTCTGAGTAATGTCAGAAGATTAAGACCTAATCAATGGAGACTTGAGATCATGAATTCTCTGAATTCATCATATCTTTCAAGATGAGTAAAGGTTAATGTGTACTTTTATTCTATGTTTGTTTATGACTAACATCATGATCAACAAAACACTAAGTCGACACCTAAAGGACAACCTTAAAATGATAAGTTGAAAGGCATGCAATTAGGAATTTTGAAGTCAGCTAATGAGATTTATGATAGTGGTTGTGACCAACGAATGAAGGCTAAGGTGGTCAGGGTCGATAGACTGATATGGTGGCGACCAAGGTGGGTCGCCACCAGGAGTGGCGACGGTGATGTTTAAATGGAGGTGACCAGCTAGGAAAGATAATGACAAATGGTCAAAGTCTTTAAGGATGACAAACGAGTTTGCAAAGGACGATGATAGGGATTCTATTAGTGGGAACGAGAAGTCAATGGTGACTTGAGCAAATCGATAACAACCTGAATCAAATAGCAAATGAAAAATGGTGGTGACTGACCAGACTGGATGGTGACAAATGCAACTTCAAAGTGGCAAATACCACTTCAAAGCAATTTTTGACTGTGGGCGGAGGGCAGGATTAGTGGAGGCTTATGCAGAAAGATTGACGGGTGATACAAGGAGTCAACAATGGAGGAGGGTTTTTTTTGTGGTCGGCGTGGTGATGATGTAATGGTGGTCGACCAGTGATCTTAGTGTGTCGATAAGCTAAACCAAAGATGGAAACATTTGAAATAGGTGGCGATTAATGTGAATCAGGAGGTTGAAGATTTATGAGTGGAGGATGGTGGGTTTAGCAATCGACAGAGGACTGCAAAGGAAGACTCAACACAGGGCGCTAGGGTTTTAAGCGACTAAGGCTTGCAATGTTAACCACATCATATAAGATTTAATCAACCCAAAACATCAATTCACAACTTATCAAATCCTTTGACCCTACAACCATACATCATTAGATTTGAAAATAAATGATGTAGATTGAGACCCCTTGCAGGCCGTATGGCGGATCCGTACTGTACAGTTTGCAATTAAAAAATATTTCAAAATTTTTTTACAGTCGCCAAACATAGTCAAATTTATAGTAAAAAAATGGAAACGGCCTCCTGATCACAATGGTATATTCAGTTTTTTCCCAGGAGGTCACCTGCAAAAATTTAGGCCCAAAACTCACAAAATTTGACAAAACTAGGGTTAGAAAAAAATGCAAAATTTTGACAACAAAACCCTGCAAAAAAACTTATGATTAGATCCAATTATGCATGTTCACGTTAGGTTCACCAGAAATGTGATCAAAATTTTTTGATAAATGAAAATGATAAAACAATGAAATGCATTACCTAATCCAAACCTTCAATACCTCGGATGATGTAAGATGATGGCTTGATTGATTCAATGATTTGATATGTTGATTGCTCAATTCCGTAGCAGAACACTAAGATGGAGATTGATAGATAGAAGATAATGGATGAATGATGCAAGATAGATGGATGAGAGATGATGAATGAGAGATTGAGGAGAAAATTTGACAGAGTAAGGTTACTAGAAGAATAAAGATTGCATGCAAATGGCTTGTGAGAGGCTTGATTTATAGGCAAGGGATGATTTGAATGGATGGATGAGATTAAAAGATCAAATGAATGATGTGGACGACTAGGATTGATTAGGATTTCCACTCCTCAAGGAAATTGTAGTCATGTGACAAGTGGAGGGAAAGAAATAGGTCTCATGTGTGATCATGTACACAAATACTATAATTAGGTTTTATGAGTTGTACATGTGAAGGATTTTAAATAAAAGTTGTACTACAACACATGATTTAAGTGAGAGGTGGACAAGTGTTGGGATGTGGTGAGAGGTGAGGATAATTAGTTGGGAAATTAATTAAATAAATAGGATTTATTTAATTAATTGGCTAGGTGATTAAGATGGGATAAGATATGATGTGGAAATTAATTAAATAAATAAAATTTATTTAATCAATTGAAAAGTGGGATAAGGATTGGATTATGATGGAAAATTAATTAAATAAATAGGATTTATTTAATTAATTGGAAAATGGATAAATGAACTTAGGAGTGGGATTAGGACAAAATGCTACATGATGTCTCTAATAATGTTTTTGACTAGGTGTTGTAAGACATGGACAAATTTGGGTGTCTACAATGTTGTTTCCCATAAGTTCAGTTGTAGTGTAAGGCACATATCTCAAACAAGTCAAAATTGTTCAAAGTGGGATTCATTTTATTGATTACCAAACTCACAATATAGTGTATCAATATAGCCACTTAGTAATTGCTACTGACCTATCTCTTTTTCAAGTTCCACATGCACGTGGATGTCATAAGTGGAGACTAGATGGAGATTACCATCATAAAATATTATGTCATTGAAGAGCGATTTGAACCAATGGATGTGATATTTAAAATGTGGACAACAACTTTCATTTCATTTCATGTATTCACTAGACATGCTATGGTAGAATATTGCCTTACATAGATATAGTAGGTGTCTTAGGTCTATGAGATTTCAAGCACATTTTACTTGTAGTTCACTTTTAAATTATTTTAATTTATGCTTCAGTAGTTTTTTCATGTTTAATTTTAATTTCAGTGGTTCTTAAAATTTGTAGAATTCATGATCTCTAGGTTCTATTTTTTTTACATTTCATCATGGTAGGAGATTTATTTTTGCAATCATGTAGCTTAGAGGATTTGAAGTTATTGTTTCATTTCAGGTACATGGTCTCTAAACTGTCTATAATAATATTTTCTCATGTATGTAGGCTTTAAGTTAGGTTTCTTAGACATGTCTTAGAATGATATATCTAATAGGCATCTTTTGTACAAAATAGGTGTCTTAGATATGTCTTAGGTCTAGACTAAAATAAGGTATAAAATCTAAGTGTCTTAGATATATGTCATAGGTCTAGACTAGAGTAAGGTATAAAATCTTGGTGTTTTAAGCCTACTACATCTACTATAAAATCTAAATATGTCTTAGATATGTCTTAGGTCTACTACGTATACTAGAAAATCTAAATATGTCTTAGGTCTAAACTAGAATAAGGTATAAAATACAGGTGTGTTAGATATGTCTTAGGTCTAGACTAGAATAAGGTATAAAATCTAGGTGTAGGTGTCTTGGGTCTTAGGTGAGGCCACATGAACTTCCACCTTCATGTGATTGGTCTTGTCAGTACAGAATAAATATTTCTTGAAGCTAAGAGAAAATATTTTTTGTATCTAGGATTTATGAAACCCTAGTAAAGTTTCTTGGTGCTCATGTGAGTTTGGTATCATTATAAATTTATAGAACTTAACTTTTTAGTTCACTATATTTAGAAAATTGTATGTGAGTTTAATTATCATTTAATTCTCAAAATTAACAAGTATCTTCTATCTAGTTCATTTACATTCAAATAAGATGAACGTGTATCTTCAATCTTTGGTATATATTATTAAATCAACATTTATACATGAAAAATACAAAATTCATTATTTATTTACCTTGTTTTATTTGTTCATTATTATTTTTTCTTTCCAATCTAATGATTGCTTAAGCAAAATGTAGGTTGACAACATGTGTATTTAAACATCCACATATTTAATTCATGATTTGAGTGTAATAGTGGAAGTCAAATTGTCTAGAGGTCTAATTTTATTTTTGAATAAAAAATCTTCCAAGTTTTATTTATATTTTTTAAATATATTGTGTTCGTATTCTACTTATGTGGGCCTAAGTTACGTTATTTCATCACATAGCTACCATTATTGTCTTTTATCTCTAGATTTAAATGGTGTATCATTATAGAGTTACAAAGTTTATTTTAAAATTTAAATTTGAGATATGTAACAACTTAATAGAATCTATCTAGGTTACATCTAGCATCTGCAAGTTGAAATACACATACAATTTTCTTCATATCAAGAATCATATATATATATATATATATATGGTGCAGATGTGGCAATTTTGTCATTTTTGGTTTTAGTTTTGTGTCTTTGATGTAATAAGGTCATTTATAAGACCATTTCATGTATGTTTGAGTCCATTTTTAAGTTACTAGGTGGTTTGTAAGGTCAAATTGTATAAGTTGTCTTTATTGTAAAATGCAAAAATCAAGGAATGTGAAGGGTCATCGGTTGGAAATGAGAAATTGAAGGGTTAGAAAATCAAAACTTAGTTAGAAATGGTTGTGTTGGGTTTTAAAAAAGTTTAATAAGCCTTGGGAAGTTGATTCCAAGTTTGGGGAGGGGTTATTTGGAGAAAATTCAATACAAAACTTTGTTTTTTTGCATTTTTCAATGTTTTTTTGCTGTTGCAGTGAATTGTACAGACTTGTACAATTGAGTGGTCACATGAAACTGATTGGAGGTGATGCATAATTGAGTCTACTTTCTATTTCACTTTGTCCCATCGAATTTCATTAATATTTGAGTGTTCTAGAGCCAAATTACTGAAAACTGGTCTAAAACCTTATGTATTTGGCATAGAAGTTGCATAGGGGTTAGGGTTTGAAGAAGAACTCTTAGGTAGTGGTTGAAATTGATGGGATAGGGTTTGTTAGTCACAATATGATGTGCCTGAGCCATTGGCATGGAGATTTGAACCTTGGAGTGTGAAAACCTCATTGTGACCTAGTGAAGCAAGCCTAATTAAGCCTAATTTGCAGAAGAACAATCAATTTTAAGGTCTTGTGTTACAAAACAACCACCCTTAAATTTTGGATATGTTTTACAAGTCCTAAAAGGGTATCCAAAACAGATTTTGGGTCATGTTTTTGGGTTGTTCCCTTCAAGTTATGTAAAAAAAACCTCATTTGTTGTCCTAATTAGGCCTAGTTGGAATGGTAGTAGTCAATTTTAGAGGGTTTTGTTCCAAAAAAACCCCACTTGTACTTGATATATGTTGTGAAAGAGGAAAATGGGTATCTAAATATGTAATTTGTTTCTCAGTATGAGTGTGGTTTGAAAATTATGCTTGAAAAACCTAGTTTGCTGTCTTACAAGGCATAAAGGTGATTTGTGAAGGAAATCATTGTGTTTGATGTGTTAAGGCCATTGAATTGGAAAAGTTGTTGAATTGAGATTGTGTAGACACCATCCACCCTACTCTGCATCAAATTGGTATCAGAGCATAGGTAGGTCTATAAGGGAGAGAAGGTGTGAAGAAAAAGTGATCAAGATGCCTCCAAAAGGTAACCATGTGGCTAGAGAAATGCAAGAGATGAAAGAGAAGACTGAAAGGGAGATTAGAAGGTTGAAAGAACTGCAAGATTGGTTGGTAGCAAGTCTAGAGGCTATGGAAACTATTCAGAGAAGAGGTGTGGTCATAAGTGATGGGAGTGACAGTGAAGAGGAAGGGGAAAAGGAGAATCCCCCTAAAGAAGATGATTAGAGGATGGCTAGGCTACTGAGAGAAGTCAAGGGAGATAAACATGAGGTGAAGATGTATGTGCCAATGTATGGAGGTAACTTGGATGATGAAGATCTATTAGATTGGAACACAACACTTGATAACTACTTTGAGTATGAAGATGTTCCAGAGGAGCAAAGAGTGAAGATAGCAAAGACAAAATTGAAGGGTCATGCACTATTATGGTGGGATTATGAACAATCTAAAAGAAGGAAGAAAGGTAAGTCAAAGATTGTTCCTTGGGATAGAATGGTGGCTAAGCTTAAGGGTAAGTTTCTTCCAAATGATTATGTAGGTCAATTGTACAAGAAACTTCAAGGTTTGAAGCAAAGAGATATGGATGTGAAAATTTATACTAATGAGTTTTATAAGTTGAGTATAAGATCAGGTCATATGGAGGATGATGTGGAGAAAGTGGCTAGATACCTTAGTGGATTGAGATTTAATATTCAAGATGAGTTAACTGTGGCAAATCCAAGAATGGTTGAGGAATGCTATCAAATGGCAATAAGGGTTGAAGAAAAGATTGAGAGATGGCAAGACAAGTCAAATAGGAGCAAAGGCAGCAATATCAGAGGTAGAGGATCATTTTCCAACTCAAGGTAGTCATTTGAGGGTCAAGAAAATGCAAGCAAGGTGCAAGAATAAGTTGCTGATTAGAGAGGTGGATTTAGAGGTGTTAGATTAGGTTTTAGAGGTAGATTTGGAGGACAAGGAAGAGGTTCAAAGGGATTCTCAGGAAGGTGCTATCAATGCAATAAGTTTGGACATCAAGCATGGTAGTGCAACTTCAACCCTATAAGAGTCATCTTTAAAATCTAGGTGAGACAAGAGAAAAGAGGTAGAAACAACCAAAGAGTTTTCTCTGGTGTTTTGATCCTTGGGCATAGATTTGATGGAGAACACATCAAAGTATTTCAGGCTATCCCAAACTCTGTTCCAGTAGTGCCTTAACTAACCATTCTTGATAGAGAAGATGTTCCACACTTGTTTTACAATCAACTTGACATGTCCAACAGTCTTCAACTGTTTAATCCCCTTTTCTTTAGCCATATTTAATCCTAGGATCAATGCTTCATACTCGGCAGTATTGTGAGTATTTTCAAACTCCAATTTGAAAGTGAAAGGGAATCTATACTCATCTAGAGAGATCAATACTTCACTAGCTCCTGATCCTAACGAGGAACAAGTGCCATCAAATTCCAGCATCCATAATTCATTTGACAAGTTGGGTCCAATCAACTCTGAATCTTCTCCTTCCAGAATAGATGAAAACATGTAAGTCCCAGGACCTATTTCTACATACAATATCTCCAATCTAAGGTCCCCAGACTTTAGAATAGTGAATTTGGCCTTCGGTTTAGGTTCCAAATGGACTTTCATTTCCTCCATTGGTATTAACATGTGGGACCAATCAATTTAAATTTCTCCTCCCAGGTCTCTGCAAAAGCTTCTGCTTAACAACATACCATAGCTTGCAGGGATATCAACCACTAGAATGGTCAACTTGATTCTTTTCTTTGGATAGGTAGCTAGGTCCACCTAGGCATCTTTAATTTGGATGATAGTGGGAACTTGTGTACAATCCATAAAGTAGAATTTCTCATGAGAGGAGGTTAGGGAGACAGACCTAAGGCCTTGGCCACTTGTGTAGGCATGGCATTATCAGAGGCTCTAGAGTCGATTACACAATTACTCAGTTTATACCCAGCTATGAATAGAGATATGTAGAAGGGATTAGGCTTGTCAAAATGGTTCTCAGGCTAAATCTTTTTAGAATCAGACTTTTTCATTTGAAGACTTTTCTTTTTCTACGTTTTTGGAGAACTAAGCATGGACATGAGTAGGGGATGAAGAAGGTTCTTGTTTGACATACCATACTAGCCTATCCAACTTAGAAGGGTTTAGCCTAAGGTATTTGGCTTGGGAAATTTGGACTTTAGTGTTTTTACATGACTCAACAATATCAAAGGCAAGACAAGCGAATTTTTCAGAGATAGGTACCTTAAGTGGTGCCTCCTTGAGAGTGTCTCCATGAGTCTTCTTAGGTGTCTCAGTAGTGTGCCTAGACAATATCCTCAGGGAGAAAGTATTGTTGCTTGCCCGATTCTTGAGATCCTCTTCTTTCTTCTGGCTTTGTTCTCCTCTGGTAAAGATAGTGCAATTGGGATTCTCCCATTCAATGTATAGTTCTTCACTCCTGTCTGAATCTAATTCATATTCCATGAAGTTCACAGTGGCATCTCCATATTGCTCTATGTCTCCTTCCTCTACCAATGGCAATTCGCATGTTCATTCATGGAGAGCATCTGTATAAACCTAGTCATGTTTGGACAGGAACTGGTATCATGATTAGTAGTTAAATTAAAATTGCACACCATGTGATTTGCCTTACCACTAGTTGAGGGACCTTCTATAGCTAACCTTTGCATTGGGCTAAGTAGAGATGGAGCTTTTTTGGTGTTTGGCATGCCAAATTCCCTTCTGGGCACATCATGATAATAAGGTTTCTATTGCAGCCTAGGCATCTATCTTTTGAGGGAAATAACAATATTAGCCAAGCATTGTATCACTAGGTCTGTAGAGGTGCTTACCTGCCCTTTATTGGTTTGTACTTCTCTCCTCCATTTTCCAGCAGTTATAAGATCATCTTCAATGGATATAGCTAGCTCTTGGGCTCTTTGAAGGTTAGCCACTCCTCTTTTGAGTGTACAACTCACTTCTGGAGGTAAAGAATTTCTGAAGAAGCACTTTTGAATCTCATTGTTGGGTCTCATCCCAAGGGCTATTCTATTTACAATGAAGATAATTGGGATAACAATGTGTGCTCATTCTCTGTAGACTTAAATATGTTTTCGAACTTAGTTCTCATAGAGTCCAAACTGTCAATGGAACTGGGAAATAGATGATAAAACCATTTTGCAGTAGCATCAGATAGAGTTTCCACAAAGAGTCTGACATAGACGTCTTCATATTCGACACCCAGGATTGAACAAGCAACAAAGAATGCATTGATGTGTTCATCTGGAGTGACCTTGCCATCTCCTTTGAATTTGGGTAAAAATTTTCCAGAGCCTCTAGGAAAATCACGTAGTTGATTGCCCAAAGCTAATAGGCCAATAGCAAGACCCCATGGAACAGGTTGTTGCTAAGCCATGGTGGGTTGAAAATTAATTACTACTAGCAAAGTAGTGCCATGTAACACCAATGCCTGACACACTAGGGATGTAATAGGATGTACAAGCGAAGAAGCCCTGTCGAAAGACTTAACCTTGTGGTTTGAAGGAAATGTAGAAAAATTGAGAGAATCTAACAAAACAAAGTCTAGATCCGAGATACCTTTCTTCCTATCACCTCTGGTGTACCTCTTGGAAGCCAACTTTTAATAATACAATATAGTATACAATAGTAGAGTCTCCACCCCTATTAATTCGCGGGGTTGAAACGAAGACATGCTCATTGATCGTTCTCTTGACCACCTTGGTGGTTATTTTGTCGATTACTCGACTGATGATTAGGTCTGTGATTTTGTCTGTTGTTTCCTCTCCTGTTGGAAACCTGAATAATTTGAAAATGCTAAGCATTTTCTTCTAATATTTCTTCGATCTCTTCTTCAATTTCAAAAACTTCATTTACTTGATGGTACTGCTGGTTATTTCTTTAGTTTTGCCAGGACAAATTCCATAGTACAGTGACAATATCCTCTTGCTCATCAATGAGCCAATCTACATTAGGCCGTGTTGTGATATTCACAACACGCCCTTTTTTGCTCTTTAGCAAAATAAGGACCCCTATTGTGGCTTGCTCCCTTGTTTTTGTGCTCTGGGCGGTAATGGTAAAAAGTAGCACCATGTCAGGTGCATTTGTGATCCTCAGGTCTGAACCAAAAATTCAAAGTTTGAACCTTGTCTTAGGAAGCCTGCCATATGAAAGAGTGTAAAATTCTAAGCAAGTTTGCCTTTTGCATCACCTTGAAATTCAACCAAGTAAGAAAGTTATAGCAATTCAAAGTTCTGGTCAAACCTGATAATCTGGGGGGTCATATTTCAAATATCAGTTATCTTATGTAAGATCACCCTGATCTTTTTAGATCACCCCGATATTGGTTTATCACCTGATAATCACCTTGTTTGCGAGATCAGGACGTCAAGTTTATGTGGTAACTGTATCTGGCCATCAATCAACTTCATATTTGTTGCAGGGGTGATATTTCGTTTATCCCCCGATCTTTCGAAGATCACCCGATCTTTCAAAGATCACCCCCTTGCCAAATATCACCCCGATCTTTTGTGCATCACCCGATATTTTGAAGATCACCCGATCTTCCGAATATCACCTTCTTGCAAAGTATCACCCCATGGCCAGTATGACGATGACGTCATCTAAGCCCGATAAACAAAGGAGACCAATATGACGATGACATCATCATCCTTTTTGCCTCACGCTGGTGTATTTCAGATGACCCCCCCATCCAATAACATGATGATGACGTCATGGTAACTTCAGCGATAAAACAAAGGCATCCACATGCTGACGTCATCCTGATCTTTCAAAAGAAAGGTCATTTTACTCACGGGGGGTCATCTTCCGAATATCACCTGATCTTAAAATATGACCCGATATGCAAAACCTGACATGTCCCGCTGACGTCATCCACTTGGGAGGGTGATATTCTTTAGAGTTCTTTCCTCAGAGTCATGTTCCTTGGGCCTCGATTTCCTTCAATATCACCATGACATCATCCTTCTACATTTTAATGGAGCTTGTCCATGATGATGACATCATTATCATATCCTGACTTAGTGAAGAAAGTGCCCAGAAATCTACATGCAGGTGGTGGAACCAAAAGGGTTATCAAAAGGGATTAAATATTCATATGCATGCAAATTATCATGAGTTCATGACCTAATATATATGTTTGCGCATTCAAAGCATGATTTAATATAAATGTTTATGCTCCTGCTAGTTATTTAAATGATGATGCCTAATTTTTGTATGTTGACCACAGGTGCATTGACCAGGATGATGTGCGGTCGCGATACAAAAGGCGGGAAAAGTAGGATGTAGCCTGATATTCAAAAGAAAATGGTGGGAAAGCAGGGTAGGTGGATTTTGAATCCATTTCAAAGCTCGATGGCGTGTAGGTGGAGATACAACAGAGCTTTAATGGCGAGGGATGTCCCAGGCGGTAGACCAGATCCTGAGAGGTCGCAAACACACCAGGAGGAGACAAAGCTTTCAATGCGGAGAAGAATGCTGGGGGAAAACATTAGTGAGGGAGTGGCACTTTGTCTGGGAGCCATTCAAATTCTTGGCAGGATCCATTTTCCACCCTCCAATGCTGCTCTAGGTGGATGCAGACTGTTGATTTGTTAGGTTTTCTTGGGCACTGTATGGGGAATAATCAGAGACATATATTCAGCCCCTGCACTCTAGGAAGAGAGAGGTCAATCATACAATATTTGACCTGTAGCAATTTCATGTAGGAGATTGGATTACTGAGACTAGTGGGGATTGAATTGTTGAAACATTCAAGGTCCTTTCCTCAGATCACTGTAAATGTACCTGTTTTATGAACATACTGTATGGAGATGAAGCTTCAGATTACATCCTAATTGTAAACCTCAAGTAATCTTCAAGTTGATTTCTGGATATGTACTAGTGAATGTTGTGTTCTATAGAAGTACTTTCATTTCATTGCATATTGTTGTCAACTTTTCCCCTGAAGATTTACATTGGATCATGCTGATTTGTGGAATGTCCTGGTGAAGTATGATTTCAGTTTTCTTCTCTTCATTGCTGTATGGGAACATGTATGTGGATCAGTGATCTCAGTCAAGTAAAATTAGGAATCTCACTCTCTAACCATTTTTCTCATTTTAATTTCATAGAAATCACTTTCATAACTACGCATCATGATGAATATCAAGCAGAATAGAGGAATATGCTGACATCCCGTAGATAACTGAACATTATTAGCATATTCTTGATCTAGATGCATGTACTGTTGAAAATATCATGCAGAAAATCACAAATAAGGGTAGAACTCATGCAAATATCAACTTAGACACATCATTTGGAGATATATACTGTGTAGAGTAACCCCCTTTGTATGAAAGCATTGTTGCAGAAGCAGAATCTACTAATCTACGTAAGACCCCAAAATGGAAAACAACAATACACATCAACCACTGAGTAACATCAGCAAATTATGAACTAATCATCGGGGACTTGGGATCATGAATCCTATGAATTCATTGTATCTTTCAGGATAAACAAGGGTTGTTGTGTAACTTTTGTTAGTCTATTTGTGTGTGACTAACATCACCATCAACAGAGAAAACTAGCATTAGAAGGAGGGCCAACACAGAAACTGTAGATTCCTGCAAACATTGCTTAAATATCCTGTCGGTTTCAAAATCTGACCATATACTAGTCAATCTTCCTTGAAAATTTGAGAAATCCTAGCTTTTAGGCCAAATACTAGGTCCAAATTTGGTGGACCCTTTGAAGAACTACCTATCAGGGGATTCAGGCCTAGGATTGTGGACATTCATCGCTCTCCTAATCCTAGTGCATCTGAAGCTTCACCAAGGCATGCTCCTGTAACTCCTATTGGCTTACAAATACCTACAAGACCACCTGTCACACCTCAGGTACAACCTCAACCTGTCATACCCCAGATCCAACCTCCACCTGTTCCAATGTCATTCTTTGCTGCAGAGTCACCGCTGACTTTTAATGTATATCATGCTTTGCCTAAGAACCCTGATAAAATCTATCCTAGGTATCATCCATATCAAGATGCTGATGATCATATCAGGATGTTCAAGGAAGCTTGTTGTAGGGCTGGATATGAACATGAAGATGTGGTATGCAGGTTATTCCCATTTTCCTTAGGAGAAGAGGCCTATAACTGGTACATCAGTCTTGGACAAGGTTCAGTTGGTTCATGGGATCCCTTAGAAAAGGCTTTCAAGGACAGGTTCAAGGTACCTATAGATCCTTCAATGAACTATCATTTGTTTACCACCATCAAGAGATCTGAAGGGGAACCCATTGCAAACTTCAATGCAAGGTTCCAAAAGATGTTATCTAAGGTAGTTGCTCCCTATATTGTAACAGATGAAGCTGCTAGGAGCATTTATTACTCAGCCTTAGATCCCTTGACTTCCATTTTTATCAGGAGAACACATCCTGGTGTAACGACCTTGGCAGGAACTTTTGAGGAAGACATCAAGGTCAGCCAACAGTTAGCTCTTGCTCCCACACCAAATATTGCCTTCCCTACACTTCCAGGTTATCCAACGTATTCTGTCCACCAACAAACCAATGGAGCCATGATGCCTTCAGCTCTGATGTCAGCACCCTTGCAGATACCTCCACTTAGTGTCATGCCACCACCAAGTGGGAATGGCTAGATGGTACAATATCCATGTCAAACACAAGTGCCTCAGGCTGTAGAACAATCCAACAATAACAATGGATCTTCCTTTTTCAAACCTCAGATAGAGAGTGTACTGGCCAAGGCTCAAGAAGAGAAAGAAGAAATCAAAGAAATATCAGCCCAGTTAAGGAAACTTACTACTGAGGTCACCTATCTGAGAAATCAGAACTTCTACTCTCAGCCTAATCAAAACAGAGGCTATGCCAATGACAGACCAAATTATCCTGACATGGGGTACAACAATAATTACAATAACAATAATGGCAACAACAATCCTCCTAGAAAGCCTAGAGTGTGGAACACTAGGCCAAACAATGGTTTCTTGCCATCACCCCTAGACAATCAGCCTCCTGGTGAACCCAAATAGACCACCAGAGTGAACCTTGTAGAGGTAGCACTTACAAACTAGTGTAGGATACATAACACCAACGCTCATGTAGAGCTGGACTGTCCCCAATTCAGCATTGCTGCTAGCATATTCCAAGCTGAAGTGTCCAGTACCTCAGGTAATCCATCTTATGCAAAGGGAAATGAAATTGTCCCTTGTGAGTATGACTCTGCTCTAGTTCTAGAAAGCTTCATGCATCATCCTTATCAGTAGACAACCTCATCACATCAGGATTACACCTCAACATGTGAGGAATCAGCTATGGCTTTTGAATCTAACTATGTTTTCCCCTTTGAGGATGAGAATGATCCATCAATTGAGCATGAGGAAGTCAATGCTTATCAACAGCAACCTCAGGGTAGGAATAACTACAACTTGAGGAATAAATCAAACAGATCTGCTGATCCTTTGACCACCTCCTTGCCTCCAAACAATTTCAACACTCCACCTGATCCTAAGGCCAATAATAATCATGGACTTCCCAAGGTCAATGCTCAGTATTTAGCACCACATAACACAGCACCAAAAACTGCAAATCTACCTCCTGGATCTGACAAGTTGGTCACTTATTTGACTAATGAAATGAAAAGGGTTAAGATCAGCCTGCCATTGTCAGAGTTGCTTAAAGCCCCTACTATCAAGAATGCTTTCATGAAATCATTAGATGATCCAGCTCAAAAGGAAGATAGCCATACCCCAGGCCAATTTGGAAATAAAGATCATGCTGCCAGGGATGTTAACGTTAAACCTAAAACCTCAGCTACTGTTCAAGCTGCAGCTACCTCCCGCATGACCCTGTTACTGCCTGCACAAATAGTCAGGTTTCAAGCATTTAAACATGCAGGCATCCTCCCAAAAAATCCAAAAAAGTCTAAGTTTTTGGGCCTCCTCATCATATTTCAAATATCAGGTGATCTTAGTTAAGATCACCCCGATGTTTTATCACCCGATGCTGCTGACATCAATTTTATTTATGAGGGTGATGTGTGCATGTCCATCGGCTTCATCATATTCCAAAGGCGGGGGTGATATTTCTAATATCGGTCATATTCACTATATCACCCTCATGTTACAACGAAGCTACAGTGTAGCATGATATTTTGCAGGGGGGTGATATTTTGAAATATCAGGTGATCTTGCGAATATCACCCTGGTGTCAATTTGATGGTGATGTCATCAAGGTCCGAAGGGGTCATATTTTCCAACATTGGTCATCTTACAAAGATCCCCCTAATATTGCAATATGACGATGACATCATCTGGATATGAAGGAGTGCATGGTTCGAATATGCGGGAGGACATTTTTGTGATGCAATAGGGTGATGTTGTTTGTGGGGTGATATTTCCCGCAGGGTGATATTTCACATCAAGGTGATGTGAAATATCGGGGTGATATTTTCATATCGGGTGAGCAAGCATGGGGCTCATCGATATCGGGGGTTAGGCCGATAGGGTATCATGTTGCTAGTTCATTGACGTCATGGTGATATTGAACATCGGAGGATCATGCGGAAGGGTCATGATGAGGTTTATATTGGCGTCGTCGGGAGCAAAATCACTGACTATCATCTTCAGGTGCGGCCACGCATATAAAATGTTTAGGAGGTCACCGCGGGGTGCATGTGGGATAATTAGTTCCCACATGATTTGAAATATCAGGATGATATATCTTGGCGGGAAAGTTTCAAGAGTGCACAGTCAACTATTTTTCCCAAGGCCGTGGGTTGGTGCACCATTAATGGCAGATGTTACAGGGTGTGGGTGATGGCGAGGACGGATCAACCACCCGATTGAGGTTGTGAATCCCTAGGCAGCGGCGCAAGGCTCGAGACCTCCCCTGTCTCTTCCTCTACCTGCTGCATTCAATGTTGAGCACCATTCTCTCATGGAATTGTATCTGGTGAATTTTGAATCACCCAGTAATTAATGTTGAGTACCTCTCTGCTGTATATAGAAAACTATGTTACTCATTTGTTGTGGTGGAAGACCTGGGCATTTTTGTGTGAATAGCAAAAAACAGGGCATTTCCTTACTATTTTATCTCATTTTTGAAGTTTATGAGTTGCATTATGAATGTACATTGCAGATATCTTCAGTTTCATTGTCGATTCTATATGAAAAATGCTCTTATGCATGTGTTTAGATGCTTGTCTCCATGTGTTGCATGCTTTTCCTTCTTTTGAATCTGGCTGCTAAAGGTTTCTTAGGTTCTAGGGTATGGATTTCTATATCACATGCTTCATCTCTAACTTCCATTCAACTAGTGGGTTAAATTGTTTTAGGTGGAGTATGGAGAGGGTTGTGTGTCAGCCTGGATATGTGTAAGTAGAGGCAGCTAAATACCTATTATTGGGTGATGTTTGTAAGGCAAGCATCAGTCTAACCCCTTGAAGCTTGAATTCAAAATGTAATCCATTCTCTTGTATACGTCTAATTGACTATTTGCCCTGAGATAGGTACTGGTCTGCTCCTAGGTTAGTAGTTATGATCTAAAACCCCTTGTCTTGCATCCAAAGTATAAAACCCATCTTTCCATTATTCCAACTTGTTAGTTTGTAGGAGTAGGATTAGGACCCCTGCATACTCTAATTCACAACCAGATAAATATGTCCAAGAATGTTTCCAACCTTGTGATGTATCATGCACATCTTGGTCTACACATGCGAGTATTCTGCCTATTATTGTAAAGCTATATCTTTGTGTCATTGGGTGAGTCAAGTGTTACATCTTTAGCTATAGGGATCCCCCCCTTGGTGTGGCAGAACCAAAAGTGAAGGGGAGGTAGCTCACGTAACCTCCCGTATCTATTGGCTGAATCTGCCTATGCATTGGAGCTGGCAAACCCTCTACCGATTAGGGAGGCAACAGAAATGGCGACTTTGTTGGGGAAGTGATTTGAAAGTGTTATCCTACAATCTCTGGTGAAGGTTTTCCCTCTTGAGTCGCAACAAAAATGGTGACTCTATTGGGGACAAGAGTCAAATAGTGTGAAATCATTGCTGCATATCCGGTTCTTTCATGTGAATATGGTGCTCTGCGGGTGGAATGAACTTAGAAAAATATTTGATGAGCTTTCAGTTATTTGAAAATTTTATCCTCTCTGGAGAGGTGGTGACTCTGCAAAAGTTTTTAAGTGCACATGAAAGGCTGATGTATGTTATTGTGATAAAAGAATGTTTTGTTCAGATTGCAGCATCTGGATGAGAAAAGGTACTTGGTTTCCTCCCAATTGTATTTGTTGTTTTATTGCATAAGTTAGATGCCAGGGGAAGCCTTAGGTCTTAGGCAGACAAAGGATGTCTAAGAGTGAGATTTATATGAATCCAAATATGTATTCACCCATACTCAGTCATGAGGGGGATGAAATGTTGAGTAAAAGAATGGAAGAGATAAAAAATAGGTTGATATACTTAGAGGCTCAGCAAGCTCAGTTAAATAGTAATAACCCTGTTATGTTTGCCAGTCAGAAGGCTAAACCTCTTGCCAGCCCTTTTGATCCTTTGTATGACCAACTAGATTTGTCATGGGTTGATTATAAAATTGAAAGTATGCCTACCCAAGTGTACAATTAGATGCCTAGATTTAGTGGACACAGTGTGTGTGATGGGGGTGCACATATCCAAAATTTTCACAGTTTTATGGAGAAACACTCATTTAGAGATGAGGATATGTGGATGAGGTTTTTTGTTAGATCCTTTGATGCAAAAGCTAGAGATTGGTATTTGAGCTTTCCAAAGAGATCCTTTGCTTGTTGGGATGAACTTGCTGACTGTTTCAAAGAAGAATTTGAAAGAGAACCTGCTGATCTTGTTACAAGATTAATGGAAATCAGAATACAAGATAAAGAGCCCTGTATTGATTTCAGCCATAGATTTGCAGTAGCCCTTTCACAAATCCCAGAAGTCTTTAGACCTAATATTTTAGCCTATGTTGGCATATATTTTGAAGCTTTTGAGGAGGGCTCTAGTGCATTGTTGAGGGAATTCAAGATAACAAGTATGCAGATGGCATACAAGTTTGTAGAATACATAGAAAAAATGAGGAATGAACACATGCTGAATTCCCTGCCCACAGGCTTTGGTATAAATAATAGTTGTATAGCTGCAAATGACCAACTGATCATGGCATCATGTGAGGATAAATGTGAAAATGAAAGCATAGAAGTTGAGACTGTTGTATTTGAACATAATGCTAATAACAATGCTCAACTGGATTATTCACCAGTTGAGGATGCCAACGAAAGGATTAGTGATGACTCCCAAGTTGAGGTTGAGGTGTCTGGTTCTAAAAATAATGATGAGGTTATGCACAGAAATGAACATCTGTTTGAATGGATTTGTGGAGATGATTGTGAGTATTGTACTCAAGATAGAGAAGAAATAAGCAAACAGAGGAACAGTCCCATGTTTGAATCATTGCCTTTTATTCAGACACATGGATACTCCTCCACATAAGGAATTCATTGGGAATGAAAAAGCATGTTCTACTGCCCATGAACCAGTGGCATACCATAATGAAGCTGAAACACCTAGATCACCCATTTTTGACAAATATGATGATGCAGATCTGTTTGAGTATGGTGGGAATCTAGGCATTGATGTTGATATGGATTCTAGTTCTCATCCTGATGAAAGAGAAACCAACATACATCATAAAAACTGCTGTAAAGAGATGCCAGAGCCTGATCTTTTCCAGCATGGTGCAGCTGATGGTTGTGTGCATGATGTACACAACTATGAATCTGAAAGCTTTTTCTTTGATATGCTAGCTTGTGATAAGATGATCCCTGATGTTCCTAGCTGCATGATGGACTTTGAGTGCTTTCAATTTTCAGTCTAGCTAGGAGATCATTTTGTAATGCATAATGCTGATACAGATGATAACATGTGTTATATTTCAATTGAATATGCATTGTTTGATAAATATTACATTCACATGTTGCCTGATGTTGAAGGTTGTTTGCATAAGGTTGAGAGGAGCCAGCTCAATGAGATAATTGTATATACAAATGACAAGGTTTGTTTGTGGTCAGATTATGGCAGCTTCTTCAGGCCTGATCCAGTGATATCAGATGAAAACAAGGTATTTGACAAAGGAAGATACAAGTTTTTCCTTTCTTAGTGGCCTTAGGCCACCAAGTGTGATTGGTGATGCAGATTGGTGTTGTATTTGACTCTGTGCCCAATGGATAAGGACTGGTCTACATCCCAGAGATCTATGGTTCTCGCCATGCCTGCAAGAGGCATACGTCCCCAGACAGAGCCTATGTTACCGCCTGCATGAACAGTCAGGTTTCAAGCATTTAAACATGCAAGCATCCTCCCAAAAAATCCAAAAAATTTTAAGTCTTTAGGCCTCCTCATCATATTTCAAATATCGGGTGATCTTAGTTAAGATCACCCTGGCATTGTTTTATCACTCGATGCTGCTGACGTCAATTTTATTTATGAGGGTGATGTGTGCATGTCCACCTGCTTCATCATATTCTGAAGGCGGGGGTGATATTTCTAATATTGGTCATATTCACTATATCACCCCGATGTTACAATGAAGCTACAGTGTAGCCTGATATTTTATGGGGGGGGTGATATTCTGAAATATCAGGTGATCTTGTGAATATCACCCCAGTGTCAATTTGATGGTGACGTCATCAAGGTCTGAAGGGGTCATATTTTCCAACATCAGTCATCTTACAAAGATCCTCCTAATATTGCAATATGACGATGACATCATCTGGATATGAAGGAGTGCATGGTTCAAATATGCGGGAGGACTTTTTTGTGATGCAATAGGGTGATGTTTCTTGTGGGGTGATATTTCCCACAGGGTGATATTTCACATCAGGGTGATGTGAAATATCGGGGTGATATTTTCATATCAGGTGAGCAAGCATGGGGCTCACCAATATCAGGGGTTAGGCCGATGGGGTATCATGCAGCTGGTTTGCTGATGTCATGGTGATATTGAACATCAGAGCATCATGCGGAAGGGTCATGATGAGGTTTATATTGGCGTCGTCGGGAGCAAAATCATCGACTATCATCTTCAGGTGCGGCCATGCATATAAAGTATTTAGGAGATCACCGCGGGGTGCATGTGGGATAATTAGTTCCCACATGATTTGAAATATCAGGATGATATATCTTGGCGGGAAAGTTTCAAGAGCGCACAGTCAACTATTTTTCCCAAGGCCGTGGGTTGGTGTGCCATTAATGGTAGATGTTACATGGTGTGGGCAATGGCATGGATGGATCAACCACCTGATTGAGGTTGTGAATCCCCAGGCAGTGACACAAGGCTCGAGACCTCCCCTGTCTCTTCCTCTACCTGCTACATTTAATGTTGAGCGCCATTCTCTCATGGAACTGTATCTGGTGAATTTTGAATCACCCAGTAATTAATGCTGAGTACCTCTTTGTTGTATATAGCAAACTATGTTACTCATTTGTTGTGGTGGAAGACCTGGGCATTTTTGTGTGAATAGCAAAAAATAGGGCATTTCCTTACTGTTTTATCTCATTTTTGGAGTTTATGAGTTGCATTATGAATGTACATTGCAGATATCTTCAGTTTCATTGTCGATTCTATATGAAAAATGCTCTTATGTATGTGTTTAGCTGCTTGTCTCCATGTGTTGTATGCTTTTCCTTCTTTTGAATCTGGCTGCTAAAGGTTTCTCAGGTTCTAGGGTATGGATTTCTATATCACATGCTTCATCTCTAACTTCCATTCAAGGAGTGGATTAAATTGTTTTAGGTGGAGTATGGAGAGGGTTGTGTGTCAGCCTGGATATGTGTAAGTAGAGGCAGCTAAATACCTATTCTTGGGTGATGTTTGTAAGGCAAGCATCAGTCTAACCCCTTGAAGCTTGAATTCAAAATGTAATCCATTCTCTTGTATACGTCTAGTTGACTATTTGCCCTGAGATAGGCACTGGTCTGCTCCTGGGTTAGTAGTTATGATCCAAAACCCCTTGTCTTGCATCCAAAGCATAAAACCCATCTTTCCATCATTCCAACCTGTTAGTTTGTAGGAGTAGGATTAGGACCCCTGCATACTCTCATTCACAACTAGATAAATACGTCCAAGAATATTGCAACCTTGTGATGTATCATGCATATCTTGGTCTACACATGAGAGTATTCTGCCTGTTATTGTAAAGCTATATCTTTGTGTCATTGGGTGAGTCAAGTGTTACATCTTTAGCTATAGGGATCCCCCCTTGGTGCGGCAGAACCAAAAGTGAAGGGGAGGTAGCTCACGCAACCTCCCATATTTGTTGGCTGAATCTACCTGTGCATTGGAGCTAGAAAACCCTCTGTCAATTAAGGAGGCAACAGACCCTATACAAAGACAAGAGTGAGTCACCTCCCTTCCTCCTTACCATAAGGATGTTTGGTAATAATTTGTACAATTGTTTAGTAGACTCTGGAGCATCTACCAATGTAATGCCCCTGTCCATATGCAATGCTTTAGGGTTACACCCTACTAGATCATTAAAGAAAGTAATGTAGTTGGACAAAACAGAGGTAAGTGTGGTAGGGGAACTGACTCACATCCATATGCAACTAGCATTGGATCCCAGAATCTAGCACTACATTGATATCCAAGTAGTCGATATACTTGACACGTATGGGATGTTACTCAGTAGGGACTAGTCAAAGACTCTTAATGGATATATGTCTATTGACTTCAGTCATATGTGGTTGCCCTGGAGGGGAATACCAAATCAGATAAGGATCGAAGTTGAGCCTCGTATGAGACACATGATCACTGAATATAACAAAACCAATGAAATCATGTACGTGGATGTGGAACCTGGAGTTTACTCCATCAGACCTCAGACCGCCTGCATTGAGGAGATCCTGATGCTTGACATACATGATCATGATGATGACCCTCAGGTTGATGAAATAAATTTAGAGTCTGCTTGTAATCTTGGAAGTAAAATAGAACTGGATCATTTCAAGAAATTTGAGATGCATTTATTTATAGAGGTGCAATGCTGTTAGTTGTTAAATATACCTGTTCATGATGTTCTAATTAGTGGATGGTACAGGTTGCATGATGAAGCTCATTCTGAAAAGACTTGTGAAGCCTGCCTAGACATGTTGGAGCTGGAACAAGCATACAATGAGGCATCTTCATCATCATCCATGGTGAGTGCTATAGGTAATGATAATGATACCGTTTCTTGTTCGTCTTCTGCAAGAACAGGAGGATGCACATATCGAGATGAAGGTTCTATTCATATAATAGAAGAGATACTAGTATGCAACATGAGTAATGCTAAGAACAAGAAGAAAATCACCCCTGGGAGTGATTGTTTAGTGGAATCAGATTATGAGTTATCTGATGAGGATAGGGGCAGTAATCTGTCCAAATTCAAAGAATTTTTGTCAGAATAAATCCAAAAAATGACACAGCAGCAGAGGCTTCCTCAGGACGTCTTGGTTGAAGGTTGGTGCAGGTTACATGAGGCACCTCATTCAGAAACATCTTGTTCATTGTGCCTGCATATTTTGAGAAGGCAGACGTTGCCTAGTCCAGAGGACATTCCTCCTGATGATAAGAAAAAAGAAGAAATATCAGTTTCCCATGAGACAGACAAGGTGATATCGAAGAAGGCTGGGGTACCAAAGTTAAAGTGGGTATCCAGTGGTGTAGCTGCCAGAACCAAAAGAAAGAAGCCCCAGACAAGCTTTTACATGAAGATAGGCCATGGATCCTCAGGTTTGATGAATCCAAGTCAAAACAAGGAGTTGGAGTAGGAATAGACCTCATTGATCCATCAGGAAAGTCCTACTTAGCAGCATACAGGTTGTAGTTCCCATGTACAAATAATGTGGTAGAGTATGAAGCTCTAATTCAGGGGATACTGTTTGCACTTAGAAAGAAGGTGAGAATTTTGCATGTCTATGGGGACTCAGAATTAGTCGCCAGACAGGTAAGAGGTATATACTCTTGCAAATACAGAAGGTTGTCCAATTACAGACACAGGGTGTGGGACTTAATAGAAGATTTTGATGCATTCAATATCACCCATGTCCCTAGAGAACAAAACCACAGAGTAGATGCCTTGGCCCAGGCTGCCAACACTTTAGAACCTCTGTCCATATTAGGCCTAAAAATATTCTCAGTTCAATTAGTATCAGTGCCTTCAGTACCTGATAATGTAACTAATCTTCAGGTATTTGATGATGATCAGCATATATTAGATTTTATTTCCAATAGAGATGTTTTTGAGGCATAGATCATAGATGAAATGAACATGAAAGATCATGTCTGGGAAGAAGGAGAAATCCTAGAGTTGTCTAGCAACAGGATCCCTAAGGGAATGATAGAGCTAGAAAGAGCATTTGATCTGGACAGCATGCTAAAACAAAAGGATCTTCCAAAGGCTAATGAGGGATAGTACTCACAGGTTGACATTGGGCAGGGTGATAAAAAAAGAAACATTCTGATTGGAAAGGTCTACATAGAAGAGGAATTGAAAGGGATAACCTAGGCCCTCAAAGATTACATCCATGTCATTGCCTGGACGTATGATGAGCTAAAAACTTATGACACATCAATCATCACCCACATAATCCCTTTGAAGCTAGATGCCAAGCCTTTTAGGAAGAAACAGAGACCTATCAATACCTTGCTGGAGCCCATCATCTTTGAAGAGGTTAAAAGGCTACTTGATGCCAAGATCATATTAACTGTGAGACACTCCACATGGGTGGCGAATCTGGTCCCAGTAAGGAAGAAGAACGATGACATTAGACTGTGCGTGCACTTCAGGAACTTGAATAGAGCTTCTAAAAAGGATAATTATCCTTTGCCTTCTCTAGATGAAGTCCTGTAGATTATGAACGGTGCCAAGATGATGTCCTTCTTGGACAGTTTCTCTAGTTACAAACAGGTGATGGTAGACAGAATTGATAGGCTAAAGACTGCATTCACCACAAAGTGGGGGATCTTCACCTACAGGTGCATGCCGTTTGGGTTGATAAATGCTAGAGCCACATTTCAGCAAGCAATGGACATAGCCTTCAGAGGCTTAATTGGTAAGTGCATAGTAATATACATGGATGACTTAACAGTGTTCTCCAAAGATAGAGGAAACCATGTAGAGGACCTGAGAAAGGTGCTGAAGAAGTGTGAACAATATGGGATATCCTTGAATCCCAAGAAGTGCATATTTGGGATGACCATAGGGAAATTGCTAGGCCACCTGATAACTAAAAATGGGATCATCATTGATCCTAACAGAGTGGAATCCATTATGAAGATACAACTGCCTGGAAGCAAGATAGAGCTCAAATCTTACTTTGGTAAGATTAGTTTTGTTAGGAAGTTTATCACTGGCTTTACAGAGATAGTCAGGCCCTTGAATGCCATGCTCAAGAAGGATGCCAAGATCGAGTGGACACCTGAAGTTAGAGCAACTTATGAAGACATTAAGAAAGCCATATCAGATGCTCCAGTTCTAATCAGTCTAGATTATACCAAGGACTTCTACATCTACTCATTTGCCTCAGAGCATACCTCTGCAGCAATGTTGACACAGAGAAATGAAGAAAAGGAGGAGAAGCCTATAGCCTTCATGAGCTGCCCTTTCAGAGATGCAGAGCTCAGGTACGTGGATATTAAAAGATAGGCACTTGCTCTGGTTTGAGCAATCAAGAAATTTAGGCACTACATCCTGAGAAGTAAGGTGATTGTTGTAGTACCTAATGCAACAGTAAAGATACTGCTAATGCAAAGTGAACCAGGTGAGAAAAGGGCTAAATGGATCACTGTCCTCCAAGAGTATGACATGGACATTACACCCATGAGGTTAGTAAGAGGACAGGCATTGAGCCAAATGATATCAGAGATTGATCCTAATATCCTGAGCCTGCAGTATGTTGTGAATGCAAAGGAAGATGGAACATGGTATTCAGACATCAAACACATCCTGATCACTAGGAGATGTCCCTCAAGATTGCAAGCATCATAGAGGAGAGCCCTGAAGATAAGAGCATAGAAGTACATGATGAAAGGAGGAGTCCTTTTCAAGAAAAACTATGAGGGGATATACCTAAGGTGCCTGGAAAAACCAGAAGCAGATAAGGTGCTAGCAAAACTGCATGATAAATTTGGGACTGCACATGGATCATCCTTAGCCACCACTCATGCTATCCTCAGGGTAGGGTATTATTGGCCCACCATTTTTAAAGACACTGCTGAACACACCAAATGTTGTCATATGTGTCAAGTTGCTGCAAGTAGAGAAAAATATGCTGCTCAACCTTTGCAGCCAGTGATGGAGATGCACCCATTTGCTCAATGGGGAATGGACTTCATAGGACCTATCAATCCTCCATCATCCTCAGGCCATAGGTATGTTTTAACTATTACTGACTACTATACCAGGTGGACTGAAGCTGTCAGTAGTAGGACATGTAATGCTAAGGATGTCATTAAGTTTTTGGAAAGCAATATAGTGACCAGTTATGGAGTTCCATATGCTTTAGTATGTGATAATGGATATGTTTTTGCTTCAATGAAACTATCAGGTTGGGCTTTTGATCATGGGGTCATCTTAAAATTCTCCTCCAATTACTATCACCAAGGGAATGGATTAGCAAAATCCACAAACAAGAACCTATTGAACGTCATAAAAAAGCTGATAGATAAGAACCCAAGGGAATGGAACACTTTGTTGAAATATGCCTTGTGGGTAGATAGAACCAGGAATAAGGCTGCATTAGGAAATTCACCTTTTCACCTAGTATATGGGGTGGATCCCATCCTCCCTATTAACTTAAAGATTCCTACACTGCAGTTTGCACAAGAATACCTAGGCATAGATAATAAATAGGAAGTTAGGTTGCTGCATTTGATGCACCTAGAGGAAAAGAGAAGTGTAGCAATTAACCAATTTGCTAAACATCAGGCTATTGTCAAGCGCTGGTTTGACAAAAGAGCCAGAATTAAGGCTTTCAGGATCTCATATCTAGTCCTGATGTGGGACAAAGCACATGAAAGGAAGAGTTGTTTGAATTGTGAAATTTTGTATTCAATAAGGGTGACCTCTGATTTTTCACCCTTTCTACCATTACAATTCTTAGCTTAATTTCAGCAAGTGACCACTCCTTGCATCATGAAGTTACAAATGCAATATCTTATGAAGTTCTATCAAATACAAAAAATATAAAGTAATAAAATGGATTTTATTGAAAATCTAGGTTAAGCCATCCAAGTAACACTACCAGGGCTATAGACGCTCGCTTGCAGTGGGGCTCTACTTAGGAGAATTGTAACGATAACCTTGCCAGGGCTATGGATGCCTGCTGGCAGCAAGGCTCTATCTGGTTGGCTATGAGGGAACATCCTCACCTACGTAGGCTAATATCAGTTACTGGTTTGTTCAACTGATCTTCAAGATGAGGATAAATAATCACATGCACCCACCTAAACTGAAAGGAAAATTTATTAACCTTATTGAATACATTGAGTCTCAAGTTAGATGATGATCTGCAAGAGAGATAGTTGCAAGTTATGAATCTATTTCATTCAGTTTCCTCTAATGGTTTTAATTTTTGTGTGTTTTGTTTGGTTGCTAGTTGTTGTGATGTTCACAACATGCCCCTTTTTGCTCCTTAGCAAAATGAGGACCCCTGCTGTGGCTTGCTCCCTTGTTTTTGTGCTCTGGGCGGTAATGGTAAAAAGCAACATCATGTCAGGTGTATTTGTGATCCTCAGGTCTGAACCAAAAATTCAAAGTTTGAACCTTGCCTTAGGAAGCCTGCCATGTGAAAGAGTGTAAAATTCTAAGCAAGTTTTCCTTTTGCATCACCCTGAAATTCAACCAAGTAAGAAAGTTATAGCAAGTCAAAGTTCTGGTCAAACCTGATATTCTGGGGGGGTCATATTTCAAATATCAGTCATCTTATGTAAGATCACCCGATCTTTTTAGATCACCCTGATATCAGTTTATCACCTGATAATCACCTTGTTCGCGAGATCAGGACGTCAAGTTTATGTGGTAACTATATCTGGCCATCAATCAACTTCATATTTGTTGTGGGGGTGATATTTCATTTATCCCCTGATCTTTCGAAGATCACCCGATCTTTCAAAGATCACCCCCTCACCAAATATCACCCCGATCTTTCATGCATCACCCGATATTTCGAAGATCGCTCGATCTTCCGAATATCACCTTCTTGCAAAGAATCACCCCATGGCCAGTATGACGATGACATCATCTAAGCCTGATAAACAAAGGAGACCAAAATGATGATGACATCATCATCCTTTTTGCCTCACGGTGTATTTCAGACGCCCCCCCAATCCAATAACATGACGATGATGTCATGGTAACTTTAGCGATAAAATGAAGGCATCCACATTCTGACGTCATCCCGATCTTTCGAAAGAAAGGTCATTTTACTCACGGGGGGTCATCTTCTGAATATCACCTGATCTTAAAATATGACCTGATATGTAAAACCTGACATGTCCCGCTGACGTCATCCCCTTGGGAGGGTGATATTCTTCAAAGTTCTTTCCTCAGGGTCATGTTCCTTGGGCTCTGATTTCCTTCAATATCACCGTGACGTCATCCTTCCGCATTTTAATGGAGCTCGTCCATGATGATGATGATGTCATCATCATATCCTGACTTAGTGAAGAAAGTGCCCGAAAATCTACATGCAGGTGGTGGAACCGAAAGGGTTATCAAAAGGGATTAAATATTCGTATGCATGTAGATTCTCATGAGTTCATGACCTGATATATATGTTTGTGCATTCAAAGCATGATTTAATATAAATGTTTATCCTCCTGCTAGTTATTTAAATGATGATGCCTAACTTTTGTATGTTGACCATAGGTGCATTGACTAGGATGATGTGCGGTCGTGATACAAAAGGCGGGAAAAGCAGGATGCAGCCTGATATTCAAAAGAAAATGGCAGGAAAGCAAGGTAGGGGGATTTTAAATCCATTTCAGAGCCCGATGGCGTACGGGTGGAGATACGATAGAGCTTTAATGGCAAGAGACATCACAAGCAGCGGACCAGATCCTGAGAGGTCGCAAACACACCAGGAGGAGACAAAGATTTTAATGCGGAGAACAATGCTGGTGGAAAACATTAGTGAGGGAGCGGCGCTCTGTCTGGGAGCCATTTGAATTCTTGGCAGGATCCATTTTCCACTGTCTGATGCTGTGCTAGGTGGATGCAGACCATTGATTTGTTAGGTTTTCTTGGGCACTACATGGGGAATAATTAGAGACATATATTCAGCCCCTGCACTCTAGGAAGAGAGAGGTCAATCATACAATATTTGACCCGTAGCAATTTCATGTAGGAGATTGGATTACTGAGACTAGTGGGGATTGAATTGTTGAAACATTCAAGGTCCTTTCCTTAGATCACTTTAAATGTACCTATTTTATGAACATACTATATGGAGATGAAGCTTCAGATTACATCCTGATTGTAAACCTCAAGTAATCTTCAAGTTGATTTCTAGATATGTACTGGTGAATGTTGTGTTCTATAGAAGTGCTTTCATTTCATTACATATTGTTGTCAACTTTTCCCCTGAAGATTTACACTGGATCATGCTGATTTGTGGAATGTCCTAGTGAAGTATGATTTCAACTTTCTTCTCTTCATTGCTGTATGGGAACATGTATGTGGATTAGTGATCTTAGTCAAGTAATTTTAGGAATCTCACACTCTAACCCTTTTTCTCATTTTAATTTCATAGAAATCACTTTCATAACTGCACATCATGATGAATATCAAGCAGAACAGAGGAATATGCTGACATCCCGTAGATAATTGAACATCATTAGCATATTCTTGATCTAGATGCATGTACTGTTGAAAATATCATGCAGAAAATCACTAATAAGGGTAGAACTCATGCAAATATCAACTTAGACACATCATTTGGATATATATACTGTGTAGAGTAACCCCCTTTGTATGAAAGCATTGTTGCAAAAGCAAAATCTACTTATCTACGTAAGACCTTAAAATGGAAAACAACAATACACATCAACCAATGAGTAACATCAGCAGATTATGAACTAATCATTGGGGACTTGGGATCATGAATCCTATGAATTCATTGTATCTCTCAGGATAAACAAGGGTTGTGTAACTTTTGTTAGTCTATTTGTGTGTGACTAACATCACCATCAACAGGCTGAAGCACCGATGCATTCCTTCCTCTACGCACCATTTCCTGTCTAACAATTTGGCTATGTGAATTCTTCTCTCCCATTACGACTCCAAGGAATACAATCTCTCCTTTAAATGGATCTATTGCTCAAAATGGGAGTGCTCTGTTTCAAGCAGTTGTAACCAATGGAGTTACGTTGTTGGATGTAAACAAACAATGAAAATCCAATAAAAGGAACCGATGGTTCCAAATGGCAAAGATCTTGCCTGCCCACTCCCCAGTAGAGTCGCCAAAAATCTATTAGCAAATAGATTTGTCATTGCCTATATTTATTTGACCTGCCCTACTGGCAATAAGAATTTTACTAATAGTTGGATAAATTTGCTCTTGCAATTTTCCCTCTAAAGGTTTTAGAAAGTACAACTCCCTTCTTCTAATGATTCAAAAATTTTTTGTTATGCTTTTAACCAGAAAGCGGGAAAGGTAATTGCATATGAAAATAAAATCTAACTAAACCACAACACAAGTTATATTGTGGGCAGAAAATCTCATTAAATAAAACAATTTCCTTCTAGACATAAGAATGGAAGGAAAATCAGTTGAAACTTCCACAGTAATTCTAATATCACTTTCACATCAAATCCCAACATATGAAGAGAGACACTCAAATGACGGTATTTCATGTATGGAAGCAGGTTATTAATATTTCTAATAGATTTATGTAGATATCAAGATATCACTAATTAAATACTCAACATATGAAGAATAGGTAATCTCACCAAAACAATCATCTCACTATCAATCCTTCTGGTATTTATGAATTCAATATCATCACATACACTGTCAAAAATATTCCCCTTTCTTCCCCTATGGAATTTCAACAATCTAGTCTTGTAAAAGTAAAATTTCTCTCTCACCAAAAAGATCCCCTCTACTCCTTTACATTTACAATATATAGTAGAAGGAGTAGAACCAACTTTCTCGTATTCAGTTGTTATAACTAAACAACTATAACAAAACAAAGTTTGTGTGAGATTATCAAATATTAGTTTACAAGAAATATTCAATACAACAAATCAAAGAGCAATTAAGAAAATGTAGCCTCATCATCTTCTATGGCATTCAATTTTTCTCACTCATCTAGTATCCTTTCATCTACTCCATCTTCTGCATGTTTAGAACTCCAACTGCTTACACATTCAAAATCCTTCTTTTTTGCATAACTAACATCACCTTATGTCTACTATGTGGCCTGAACTATCCTCCATCGGTGGATTGTTATTTCTCATGCCTCTAGCCTTTAGCCTTTTATCAACAATTTTAGCCTTTTGCAAACTTTGCCTTTGTATTCTTCTTTATCAATGAAAAGCCCCCTTTTCAAACTTAACTTTATTCCCCTTTTCCTCTATCGGTAAGTTCTCATATTTTCAAATTGTGGTCTCCTTTCCTTTATTGGCAAAAATCATTTTTTATGAACTTCGGCCTTTATTTCTTCTATCAGTGAAAGTTACTTTCCTCAAACTATCACTTTTTCCTTTATGTCGGCAAAAGTCACTTTTTTTGAACCTCCTTTTTCTATTATTTTTCCCTTTTATCAGAAAAAGTTCTAAATCCTGAACTTTCTTTTAGCGGCTAATCAAGGCTTTATATCTTCTTTGTCAGCGAATCAAGAAAGTATAGAACTTGCAAACTATCTTCTCAAAACCCAAAATTCTTTGATGAAGATTTTCCCATTAGCTTGGAGTCTTACCAGTCAAAAAAAACTTCAAAAAATTCCTTAGTCAGCAAAATAGTCAAACCACAAACTTTGACTTCCTCAGACATTGGCATCAACTTCTCCTCAGGCGACGAAAATACCAAAACCTGAACTTACTTTTAAGTCCTCTATCACCTAGTCAGAAAATTAGTGAAATGCCAAACTCATGAACCTTCACAGACATCAAGCTTTTCTTTTATCGACAAAATGTACATATAGTGAACTTCCTTTATCATGTACTATCGGCAAAAATAACTTTTTAGTAACTTTCCACTTGGCTGATTTTATTCTTCGTTTCACTTATTGGCAATTCTCTTATTTCATGAATGTAACATCACTATCCATAATGCTCAAGAATTAACATAAACATCCACCTTAATCAAGAGATTAGTTAACAATATGATTATGCAAATCAAAATTCAACCAAAATTATTCATTATCATTTTATCAATTAAGCATGTTATTCCAAACAAAATAAAACAAAGCTTACAATACAATAATATCCAATTACATTACATCAATGAAATACTTTCACCATGTATATACAAGGTTATGCTCAAGGCATCAATATCAAATTATACATTACAATTGACCAACAGGTCATAAAATGCAAACACTGTATCTGGAACCAATGACATCTATCTCCATAAGCCTTGGCTTGTCTCATGCTTGGGAAGGAGAGCATCATCCTGGTGCTTTTCCACCAACCACGGACCTGCGGTCCCCCGCTCAACTTCCAAACTAGAAGTGGTCCTACCCTTCATGGAAAGGTTAGATATTAGGAACCATAAGGTTAGCCATCTGAGTATATGGTGTTGTGCCCTTCCTAATGTCTCATGGTTGCACAACTATAGATCCACTCTAACTATGTATGACACTATTGGAGACACTAGGCCATCTCGAGCACTGTGGACCGACATGCATGCAAAGATGGATGTATTACTTTGGCCAAAGATTTACATACATATACGTTTCGCAATGAATGTAGTCGTATGTCCACCAGCCTTACTCAAATTAGAAGTTGTCATGTCCTACAGTATGTTTAATGCAACCCCTCAGGGTCTAGTAAAATGTGAATTCAGTTCAATTCATAGTCCTATACTAGGACAATTGACTCCTATCTAGGAGTTCATCAGATGTAATAGATTACTTTCGCACTAAGGAACCTATGACTCCTTGTCACCTTGTTCCATTTTTCAATTTGATAAAAGTTAAAATAAGTAGGTTGCTTTCACAACAAGGAACCTGTGACTCCTCGTCAACCTATTCCATTTTACTAAATGAAATAGTCAAAACAAGTTTTCTAACTTCTGACCTTCCTAGGTTCACAGTTTCATGTTGACCTATCCCAAGGTTTACATTCAAGATCATGATATTTGAGACTTATCTCATAATAGTCTAAAATGATGGTCTTACTAAAAAGACTCTATCTCAAGCATCTTTGTGGGCTTTAATATCTTATATCTCATTTGTGAAGTATGACCATTCGTAAAAGATGGCTTCTATTTACGTTGCAATACAAGAGTTTCATACTAGTCTTAGTATTCATTTTCAAAAGTATATAATTATCTAGGAGAAATAGTACCTCCAACAAACCCACTAGGTGCTTACCACTTTCTACAAGGCAATACAGCTTACTTCTTATTCAATTTCTCATTCTTCAATCAAGAATCAACATATCATTTAAATACACTAGATGCATCATAGTTATCATAAAACTATTCATTAATAGTCAAGTTTTGTTATAGGGAATCTGTGACTCCATGTCACCTTATTCCACTTTCAAATCATGTCAAAAGTCAACCATATTCACCTCCCTAGGTTTAGTATGCATGGGAGGAATTCAATTCATTGTCCATACCTGGACAATTGACTCCCATCTCGAGTTTGTTTCGACCAATTAGGTTACCTTTGCAGCAAGGAACTTGTGACTCCTTACCACCTCCTTCCACTCTAGGTTGTTACATAATCGCACTACATTTACCATTCTAGGTCCATCATGGTTCACAACATCTAAATCAATCATCATACAAGATAGAATCATATTCATACTATACCAGGCATTCCTTGCCTTAGTTAAATAGCATGATTTACTTTGAGCGATAACTCACATTACCCTTACAATGTTGGGTAAAGATTCTAATCTTACTAAATAAAAGAAAAGGGAAGTTATTATAATAAGCAACCACATATAATATTTATGGTTTCAAATATATCACCTTCTCAACTGAAGGGGATCATGAATAGTTATGGGTATTCTCCACACCAAAATTAATCCCCATTCAACCTCTATACAAGAAGCCATCATTTAAATGATTGCTCTAAACATTATTTTTCATAAGTTTTTTTTTGGCCCTTTACAAAGATAACATAAACTTAATGTATATATGTAGATAGTAAACTAGGGTCTCGACCATGATGGCCTCAAGCCCGTAATAGTGTAAGTCCCAAAAGTTTATTACAACCTTTGTGGCCATAGTTATAATGTTACTGGGTGCACAATATTATACGGCTCAGCTTTAATAGTCGTAGACCATGACCATGGTTACGAATGCATGAAAGCATTACGCTCGACCACCCTGGCCTAGAGTTGTATCGTAACGTAAGAAAGTCATAAAATGACTCTCAGCCTCCATGGCTGCAAGCAAAAAGATCTATAAAGAATAAAGTTTGGTGCCATTCAGCCTCTTTGGCTGTAGGCAGAAAGAATAGAAAAGATTATAGTTTTAAAGTCTCTCGGCCTCCATGGCTTCAAGTAGTGTCTTAAGATAATATAATAAATATGGTTGGCCTTAGCCATGGGCCTTGAGCAAAATACAGTTTAAAAGAAAATACAGTTGGTGTGGCTCGGCCCTTGGCCACGAGCACACAACATAGTCAAAGGAGAATAAAGAATTATGGCTCGGCCCTTAGCTATAATGGTAAGGACTTCTTTGTGATATATATTCCACAAGTGAATACCATTGACCAACCATTCGTTAAAGGTTATTGCCCTATCAGGCTCATAAGTATATGCAGGTGTGTAAGTATTATCAACTGGTAATCATATAAAGAAACATCATTAAAAGATGCAAGGAAAAATTGTATCTCATGGTGCTCATGTATGCACTCCCACGAAGGCTTTACGGCCTCAAATTGGTTGCATGCCACTAAAGAATAGAAGTTATCAAAGTATCATCCAATATTCTTCATTAAGGCTTCAAGAGCCTTCGACTGTCAAAAACGCTCATCGATATGCACAATAAATATACAATCATTACCCTATACGTCGTATGTTGACATTCTTTCAAACAAAAGGTTAAAGAACTATATTGCAGTCTATTAACACATGAGCTGAGAGGTCTAAAAATAGACTTACCTATATTTATAACGCAATGATAAAGATTTAGCTCTCAGAGCTCAAGCTGTCTCAGCTTCTCTTTCCGTTCTCCCCATCTGTTGCTCTATGCCATAAGAGGATATAGTTCCCGGTATTTATCACCTTGCACATCCACTTCCTCGTCCCAGTCCCTAGCCCCTAGAAAAATAATCCAAAAATAAAAAACAAAAAGACCCCCAACTTCCACTGAGCCCTTCGATAAGACTCCAAGAAGACATTTGGTAACTAACCAAAGCATACTCTGTCCATGTGACCTAGGCTTTCTAGCTAGCAGGATATTTAATCCATGCAACGCACTCACCCTAACATTACTCCTTTCCCACTCCTTGTGGGTTTAAGGATATCGGGTGACAAGTAAAGAGATAAGTTAAGATAGTTATAAGTATAGTCAAAATTATTATAATCGACCTCTAAAGAGGTTCGTGTGTGTGTGTGTATATATATATATAATAAGTATAGTCAAAATTATTATAATCGACCTCGTAAGAGGTTCGTGTATATATATATATATGAATGCCCTTGACTATTAATAAGGGTTAAATAACTTTTATTCTATTAAAGTGTTGGTTTACAAATTTGCCATTTAACTCTATATTCTTTCGCCCAAACAAATGATAAATGTAACCACAGTTGAGTCAGTAATAATAATATTTTATAACTAACTCTCTACTTATTTTACAAGGTGGCAGCTACCTTCGATTTATGTTCAACGGATCAAACATTTATGATGCTTTTAACTAGAAAGCAAAGAAAGGAAATGCTTTTAACCAGAAAGATTTGAAAGGAGATTTTCATACAAATAAACGAACTAGTTCTCATTGAAGCTAAAAGACTTCGAATAATAATAATCGAAATGAGAAGATTTTGAATCATAATCACCATAACATATCCATTCAAAGATAGATATCCACAGCAATGAAATCACCAACTGAATTCTCCAACATAAAGAAAGATAACCACAAATATGACATTCAACATAAGTAGAATGATAGCCCAAGCATTATAATGCAAAGATCACATAAGCCTAAACAATTCCAACTGTGTATCTTTTCTATATATTGAAGTAGATTGAAATCAAATAAAACATACGAGATATCTAACTAAATTGAGAAAAACAAAGTTTGCCCAACCAGAAAGATGCTTCTGTTGTTCCCAATTACATATTTATAAGCATAAAATAGTAACTGTCTTTGAAAGAAAAATGGTTTCTTGAGGACAACCGTTTCTTTCTTTTTAAAATAAAGTCTTTAAAAGTTTTGAGCCAAATAACTTGAAAAGCATAAAAGAAATAAACTTAATTCACCACTCCTTCATCTTCTTTAGGATCTTCAACACTCTCCACTGCTTGATCTTCTGCCATCTTCTCTCGCACCTTCAACCTCAACTTGTACTCCTGATACTTTGTGATGATAGTAGTAATACTTTTGCTCCCTAGAATAGTAGTGTTCTGCAATCTGGTTCTAAATTTGGCCAAGTTCTTAGCTACTCCCGCCATGGTCTCCTGGATCATCTCATCCGTGTTTCTGTAACCATTAAGATAGACTTGCTTAAAGCCCAATTTGCTTAGCAAGTCACCAGAAACAGTCTCAGGATCAACACACTCACTACAAAGCATGTCTTTGACTTCTTTGTTGATATCCCTGGGATCACGTAGGTTTTCTCTGAAGTCATCCAAAATATTTATTTCAAGTGCATTACAATCTCTTTGAATACCAATCATTAGATCCATGTATTCTTGCAGAGCTTTGTTGATATGATCGATAAGATTGTCATACATATTAAGCTTCCAGTCCAATGAGTAAACCCAAGACAAATCAATTTCACGGGAGTCGCTAGACAGATTTTCCTTTGTGAGTGATATGGAGTCTAAGGTTTCTCACTCAGCAACTTCCCTCAAAAGCACATAAGTACTTCCTTGTTCCTTTCTTGTTGAAGCTCATTGATCAATTATTTTCTTTTATTGTGTATAAGAGATAACTTTGTATCATTTTAGTCAAGAAAAATAAAATGTCACAAGATAATTTTTCAACCCATTCATTGATAGCCATGGCAAAATTCTGACTCTTTTTAATCTGCTTAATAGTATTTACATCAATCTCAATGACCTCTAAGTTAGGAGCTTCTTGAGGAGAAGGTGTCACTATTGACTAGATGAATTGGCTCAAAGACAAGATTTTAGATTGGAGTTTTATATTTTCTTTCCTTTCTTCCTTGGCCCTTTTAATCAAAACATTGATAGAATAATTTGCATGGTATGACTCCCCCTCAAGAGTGGAAGGGCCCAAGTCAATATGACTTATTTTATAATCTGCCTTAGTTATATCATTTTCATCCAAATCTTTTATAGGGTCAGCAATTTCCAATACCTAGTGGAAATAAGTAGCATTATTTATCATCCTGGATATTCTCCTAGCCTTCTTAGGCTTTGAAGTCCCTTGCAAAAGCATAGCAACAATATCACTTTCTTTGGCCATGGTGAGAACATTTTTCCTCTTTCTCTCTACCACCTTTTTTAGCCAGCTACGAGAGGAAGTCACCACAGTAGTATTTATATTGTCAGACACAGATTTATTTCTATCTTCCAATGGGGAAGGAACAGGAATTTCTTCATTATCAAGAGAAGAGGATACATCAAGAAAAGTGGGAAAAGAGCTATCATTAACAATTGAATCAAAAATGGGGTCGGGGTTCATTGCCATTGTCTAAACATTTCTTTTTATCACAAGAGGACTATCTGATTCACACACTGATTTCAATTTGAGGGCATCATTGGGCCTCTCATCATCACCTCCTGACTGTGACTTAGAAATAGATTGTGACATGTCATGTGGCCGTGTGGAACTCTGCACAGTAGAATTCTACACCATTTTCTGTCTAGTAGCTCTTGAACTACCTGATTCATGAGGTGAACCTGCATGTCCACGCCACTTACCAACCAACCAATCTTCATTCATCTTGATCACTAGTGTAGAATGAACATTTATATCCACAACCTCCTTCTCAGACCAATTTATACGGGGAAGGGGTTTTGATAGCAGATTTTGGTATTCCACATCAATTACTTTAGAGTCCTCCTTATCTTTTTCTAGAATATGAATGAGTAAACCAAAAGCCCAGATTTGACTTATGGTAAGTCTCATGTAGCTTCTTCTCAGAACTTCACGGTCATCCACACAATCCTCCTAGAAGTCTTCTAGGCTCGAACGATGCTCATAAGAGCTAGAACCATAGAAGTTCTACTTCACGTAGTTCTTGCTGTCAAAGTGTTGCCTCAAAGATAAAGAGTGAGGATTAAATTCTTCCAATGCGTGCTCGACTCCTTTAGCCCAGCTTCTTTATTTTTACAAGAATAAACTGATAAAGACAATGGAAATGTGTAGCCCTTCTTTCTCATATCCTGGTATTTGACATTTATAGCAGTCATTTGTCTACAAACTTCCAAAAAGACAATATAGTCATTAGGGTACCGGGGCAACTTGGTTGGGGTTGACTCATAACCACCCAGTCTCAGGTAAGTGAACCTATCAAATTGAATATAAAAACTCCCAAATTGCATAACTAGAGATGCAGCCTCAGGGGAAATCCTTATTTCAGAATTACAATTCAACTTTCTCACCAAAAACATTAAAAAGCCATCATTAACTCGACAAAAATCTTTCATCCCAACATTTTTTGTAAACTGAGGAAAATAAGCATACACAAGTGTATCTGGGGTTAAAGACCCATGAGGTACAACCTCTCAACTGGCTAGAACATATACCAAATAAGAGCACATGTGAAATGTAGAGGTCTCTTGGAACTTCAAGAATTGCTCATTCAAGTGATAGCTTATCATTTCAGCCCAATCAATAAACTAACTCTCACTACATATCAGTAATATAAAGCGACACATCTAGAATTCAAAAGAGCTAGAATTTTCACTACCCACCACCTGGTGCAATAGAGTGACAATATCTAAAATTTTGTCCTTAAAATGTGCTCTTTTAAGTGTAGGGGGTAGCTGAGACTTACCTCTTTTCTCTAACTTTAGCTAGTTGCGTGCAATAGAATTTCTGCACCAGTCTTCATTCTCCTTGAAGAATTCTGTACCCAGGGCTATAGACATATCTTCGTATTTCTCTTGTCTTGGAATTTTCAATGCAAGAGAGATAGACTCAGAATCAATCCTTGTGACCACCACACCTTCCTTAGTCTTGATCTCCAAAGTCTCGGGGTCATATCTCTCAACGCATGCAATAATTAAATCTTCACAACACACTAAAACAGGGAAACCTATTGCATGAGCCAAACTGCTCTATAGAATTTTCTCACGAATGATGACCTATCTTCCCGCTGCAGACGAGACCAGAATTCTACCAAGTCTATGTGTCCAAGTTCAGTGTCTTTTACTTTAGACCAATTTCTCTCAATTCTAGAGTGGGAGGAGACACCCTAAAATTTGAATTTCATTACAGTGACCAAGTACCAGGGACAATGACAGAGTATCATAGAAATAACAATTCAGAAGAGAAGGAAAGAAAGCAGAACACTTAGAAAATTTTGCCACAAAGAGTGATATGATGTGTAGTTATAGCACCCCTGTCATGCTTTTAAATGTTAGGCCGATGTGGTACCATTTTCGTGCCTTGAGAAATTAACCCAAGGATTTTCTCATTTTCTAAAAATTCACTAAAGGACATCTCACAACGGTGGCGTATAGCGCTTTAAATCATCATTAATTACCTTGGTTTCCGATCCATCACTTAACCATCGCTAAATCATGAGAAATGAGAACTTCAAAACCTTAAGTCACAGGTTATAAAGTTTGGAAAACTTGTGACACAACAAGAAAAAGAGGGAACCAAGCGAGGTACAAAACATAACACGAAGAATGTGAAGTTGCAGGATCACAGGGTTTTGATACTCCAGAACCTAGCTATATGGTTAGAAAATTTAGGGGAATAGTGACTAGGTTAAGAAACTTGTAGTATCCGCGATTTCAAAGATTTTTCTAAGGCACAACGGTGGAAATTCTTAACCCTTGGGACTTAGAAACCTAGAGTACCACAAGAATGAACAATAGAGACGAATGAGACCTAGAAATAAAAAGAAGGGGTAACAACTAGCTTTGAGTGGGGACAAGGACCAACGGGATGTAGAGAATCCAGAACAACATGGTACCAAGCCTTATTCATTGGGCGACAGAGGGAAAAGCAACAAAAACAAAGAAAACAAAAAGAAACTATGGTACAAGACGAAGACTCAAGACTGCTACCAGTTAAACAATTTCAAATCTTGCCCATTATAGGCGAGAGGCAAAGGAGTACCATTTGGATATTTCAATAGGAAAGAATTATCACCAACAACCTCCCTGATTAGAAAGGGGCCTTTCCATAATGAATCAAACTTTTTATGCTCACCCTTTGGTTCTTTCCTTCTATCCCAGAGAAGCACAAAATCTCCAACCACAAATTTTCTTTCCCTGGCTCTTTTATCAAAGATTTTCTTGACTATCTATTGGTGTCTAGTAATTATGTCCACAACCATTCCTATTTCTTCTTCCAACTTATTCAGATACATGATTCTCTTCTCTAGTGTAGACTGACATTCCTCATTTTCTCTGGCCTTTTGTAAATTTAATGCTGAAAGCTCCAAAGAAATAGGAATAGTACTATCAATGCCCTAAACAAGTTGGAAAGGAGACATGCCTATAGCTCTTTTATATGTGATTGTGTTTGCCCAAAGAGCATTGTATAGCTTCTTATGCCATCCTCTTTGTCCTTCATCTACCAGTTTCTTGACGATAGAGATTAAATTTTTATTGCAAGACTCGACTTGCCCATTGCCCTGAGGATAATAATCAGATGAATGTCCCAAACTGATACCATGTTCATAATAGAAAAGAGTAATCTCAGAAGATGAAAAAGAGCTAGCATTGTCTGTGATTGTCTTTTTTGGGATACCGAATCTTATTATAATATTCTCTTTCAAGAAATTGCACACCACTTCTGAGGTAGTTTGTCTCACTGGGATGGCTTCTACCCATTTGGTAAAATAATCTGTGGTAGTAAGGATGTGTGTGTGTCCAGCACTTGAGTTAGGATTGATAGGACCAATAAAATCTAGGCCCCATTGTTGGAACGACTCATCAATCACCACAGGTTTCAAAGGTAATACTGTTAGATGAGGACGACCATTGAACTTTAAACACTTTTCACATTTAGATACCCATTCCTGAGCATCCCTAAACATACCTAGCCAATAAAAACATTGTCTTAGGATCTTAAAAGCCATCACAGAGGTAGGAAAATGTCCACCACAAGCTTCATCATGGAAGGCTTTCTAAAGTCTCCTTTGTTGTTCCTTGTCAACACACCTAAGAAATGTCCCATCTACCTCTTTGTTATATAAATTTCCTTCCCAAAGAACATACTTACTGGACTTCAATTTTAGGTTCCTTTTTTCTTTGGCTGATAAGTGAGCAGGGCAATCACCATAAGTTAAAAAGTATGAGACATCTGAAAACCACTCATCAATCGTACTAGTAAAAAGAACTAGAGGTAATTGCTCTTCATCAATGATTTTATTTTCTTCAATCAGTTTACATAGACCCTTACCCCTTACTAGATTAGTAGGTCAAATGTCTACATCATATTCCTAAACCTTCACTATCCAATTCCTCCATTTGTTACATCCAATTTCTTGTTGTGTAAGGATACTTTTGGCAGTAGTTTCCAGAACAAAAACAATGGTATGTGAATGCAGAATATAGAACCTAAAAATTTTCAAAGCTCTGACAACAACATAAGCATGTTTTTCAAGTGGTGTGTACTTAAGCTCATAGCTTTTGAGAGGGGTACTCATAAATGAAACAGGGGCTTCAATGCCTTGCTCATTTTTCTGCATTAAAATGGTTGATAAAATGTGTTCTGATGCATAGCAATATACAATGAAGTCTTTATTGAAATTAGGACATACCAGTGTAGATGAATTTTCTATGGTGATTTTTATATCCTCAAATGCCTTCTTTCCTTTGTTGCTCCATTTGAAAGCTGGGTGGTTCTTCACCATTTTGGCTATGGGCCTTGTCAACTTAGCGAACTCAGGTACAAATCTCCTCAGGAAGTTCACTTGGCCAAAGAAAGATTTGGTGCTATCCTTATTCATAGGTAACCCCAATTGCATGATTTCTTTCACCCTTTTGGGATCAACCTTAATCCCATCTTTTGAGACAATATGTCCCAAAAGCTTACCTTCTGTAATAGCAAAAATAGATTTCTTGGGGTTTAATGAGATCCCTTGTTCTCTACAATGCTATAATACAACTCCCAAATCATGTATATGATGTTCTCTTTTCCTCGAGAAAACTGTCAAGTCATCTAGATACACCACAATGATTTTATTTTTCAAATCCCCAAATGAGAGATCCATAGCCTGCTGAAAAGTAGCACCTGCATTGATGAGACCAAATGGCATTCTATTGTAAGCAAACACACCAATGGGGGTGGTGAATGCCATTTTATGTTGATCTTCTGGAGCCACTTCAATTTGACTATAACCAGAGAAACCATCTAACATTGACATCATTTTAGAACCTGCAACAGTCTGCAAAATGTGATCCATGACAGGTAGCAGATAATTGTCTTTTAATGAAGCCTGGTTTAGGTTCCTAAAGTCAACGCAAATTCTTATCTCTCCATTTTTTTCCTGACAGGAACTATGTTTGCTACCCATGTAGAATGATGGATTGGATAGATAATCTTGGCTTTCAACATCTTATCTATCTCATTGAAGATGGCCTCTGCCACTTTTGGGTTATAAGTTCATTATTTTTGCCTGTAAGGTGCAGTGCCGGGCTTCAAAGGTATCCTATGTTGTAATTCTCCATTCCTGAACTTCTTCAAGTCAGCATAACACCATGCAAAAACATCTTTGTATTTTATCAACAAAGAAATCAATCTTTCTTTTTCTTGGGGAGAGCAACATTTCCCTATGCACACTACTTTAGGATCTTCATCTGTGCCAATATTGACATGGTCATAATCAGCAGATGATTCAACATTAACCTTATTCTTTCGTTTGAAGTACTGATCATGTCTATTGAACAAATCTTCCAGAGAAACCAAACCTTTAGGTATTTTGTTTCCCCTTAATTGAATCATTTCAATCTTCTCTTCCCCATGTGCATTGACGTATCCATCTGTAACATCATTGCTCACACTATCACTTTCTTCAAAGAAAATGTTAGCAAAAGCTTTAGCCTTCTCAAGAAATGAAATAATTTGCCTGTCACTATCAAACACTTGCCAATGGTTTACATTATCAGGGACATTGGGGCGATATATTAATTCAATCCTGGGGCGATATATTAATTCAATCCTATAAGGTTTATCCTTAAAATCAGGATGAGGTAATAATAAGCATGCAGAAATATCCAATGAATCAGCTCTTTTGTTAAGGTCTCTAGGCATTGCTCTAATAGAAAAAGCATCAAAATCTTCAACACAATCCCAAAGTCTATTTTTATAATGTCTCAGTCTACCATTCTTTACAGAGTATTGTTTTCTGACCTGCTTAACTATCAACTCTGCATCCCCTCTGGCTGTCAATTGTTTTATGCCCCTTTCCTTAGCTAAGGCTAAGCCAAGTAGAAGAGCCTCGTATTCAATAGTATTGTTGGTATTCTCAAATTCTAGTTTGAAAGCAAAGGGAAAAATATAACCATCTGGAGAGATTAGAACAACTCCTACTCCAAAGCTAGCATGGGAACAACTTCCATCAAATTCTAGTGTCCATAACTCATTTTGTAAATTAGGGATAATAAGGCTTGAACATTCATCTTCTGTGGAAGTACACATATAAGTGCCTGGTCCAGTCTCAACAAATAGGATATCTACCCTAGGATCTCCAAACTTTAATACTGTGAACTTGGCCTTAGACTCTGGATTAAGACGTATTTTCTTTCCTTCTAGTGGTATTAAAGCATGAGACCAATCCATTTGTATCTCCTCTCCCAAGTCTCTACAAAAACTCCTACTTAGAAGCATGCCATAACTGGCGGGAATATCAGCAACGAGGATAGTTAACTTTAATCTTTTTTTTAGAAAGCAGCTAAAGCAACTTGTGCGTCTTTTATTTGTCCCAAAATTGGAACTTGTGAGCCATCCATTGAAAATCATTTACCATGGGAAGGAGTATAAGACAACCCTAAATCTCTAGCCACATGAGTAGGCATTACATTATCGAAAGCACCAGAGTCAATAACACAATTACTCAATCTAAAACTAGTTATGTAAAGAGACACATAAAACGGTTCTGGCTTAGAGAAAGGATCTTACTGTCTTGATTCTTTTTCATATAGATTATGGGAAACTTGTACATCAATAGGTGTCTTGACCTCATTACACACTTCGGCGTTACTTTGAGGTGGGGAGGGTTCCTATCTGATATATTTCACTAGTCGGTCCAGCTCAGATGGGTTGAGTCTAAGATACTCAATTATATCAAATGAACTAGTAACAATAGTATTAAGGAAGAAATGGATGGTACCTCTGTAGACACATTCTTGGAAGTAGTGTTGTCAAGTTTCTTAGGACTGGAAGTAGATTGCTTAGATAGAAGGTACTTTGGAGTGAAAGATGAACCACTCATTTGTCCTTTAGAGTCTGCTCCTTTCTGGGCCTGTTGTCCTCTAGTGATGACTGCATAGTTAGGATCAATCTCTACATAAACATCTTCTCTTGCTTCAGCATCTGATTCATACTCAAAGAAATTAACACTTGCATCATAAGATGGGCCAGGTTCTTCTACATATGGAACTTTTGCTTGTTCATTGGTAGAAAGCATTTCCATGCATCGAACCATCTCCGGGCAAGTGGACCCATCATGATCTGTAGTCAAATGAAAATTATACATCATGTTACCTTTACTAGTAGAGGGAGTGTTCTCAATAGCAAGCCTCTGTGTGGGTCAAGTTAAAGGCAAAGTTTTGTTATGACCACCTTGATTGCCATAATCCTTCCTTGGTATATCTTGGTAAGGTGGCTAAAACTGTCCCTTTGGCATTTGCCACTTTATGGTGATTATATCATTGGCCAACCTTTGTATAATTGCGTTAGTAGAATTCACACCAGAAGGTTTACCAGTCTGCAACTCCTTTTTCCATTTCCCTGCTATGATCAAATCATCTTCTATGGATATGGCCCTCTCTTGGGTTGCATTTACATCAGCTGCCCCTTCTCTTTTGATAGTAAAACTAATATCTGGTGGAAGGGTATTAATAAAGAAACATTTTAACAGATCATCCCCATGCCTCATGTTCTCAGGAATTCTATTACATAGCTTGTTAAATCTGGCAACAAATTCCCTCATCTCATGTATCTCTTTTTTCATTGTGGCTAATTGCGTAACCAGAGTTTGTTCATTCTTGGCAGATTTGAATCTATTTTCAAACTTTGTTTTTAAGGCATCCCAACCATTAAAAGAGCCATTAGGAAGATGATAAAACCAATTAGTGGCAGCATCAGTTAGGGATTCTACAAAAAGTCTCACGGCTACATCTTCATGTTGTACAAGGATAAAAGAGGCAGTAAAAAAGGCATGCATATGTCCTTCTGGGGTGACTTTCCCATCTCCTCTAAATTTAGGTATAATTTTCCCTGACCCCTTAGGTAAATCATGTAATTGGGCTCCAAGATTGAGTGGACCTATGGTGGCTCCCCATGGAATAGGTGGAGGATGGGCCATGATAAGTGGATTTTGTATGGGGAAATTTACTTGCAAAGGGAGGGTAACTCCATGTAAAAGGAGAGCTTGACAAGATGTGGATGAAGTACTTGGAGGGTTTTGACTAGGTGGAGGGGACGAGGGTCTACTAACAGACCTAACCTTTCGATTAGGTGGGAAGGAAGAAAAGTTGATGGACTCTAAAAATGCAAAATCTTCGTCGAAGATCCCCTTCTTTCTATCTCCCCTAGTATATCTTTTAGAAGCCAGATTTAGATAATAAAACTTAATAAAAATAGAGTCACCAACTTCACTTACTGATTAGCTCATGGAAGATTTTGTTGATTGTTTAACTGGTTCCTCTAATTATCCCCTGGTTTCTACGCCTATCATTAGGAAGTGCTAGGACAGGAAACACTCTTTCTCTTCATAGCATGGGTACAAAAGCCTCAATAATAATAACTACTTGAATGTTTTCAAAATGCCTGGTGTTCTCTCTCACAATTTCACCAATTTCTTCTTCTTCTTCTAACACTTCGTTAACTTGATGGTATTGCAAGTTAGTCCTTTTATGTTGCCAGGCAAGCAACCTTAATCCAGTAATGATATCTTCCTAATCACCTATAAGCCAATCAACATTGGGTTGAAGAATAGGAGTGTTACGTCTCTAAAGAACCATTAGAGCAACTCACAATACATACTTAACAATTATAAGTCCCCAGTAGAGTCGCCAAAAATCTGTTGGTTTACAGATTTGCCATTTAACTCTATATTCTTTCACCCAAACAAATGACAAATGTAACCATAGTTGAGTCAGTAATAATAATATTTTATAACTAACTCTCTACTTATTTTACAAGGTGGCAGCTACCTTCAATTGATGTTCAACGAATCAAAAATATATGATGCTTTTAACCAGAAAGCAAAGAAAGGAAATGCTTTTAACCAGAAAGATTTGAAAGGAGATTTTCATACAAATAAACAAACTAATTCTCATAGAAGCTCAAAGATTTCAAATAATAATAATCGAAATGAGAAGATTTTGAATCATAATCACCATAACATATCCATTCAAAGATAGATATCCACAGCAATGAAATCACCAACTAAATTCTCCAACATAAAGAAAGATAACCACAAATATGACATTCAACATAAGGAGAATGAGAGCCCAAGCATTATAATGCAAAGATCATATAAACCTGAACAATTTCAACTGTGTATCTTTTCTATATATTGAAGTAGATGTAAATCAAACAAAACATACGAGATATCTAACTAAATTGAGAAAAATAAAGTTTGCCCAACCAGAAAAATGCTTCCATTGTTCCTAATTACATATTTATAAGCATAAAATAGTAACTGTCTTTGAAAGAAGAACGGTTTCTTGAGGACAACCGTTTCTTTCTTTTTAAAATAAAGTCTTTAAAAGTTTTGAGCCAGATAACTTGAAAATCATAAAATAAATAAACCTAATTCGCCACCCCTTCATCTTCTTTAGGATCTTCAACACTCTCCACCGCTTGATCTTCCGCCATCTTCTCTCGCACCTTCAACCTCAACTTGTACTCCTGATACTTTGTGATGATAGCAGTAATACTTTTTCTCCCTAGAACAATAGTGTTCTACAATCTAGTTCTGAATTTGGCCAAGGTCTTGGCTACTCCTAACATGGTCTCTTGGATCATCTCATCTCTATTGCTGTAACCATTAAGATAGACTTGCTTAAAGCCCAATTTGCTCAGGAATTCACCAGAAACAGTCTTAGGATCAGCAAGCTCACTACAAATCAAGTCTTTGACTTCTTTGTTGATATCCCTGGGATCACGTAGGTTTTCTCTGAAGTCATCCAAAATATTTATTTCAAGTGCATTACAATCTCTTTGAATACCAATCATTAGATCTAGGTATTCTTGCAGAGCCTTGTTGATCTGATCGATAAGATTGTCATGCATATTGAGCTTCCAGTCCAATGAGTCAACCCAGGACAAATCAATTTCACGGGAGTCACTAGCCAGATTTTACTTTGTGAGTGTTATGGAGTCTAAGGCTGCTAACTCATCAAATTCCCTTGAAAGCACATAAGTACTTCCTTGTTCCTTTCTTACTTGTTGAAGTTCATTGATCAATTGTTTTCTTTTATTGTGTATAAGAGAATAGCTTTGTATCATTTTAGTCAAGAAAAATAAAATATCACAAGATAATTTTTCAACCCATTCATTGATAGCCCTGGAAAAATTCTAACTCTTTTTAATCTGCTTAACAGTATTTGAATCGATCCCAAGGACCTCTGAGTTAGGACCTTCTTGAGGAGAAGGTGTCACTATTGACTAGATGAATTGGCTCAAAGACAAGATTTGAGATTGGAGTTTTATATTTTCTTTCCTTTTTTCATTGGCCCTTTTAATCAAAACATTGACAGAATAATTTGCATGGTATGACTCCCCCTCAAGAGTGGAAGGGCCCAAGTCAATATGACTTATTTTATAATCTACCTCAGTTATATCATTTTCATCCAAATCTTTTATGGGGTCAACAATTTCCAATACCTGGTGGCTAGAAGTAGCATCATTTATTATCCTGAACATTCTCCTAGCTTTCTTAGGCTTTGAAGTCCCTTGCAAAAGCATAGCAACAGTATCAATTTCTTTGGCCGTGGTGGGAACATTTTTCCTCTTTCCCTCTACCACCATTTTCAACCAGCTAGGAGAGGAAGTCACCACAGTAGTATTTATATTGTCAGACACAGATTTATATCTATCTTCTAATGGGGAAGCAATAGGAATTTCTTCATTATTAGGAGAAGAGGATACATCAAGAAAAGTGGGAAAAGCGCTATCATTAACAATTGAATCAAAAATGGGGTCGGGGTTCACTGCCACTGTCTGAACATTTCTTTTTCTCACAAGAGGACTATCTGATTCACACACTGATTTAAATTTGAAAGCATCATTGGGCCTCTCACCATCACCTCCTGACTGTGAATTAGAAATAGATTGTGACATGTCATGTGGCCATGTGGAACTCTGCACAACAAAATTCTGCACCGTTTTCTATCTAGTAGCCCTTGAACTACCTGATTCATCAGGTGAACCTGCATGTCCACGCCACTTACTAACCAACCAATCTTCAGTCCTCTTAATCACTAGTGCAGAATGAATATTTATATCCACAACCTCCTTGTCAGACCAATTTATACGGGAAATGCATTTTGATAGCAGATTTTGGTATTCCACATCAATTACTTTAGAGTCCTCCTCAACTTTTTCTAGAATATGAATGGGTAAACCAAAAGCCCAGATTTGACTTATGGTAAGTCTCATGTAGCTTCTTCTTAGAACTTTACAATCATCCACACAATCCTCCCAGAAATCTTCTAGGCTCGAACGATGTTCATAAGAGCTAGAGCCATAGAAGTTCTGCTTCACATAGTTCTTGTTGTCAAAGTGTTGGCTCAAAGATAAAGAGTGAAGATTAAATTCTGCCAATGCGTGCTTGACTCCTTTAGCCCGACATCTTTATTTTTACAAGAATAAACTGATAAAGACAATGGAAATGTGTAGCCCTTCTTTCTCATATTCTGGTATTTGACATTTACAGCAGTCATTTGTCTACAAACTTCCAAAAAAGACAATATAGTCATTATGGTACTGGGGCAACTTGGTTGGGGTTGACTCATAAGCCCCTAGTCTCAGGTAGGTGAACCTATCAAATTGAATATAAAAACTCCCAAATTGCATAACGAGAGATGCAGCCTTAGGGGAAATCCTCATTTTAGAATTACAGTTCAACTTTCTCACCAAAAACATTAAAAAGGCATCATTAACTCGATGAAAATCTTTCATCCCAACATTTTTTTGTAAACTGGGGAAAATAAGCATACACAGGTGTATCTGGGGTTAAAGACCCACGAGGTACAACCTCTCAACTGGCTAGAACATATACCAAATAAGAGCACATGTGAAATGCAGAGGTCTCTTGGAACTTCAACAATTGCTCATTCAAGTGATAGCTTATCATTTCAACCCAATCAATAAACTAACTCTCACTACATATCAGTAATATAAAGTGACACATCTAGAATTCAAAAGAGCTAGCATCTTCAGTACCCACCACCCAGTGCAATAGAGTGACAATATCTAAAATTTCATCCTTAAAATGTGCTCTTTTAAGTGTAGTGGGTAGCTAAGACTTACCTCTTTTCTCTGACTTTAGCCAGTTGCGTGCAATAGAATTTCTGCACCAGTCTTCATTCTCCTTGAAGAATTTTGCACTCAGGGCTACAAACATATCTTCGTATTTCTCTTGTCTTGGAATTTTTAATGCATAAGAGATAGACTCAGAATCAATCCTTGTGACCACCACACCTTCCTTAGTCTTGATCTCCAAAGTCTCAAAGTCGTATCTCTCCATGCATGCAACAATTAAATCTTCACAACACATTGAAACAGGGAAATCTGCTACATGAGCCAAACTGCTCTATAGAATTTTCTCTGGGAATGATGACCTGTCTTCCCACTGTAGATGAGACAAGAATTCTACCAAGTCTATGTGTCCAAGTTCAGTGTCTTTCACTTTAGACCAATTGCTCTCAATTCTGGAGTGGGAGGAGACACCCTGAAATTTGAATTTTATTACAGCGACCAAGTACCAGGGACGATGACATAGTATCATAGAAATAACAATTCAGAAGAGAATGAAAGCAAGCAGAACACTTAGACAATTTTGCCACAAAGAGTGAAATGATGTACAGTTATAGCGCCCCTATCGTGCTTTTGAATGTTAGGCCGATGTGGTACCATTTCTGCGCCTTAAGAAATTAACTCAAGGATTTGCTCATTTTCTAAAAATTTGCTAAAGGACATCTCACACTGGAGGCATACAACGCTTTAAATGATCATTAATTGCCTTGGTTTCTGGTCCATCACTTAACCGTCGTTGAATCGCGAGAAATGAGAACTTCAAAACCTTAAGTCGTGGGTTATAAGGTTTGGAAAACCTACGACACAGTGATAACAAGAGGGAACCAAGCGGGCTACAAAACATAACACAAAGAATGTGAAGTCACGAGATCACGGGTTTTCAAAACTCTAGAACCTAGCGATATGGCTAGAAAATTTAGGGGAATAGCAACTAGGTTAAGAAACTTGTAGTATCCGCGATTTCAAAGATTTTTCTAAGGCACAATGGTGGAAATTCATAACCCTTGGGACTTAGAAACCTAAAGTACCATGAGAATGAACAATAGAGACGAATGAGACCTAGAAATAAAAAGAAGGGGTAACATAAAGTTCATCATAATAATGAAAACAAAAGGTATCACATTAAAAGCTTAGGATGTTCGAGGTCGAGTAATACTTCCCCAACATCGACAATAAACCTTAGTCGAAAGACTAGAAATAAAGAATTAATATCCCTATTTAAGAATAGGGTAATGAGAGATCTCATCAACATACCTCTTAACTTGACTAACATATGACTTATAACATTGTTCCATGATGTCGTCTAGTCATCATATCTTTTTGTGATAGCATCATCGACAAGACGACTCACAAAGAATTTAGTTGCTAAGAAAAGTGACATAACTCATGACAACTTATAAGGGATTTGGGAGGACATGGAGAACTGACACCCAGATGGCTAATCAATCTTGTTTACACAACATCTAACCCTTCCTCCAGGATGATGCTCTCCTTCGTTCTTCGAAGGACGTTACATTTTCCTATTCACACTCAAGACCACAAAACCATAATCAAGGCATCATTATCATATCCCATAATTCAAATTAATTAATATTCATGACTAATTATCATTGGTCATTAACCGCATAATCAAAGGTTAAATCAGATATTTCCACAATATCAAATCATCAAACTCTTAACTAATCCTCTAGATTACCAAGTAAGAGTAAGATTAAGCTAATCTCAGGTTAGGGATGTAACAACAAACCTTTCTTTAGTGCTCTATCTTCCTTCAATCAACAAAATACAACATTCACAAACTAGTGGTACACCTCAGCTATTGGATTTTTACTGCTCCATCGGCCTTTTGAACAATCCACGAACCAAAGGGGTGTTCATATTTGTTAGCAAAACATGACATTTGCGAACTTCTTTGGATTAAGCAATGGGCTTAGGTCATAAACCATGACCATCGACTTATCAGTGAAATGGACAAATATAGAACTTCTGAACAAAAACAAGTTTCGTGGAAAGCTAGAATAGCCAGTAATAAGCTTCAACATATTCTGTCAGGGAATCGACAATTCAGAGAACTTCAAAACCTACAAACCAAAGACTTTACTTCAAGAAATAAAAAATATTGCCCATGGAAGGTATGTTAAATATGATTGAATTATAAAATTATTGGGAAAACGTTTGACCAACGAACCAAAGGAATTTTGAGAAAATAGACAAAGGTTGACTAAAGCAAAACAAGGGGACCACAAAGACTTGGTGGGGTAAACAAAGGTTTGAGAAATTAGAATTTTGCTGACTGAGTTAGGAAATAGCTTTATTTGCCAACAAGTTCGCCATTTGACATATATGCCGATAGGACTAAGGGAGTAAGACAAGATTTTGAAAACCCCAATTTGTCAATATGACACCAAACAAAAATTGTAAGGTTTGAGAAAGATAAAATTGCTGACTAAAGGGAATACACAACATACATGGCTGACGATTTAGATGGTTATAGGGGAAAATTAGAGAGGACCAAAAATTTCAAATTTGATGGAAACGGGTGGAAAATGCAATAACGGTCCTGACTAGTGATGTGATATTTTCTGGGTGTTCTAACTTGTTTCCTTTTACATTGGGATGGCCGGGCTTAAATAGCACACCCTAAGCTTTGACTGCTTAGGTGGCATGTGGGCTTGTTCCTTTCGCTAATGCCCATTTCTGTCTTCAAAGCATCCCTGTTAACGCCCAGTTCAATTTGAAACTCGTCTATAGTTCTTGTGCAAGGATGCCCATAAAGTGTTTGATCACATAGAAGATCTTGCGTCTGTGGTGCATGTCGAGCTACCTCAAAGAAATGTGGTCTCATTGGAATACTATGATTGCAGGATATGCATGAAATGGGTTTATTGAAAAAGCTTCAAAAGCTTTCAAGCAAATGTAATGATAGATGTAAAGCTAGACTCCGCAACCTTTGCCAACTCATCCTCCTTGTATGTACCAAAATGGGAGCTTTGGAACAAGGTATGGACATCCATCGCAGATAAAAGGATAGAGGAGTTTTGTCTGATGTTGTTGTAGCTACCTCAGTAGACATGTATGCAAAATGTGCAGACATAGACATGGCACATGAACTATTTGATAGAATGCCTCAAAGAGATGTCATCTCATGGAATGCCATGATTGCAGGATATGTAAAATGTGGAAGCATAGAAAAGGCACCTGAACTGTTTGACAGAATGCCTCAAAGAAATGTGCTCTCATGGAATACCTTGATTCCAGGGTATTCTCAAAATGGATTTGTTGAAAAGGCTTTAGAAACTTTCCAGCAAATGCAATTGGTAGGCGTAAAGCCAGACTCTACAACCTTTGCCAGCATCCTCCCAGCTTGTGGCAAATGAGAGCTTTGGAACAAGGTATGGACATGTATCAAAGCATAAATGATAGAGGAATTTTGTCAGATGTTGTAGTTGCAACTGCTCTGGTAGACATGTATGCAAAATGTGGAAGCATAGACAAGACACATGAACTATTTGACAAAATGGCTCAGAAATGTGGTCTCATAGAATGCCATGATTGGAGGATATGCACAAAATGGATTTGTTGACAAGCCTTTAGAAACTTTCAAGCAAATGAAATTGGCAGTTGTAAAGCCAAAATGGGAGCTTTGGAAGAGAGTATGGACATCCATCAAAGTCTAATGGAAGGGGAAATTTTGTGAGATATTATAGTTGGAAATGCTCTGGTAGACATGTATGGAAAATATGGAAGCATAGACAAGGCATGTGAACTGTTTGACAAAATGCCTCAAAGAAGTGTTTTCAGTTTTGTTTTTGTTTTGAGTATTTGGCAATCTAGAATATGATTTTGGCTTTGTAAAATTAGATGCATAGAGTGCAATGGAGATCACTACTTATATTAATTGTTGGGGTATCTGTCAAAGACTTATTTTATGATAACATGGACATTTAATTGAATTGTTTTCATAAAACCTACATATGATGAAATAAAAAGCTAAGAGGAGGAGGTAGAGAAAGACAAAGACAAAAGGTGAGGAACAGTTCAAGTAAATAGAAAGGTGCTTGACCAATAGTAAATGGGAGAGGGGGCTCACAATTACCCTTGCCATTTTGTGTAGTTCTTTTGTTTGGATTAATTGTATTATCTTTTGCCTATGTTAGGTTAACCATTTAATTACACATTCTAGATTCAATATGTAATTTTATATAAGTGTATGTAGATTTTGTGTCATTAATGGTTAGATATTTATAATGTTGTTTCACATCCCTTTGCTTGGTGAACTAGCTAATAAATTTCTGAATTCGTGGATATTTTTTATATTAATTTGATTTCAATCTATTTGGTTTTAATAAGAAATAAACTAGTATAATTTATTTACAAGTGCCTTAATGTTGTAGTTAGTGGTTATGCCTGACACTTGAAAAACTTGCATAATGAGGTTTATAGATTGATGTTAGAGAGAAGAGAATAATATTTGTGTATGTAAAAAAAATCATGATTTATATTGCATTGTAATTGCACATTTGTGGTACATTCCAAAATTGTGCATGATGAGATGTATAAATTAATATTAATGAGATGAGAGATTCAAGGTGGTTAGGAGAGAGCTAAATAGGGCACTTCATAAGTGTTTGGAGTGATAATAGGACTTAAAATAAGAACTCCAAATGATGAGGGGAATTTTATAGATACACAATGGGAGACATCACAGATTAGAAAATAATATTATAATTATATTCATAATATGGTCAAATTGACTACTTTATTCACTTGTTGTAAACGTAACAAATGACACTAAAGTTAAATTCTATCTAGTGAGATAGGAACTGAATAATTTTACATTTGTCATATACCTAGCAAATGCTAGTGAAGACTAAATTCCACATGCCACATCTAATGTTTGTTTACAATCCTTAATCACAACTACATTAAGAATCTTAAATTTTGGTACTTGATTCATGTCAAAATTTTATAATGGGGCATTCATTTCATAATGTCCAAATACTTATGAGTTGTAGCTAACAATTTTTGTTTAGTTGATTTAAAAATGGAATGTTATCATAAGCATACATGTTTGTAGACAATGAAGGCAAGAAAAATAGTTTTTTGGAAAGAATCTAGAATGATGAACTTTAATTCTTCATCTCACGCAAATGCATTTGACAACTTTATGTTTATAAGAGAACATACATTTCTAAATTATTATAGGTCTTCATAATGAGTGTTTTTTATGTTTACAATAGAACAAAATTTGTTATGAAGCACCAAATATGTCTTTATAGACAATATTGTATATGCTTGGTCTCCAAACAAATATTGGAAAGGACAAATACTTATACTAGATTTTTGAAGGGGATTATACATGACCACCTAAATCAAGAAAATAACATGTATAAAATTATCATTCAATTTTTTTAGGATGTAAAATGTCATAAAATAATAATTGACATGACGGTTGTTAATTAAATGTTTTTATCGATGTAGCTGACTTTCATGGAAATTGTTTTCACTATGTATGGCATAAACTATTAGAGATTGATGATTTTCTTTATCAAAGATGGTCAATCTACCTTATACAACTCTTATTCTTCGTTTGGCAAAAAGACTTATGGGAGAGGGTCTATTAGCATTATGGGAATACATTAGTTGGAGCATCCTATTCTTCCTTGTTGAGAAGTGTGAGCAAATTAAACATTTGATCAGAGCTCTTGATTATCTTCTCTAGCAAACTCCAACCTATAATGGATATACATATTCTCATTCCATGCATGGGTTCATGCTCAATATGAAGAAAATAAGAATATTATTATATGAGCATTCAAACTCAAAATAGTCATACTTATATGAATGTATTTTCCACTCTTGCTAGTGGTCGAGCTAGATATAATTTTCTTTGGTATTTTAAAATTAATGATCTCAGAATAAAAATTTTAGACTAATGATTTTCTAGTTTCATAATTTCTTAGACTAATCATGTAACATGATGTTGTGATGAATTTTTTGACTATGTACAGGTGTTTTCTGACATGGACGTGCCAACCAAGTAGAAGGGGGTATATAGATTCAAAGGAAATTCTTTCCAAGTGTTTTAGTGATGGTGCATGAGTGATAATAGGGGGATAATAGAGGAACCAAGATCAACTATAAAGACAACACGAGTGATCTTTTTTCCTAGAGAAATGGCTTGAGATGAATTTCTAGGATAAGGCACCTTGGGTAAATAAGGTGGGATGATGAGGGATTCCATATTTTTAGGGAGAGATGAATTAACCACCTAATCGTGCCACTAAGAAGGTGACTAATTAAATGGTGCCAAGATTTTGTATGGCATAGGGAATCTCAATGGATGAAATGATTTCCTAACAATAGAAACATTTTGGATGAGTATTTTAAAACTACCATATAATTAGTCAATAGTGTCTAAGAGAGAAGAGACTCAAAAGAATGTATTACCAATAGAAGAAGTCATTGGAAGAAGGTTGTAAATCTATCACCACTCATGTATGGTCTTATTCAATGCATAGACTAGTGAAGAACATATCATATTAAGGGAGTTGAGGAAGGTTTAGATGAGGTATATGCTTAGGTTGAAACTAGTGAAATAATATTTTGTGGCTATGCATTATGTCTATGTGATTTGTGATGTTATTAAATTGTGATGATCTATGTCTAGGCCAGAGTTCTCAATGTGGTTATTGTGTGAATATGCCATTCTATGTTTGTGAATTCATGAGTCTCATGGTCTCATGTCTAAGTTGGTGTTATGCCCACATTTCCCATGCAGTCACAACACGCATTCACGCGTGTCATGTCCACATGTGTCATGTGGTCATGATACGAACTATCAAAAAATTTTCTTTACTACCCTGTAAACCCTCTTATACGCGTAAGCGTGCTCGGTGGCGTACGCTTAAGGCAAAAATAATATAGTTGACGGCGGTGTACCAAATACATGTGCGCACACCCTAGACAAGGAAACGCGTGGTTCCCTGACTTAGGTTAAACTCACAAATTATATTTGAACAATAGTTGTTTTAGGAGATAGATCATTTTTCAGTAAAGCACGGTCATTTGTTCTTCTTTCCATTTTCTAGAATTTAATACTAATTTCTTCTCCTTCAGACTTAGCATTTTCAACCAAACCCGTTCATTTGCCCTCTCTTCCTTTTCTTGAAATTTAATTTTGCTTGTATTTCTATCACGTTCATTTTACCGTTTCTCTGAAATTTAATTTAATTATATATATATACCGCCATTATCTCAGTTCACTTAACTCTCAATTTCATTCCTTAACTATAAAGAAAGTATAGAATAATTTAAAAAATAGGGCAATGAGTTAATTTTATTTTTACAAATATAAACATTGTATTTTCTGAATTGCAACTCTGAGTTTAAGCATCTATTCAATTCGTATTATACATTATGCATAAATAAATCCCACTTTCCTTGATTTAAGATTTCTATTTCAAGTCAAATGTTTTAAACTACATATAGTTTGCCTTCAAATGAATAGTGAAAAGTGAATAGTAAAAGTGAATAGTGAATAGTGAAAAGTGAATAGTAAATAGTGAAAAGTTAATAGTAAATAGTGAAAAGTGATAGTGAATAGTGAATAGTGAATAGTAAAAGTGCATAGTAAAAGTGAAAAGGTGCCCACTCTAGGATGAGACCCTCAAGGTGGCAGTAATTTCAAAAGCAATACTGCAACCCAAATTTCATTTATTTCATGGTGGGGATATTTTTGAACACTTTTACAAAGTTAATTAAAACATCAACTAACTCACAACATTGCAAGTAGAAGAAGAAGGAACTAGATAATTTTAATATCCTTTTAAAAACAAATTTTCTTTTCATTTTCTTAATTCTAAATGGTAAAACTTAATGAATAAGAATATTACAACTATCAGCCCAAGAAAAGAGAGGATTTCCTCACAACTCCAAAAATAACAATTTTTACAACAATAGGGAGATAATTTTCTCCTTTTGGAAAAATCGACAAGGAAGGAGCTATTAAAAGATTAGGCTCTCCTTAAGACTTAAAGAAAATAAAATATTTTCTAATATCCAATAATCTTCTCCAAGCTTCACAATAAGCTCCAAGAATACCTGCATAACACACAAGGAAAGAAACACCACACAAGCTGCTCTCCTCCCTACCGTAGACCCGCAAGAGGGTCACCCCCGAGCTAGGGAGACCATCCACATACCCAGGGTAGAATAGACTTAAACACATCACAACATTGAATAACAACAACAAATCAAATAACACACACACACACACCCATGGTATACTCACATTACAATGAACCAGCTTTAGGTGAGTTCAGGAGGGTAGGGGAGTAGATAATCTCTACCTCTAGGTGCCATCCTTTCACAAATTATCACAAGGCCTCAAGCCAATAGTATAATCTTCCACAAGGCCTCAAGCCTTCCAATGAATCAAGTAACCAAGGATATCCAAACAGGCTCTCAAGCCAATAAGCCCTCAAGGCTAAAAATAGTACTAATTTGCCCTCAAGGCATATCATGTAACCAGAACTAGGATGACACCCGAGGAGGGTCACACCTCCCCTCCCTAAACATGATGAGCATTACCTTCCAACTGGAAGGAGCTCTCTCTACACCCCAAAACAAAACCCAAAAATAAATAGAAAGCTCAAAGAAGACATTGCAAGACTCTTTCAACAACCAAGATATAAACATGCATATCAAACATTAGATCACACAAGAGGATAGAATTTGTTCACCAACCTTCCAAAGCCCAGTTATGGAAAAATCTGATGAAGAGCTCCTCTCTACTTCCTTCTCCAAAATCTCTTTCTTTTTCCTCCAATATCCAACCCTAAAAATAATCTCTCTATGATCACAAGCAAGGGATAATGTATGGAGGATATATGATGGCTAGAATAATTTTGGCATTATGAGGCTATGAAGAGAAGAATAGAGAAAGAATTGGGCATTATGAGGATACCAGAAGAAGAATTCCTAGAGGAAATTGGGCATGATGAGGATGCAAGAATGAAGTCCCCCTGCAAGAATGAAGTCCTCTCCTGCAAGAATGAAGTTCACCTGCAAAAAAAATGAAGTCCCCTGCAAAATTCTTGTCTTCCTAATTGCTTAGAGAAGGGTCTCATTTATAGATTTTTGGAGAAGGGAATGGAAGGTGAGGATCAAGAGTTGAGATCAAGGGCTCACATTATTTATAAATTTTAAATTCATAGTGGATGAATTAAAAATTTATTTTTTAAAAGATGTAATATTTAAATAATCCCACTATCCCAAGTGGAATTAATAAAATATCCCCACTATCCCAAGTGGAATTAATAAAATATCCCCACTATCCCAAGTGGAATTAAAAAATATCCCCACTATCCCAAGTGGAATTAATAAAATATTCCCACTCATTATCCATTATCCCTAATGGACTTAAAACAATTAACCCCACTCAAGAGGTTCCCCATTATAGCCCAAATGTAGAAATAAAATACAATAAGTAAACTAAAATAAAAGAAAGTGAGTGACACACCACCCTCATTAAGGGGAACCACACCAAAAGAGAGGCACAAGGAGACAAGCACTCCATTATTAGGGGATCATGGAGTTGCTCCATGATTTGGAAGTGGGCCTGAATGTGGATTCCACTCGTCCCATTGTCCCCATGCTTCCAAATTCGTCACTTAACTTCACCCTGAAGTTGAAATGACCATATGGAGGTTATCCCAAGGTTATCCTAGTCAAAAAGGTCCCTAGACCCATGGGGTATAACCTAGGGTTGTTTTAAACCTAGTTAGGACTCCCAGAGTCAAGTAAAAACACAAGAAGAGGGTCAAAAAGAAATAAAGTTAAAACAAGATTCAAAACACATCTCTTACCACACATATCACAATATAATTAATTCAGAAGATAGAACTATTTCCCTTAACCTCATGCAACATTTCAACAATACAACATTACAACAATTTACCAAACACAAGGTTGATCTTAGTTCCTCATGGAACTAGATCAGCTCACAAGGGAGACAACATAGGGTGTGGAATGATCTCCTGTATTTGTGGTATTGTTAGAAATACCTACACACTCAATTTCAAAGTTAATTCCACATATAAATATCATAGCCGAAGCAAATTTAATACATGCATTTCTAAAGCATACCACAGTTCTTATAAACATAATGAAATCACTTGACAATTTTCTATCTAACATCACCCAATTAGTTTTCCTTTAACATAATAAGATTTTAATAGTTTGAAAATCTGGAAACAACAGTCCCATAAATATAAAAATACCAACAACAGTAAGCTAAATAGTCACATGTACGGAAATGAAAAAGTGTAGGCCTCATAGTTGGGATCCTCGTGTATGAGTGATATGTTGTAGCAAAGTATGCATGTGATCCTAGAAGGCTTAATGAGTACATGTTCATTTTTATTAGGATATTATAGTGTTTTATTGTCATTTGGTAAAGTTGATTACGAATCCTCTAAGGCTTGATACCTTCCTATTGAAGTATTACTTTATATTATTATTTGGGTTAATTTGTAGGACATGTGATATGATTCTATAATGTTCTAGTGAATGAACCTAACTACCTAGAACTATAATTGACCTAGAGTGAATGATCTAGACAATTGGAGACATGGATGGTTAGAGGCTAAAGTATAGAGGCTATGTAATTGGGATTAATTTGGCAAGTAATTATTTTATATCATAAATTGAGCATATTCCCTAGCTATAAATCAAGTCCTATGGATTGTCAAAATTATTTAAGAGATAACTATGTAAAACCCATGGATAAATCATCAAAGGAAGTATTACAAAACTCTTTGAGGTAAATTCTAATAGCCTAGATTGAAACCACTATCCTATGGCTCTTTGCAAGATTCAATGATCTAAATTCTAAATAATTTAAGTATAGGAGGTTGTTGCTTGAATTAATTATAATACGTCTTAGAGTCCCTTCATAAGAATTGCTCTATCAAGGCTATGCTTTGAGACTTGCTTCCTTTGTAATATTGAAGCCTATTTTTGTTTCCAAGTCTAAATAACTCTTGACCAATAATTCTTGAAGAAAATTCCTGACTATGGATGTCATAGAGTAAATATATATTGGACACATGTCCCCAAGAGAAAAGAAGCCTTTGCAAGAGTCCCAAGTCAAGAAAAACCCTATCCATTACTCTATCAAGTGAAATCTAAGTCATTGATTAACAAGAGTTAATCATGCGATGATCCCTATCCTCTAAGTGGGAATTTGAATGCTTCCCTTGTAAAAAACTAGAATTAAAATTATGCTAAGTTAAAATTACAAGGAGCCTTGCATCCACTAGGAGCTTCAGAAATAAAGAAGTGTCAAATCCAAACATGAGATCTATAGGAAATTTTAAATATAATCACATGACAAGATTCAAATTGAGAACTCTAATAAGTTAAGAATTTTAAGGATGCTTGTGTCCATGGTATGTTATTGTTCATAACGTCATAATACTTTTGGAACTGAGAGCCTGAGTATGTCAGAATGTATAAAGTTCCCACATTCCTGGTAAGCACTAGTGGATTTTCTAACTATTGATGTCCCAATTAATCTATCTCCACTAATTTTCCAGAGTGAATCTTCACATACATGCATTCATAGATAGATGACGGTTGGAAGCTAATCATTAATAAGTTCAAACTTGAGTGCACAAATTAGTCAAAGTTAGTAGGTGACATAGGTCTATGGAACTCTAAAGATAAATCCTTTGAGTTCCAAAACCAAGCTCTCAAATAAATTAGGATTGATAAAAAGTTTGTGCCTAAGATGTTGAGAGTCAAGAAAGAAACCTAACGATTGGGTGCATGCCATGTGTTTGTAACAAAGTTAACCCTAAGAAAACATGTGTCCTCTTTGGAGTACTTTAGATTACAACCTTAGGATTCTAGAACTGACTTACAATTATGTCATATTTAATAGGACTCTTGCATCCATTGAGTCCACAAATCTAATGCTATTAAATTTGTAGACCTAGATGCCTAATTAAACTAGGTTGTATAAAATGCTTTCACATCCATAAGCATAATTAAAGTATGTCAAGATGAGCTTGGATTTCATGAACATGAGAATGTACCAAATTTGGAGTTGGCCACATATTTCCATACTAATTTGTTGAAATTTGATGGTTCAACCCAAACTTAATATTGTCTTAAGACTTGTATCTCAATTGTTACCCTTCGTTAAGATAAAATAAGGAATTTTTTAGACCTAAACATGAATGTCTAGGCTCAATTTTATTAGCAAACTAAAGAATCCAAGTATGTCTATCTAAGAGAATTTCTAGATGACTTTTCATAGGGATTTATTGATGTTGTAAGACTACATTATTTTATATAATGTACGTGAAAGCTTAAGAAGTTCAATTTAAAAATAGTCTATTTTTTCCCAAGTAAAATGGGATTTCACATGTGGTATCAAAACATCATTTAATACTAAGGGCCTAATGGGCCATTAAGGATAAAATTTTAGGTTTAATTTTGATATTGATTAGGGATTGATCATGCAACTACTCTATTGATGCAAGTAGTAAGAAATCTAAAGTTCAAAAGTTAGTCTTTTGTAGTGTATCAATAGGCAAAAATTGTTATTCATTGTGGTTTCACAAGTTTGACTTCAACCATGAGGAAGAAGAAGAGAGAAGATGATAGAAGAAGGACAAGAGTAGTTCATATATGAGTTACTAAGCTTTGAGATGGAGGAAAAAGAGAAAGGGTGTTGGGAGTAGAGAAAACCCAATAAAATGGAAAACAAAATACTAAAATCAATTACAAAAGAAATACTCCACATTCAACATGAAATAAGAGATTGAATGTTGCCAAGGAAACTAACAAATTTTATAGTTGGATAGCATTGGAATGAGTAAAAAAGGAACCTAAAAGTGGGATGGGAACTAGTAAATTCTAAGGAAGAAACCATCTAAATAAATTTTCAAGAACATATCGAGATCAAATGTGGGGATTCCAAATTTAAATCAAGTCAAATAGATGTGGCAATACCAAGTGTTAGGAGGAATAATGTAGCACCTTTTATTTATTGAAGACCTCACTCCACCAAATGCAATCTATGGGATAATTTTATAATTATTTTTATTTTTAATGACAATGGAGTTGCTTCAATTAAAATCTTCCCTACTATTATAATGCATACACAAAAACATTCATTTATAATTTTAGATGTACCTTGGGACCTCAAGTATGATACTATTAATGATAGTTACAAAATGATTTAGCTTTTATAAGAATATTTGGCACTTCATAGCAAAGTCCCTTCTTCTATTGTAAAAAGTAAAAACACTCATTATAAAGACTTTTTAACATATAAATATATGTTCTCTTATAACCATAAAGTTGTCAAATTATGCATTTGCATGGGATGAAGAATTAAAGTTCATCACTCTAGATTCTTTCCAATAAACAATTTTTCTTGCCTTCATTGTATACAAACATGTATGCTTATGATGATATTCCATTTTTAAATCAACTAAACAAAAATTGTTGGCCAGAACTCATAAGTCTTTGGACAATATGAAATGAATCCCCCATTATAAAATTTTGACATGAATCAAGTACTAGATTTCAAGATTCTTAATGCAGTTGTGATTAAGGATTGTAAACAAACATTAGATGTGGCATATAGAATTTAGTGTTCACTAGCATTACTAGGTATGTGACTAATGCAAAATTATTCAATTCCTATCTTACCAAATAGAATTTAACTTTAATGTCATTTGTTAGGTTTACAATAAGTGAATAAAGTAGTCAATTTGACCATATTATGAATATAATTATAATATTCTTTTCAAACCTATGATGTCTCCCATTGGGTTTCTGTAAAACTCCCCTCATCACTTTGAGTTCCTCTTATTTTAAGTCCTATTATCACTCCAAACACTTATAAAGTGCCCTATTTAGCTCTCTCCTAACCACCCTGAAACCCTCATCTCATTAGTATTAATCTATACATCTCATCATGCAAAATTTTGTAATACCACAAATATGCAATTACAATGCAATATAAATCATGATTTTTTTACATATACAAATATTATTCTCTTCTCTCTAACATCAATCTATAAACCTCATTATGCAAGTTTTTCAAGTGCCATGTGTAACCACTAATTACAACATTAAGACACTCGTAATTTTTTTTACTTATTTGTTATAAATTATACTAGGTTATTTCTAATTAAAACCAAATAGATTGAAATCAAATTAAATTAAAAAATATCTGTGAATTCTCAAATTTATTAGCTATTTCACCAAGCAAAAGGATTTGAAAAAATATTATAAATATCTAACCATTAATGACACAAAATCTACATATACTTACATAAAATTACATATTGAATCTAGAATGTACAATTAAATGGTTATCCTAGCATATGCAAAAGATAATACAATTAATCTAAACAAAAAACTATACAAAATGGCAAGAGTAATTATGAGCCCCCTTCTCCCATTTCCTATTGGTCAAGCACCTTTCCATTACTTGAAGTGTTCTTCACCTTTTGCCTTTCTCTCTCCGTCTCTTGCTCTTAGCTTTCTGTTTCATACATATGTAGGTTTTATGAAAACAATTCAATTAAATGTCCATGTTATCATAAAATAAGTCTTTGACAGATACCCCAATAGCGAATATAAGTAGTGATCTCCATTGCACTCTATGTATCTAGAAATTTTACAAAGCCAACATCATATTCTTGATTGCCAAATACTCAAAACAAAAACAAAACCAAAAAAATTCTAGAAACTAAAAATAAAACCTTGTTCCTTCATTATTACTATAGGTCTGACATGGTGCAGATTATTATAATGCAAGCCTATTTTTCCATTTAGCATCACCAATCATCTCCACAAGAACATTCTCCTTGTTTAAAATGTTGGACACAGATTGCATCTCTCACAACAATTTCTCTTGCAACAATCTTGGAGACAAATTTTGTTGTAGTGTGCAATCAACACATACTCTAAGGTTCTTCACAACTCTAATAGTTGTTCTAGGGGGCATTTCTAACAAACCAAAAACAATTGCCAACTTTTCACTATGGTGGCAGAGAAATAATTATTTTTCCTCCTTTTCCACATCACTAAGTAAATGTCTTGAATCTGGAAAGTACCCTGCTACCTTCATCTCCCAAGCCAATTTCTCCAACTTTGCATAGATCTCCTATGTGTGTGGATGCGATCTATCTCCTACACAAAAAACACATACCATTTTATGGCCTTCAATCCAACTACATCTAGGGATCTTTTTAATCCCTTTATCTCTCATCAATCTCCTTACCATTTGAACCTTACACCACTTACTCACTTCTGCATATATGTTTGAGAGAAGAATATAAGCCACAACATTTTCGTTGTAAATACTCCTAACCCTATATTCATATGTGATCTGCAGGCTCCAAGAAAACACATCCACACAACCACCACTAGTTTAACTAGTATCTTAACAATAAAGTTTAGGTTGTCCTCAACATAGCTAGCACGAGCAAGAAGGTCAACCATGCAGACATAATGATCAATTGTAGGTGTAATGCAATAAGGGTTACTCGTGTGATTGAAGTATGTACAATCCTTATCCAGTAAAACTGCATGGTTGCATGCACATAGAACACAAGCAAAGCTTATAATGTCAGGATATGTTCTAGAGTGCTTCATTAATTCAAAGATTTTGAGAGCATGCTTACAAAATCCATTTTTTTTGTATATCCTACAGTCATCTCATTCCATGAGACCACACTTCTTTGAGGCATTTTGTCAAACAGTTCACATGCCTTGTCTATGCTTCCATATTTTCCATACATGTCTACCAGAGCATTTCCAGCTATAATATCTCACAAAATTTCCCCTTCCAATATACTTTGATGGATGTCCATACCCTCTTCCAAAGCTCCCATTTTGGCTTTACAACTGCCAATTTCATTTGCTTGAAAGTTTCTAAAGGCTTGTCAAAAAATCCATTTTGTGCATATCCTCCAATCATGGCATTCTGTTAGACCACATTTCTGAGGCATTTTGTCAAACAGTTCACGTGCCTAGTCTATGCTTCCACATTTTGCATACATGTCTAACGGAGCAGTTGCAAGTACAACATCTGACAAAACTCCTCTATCATTTATGCTTTGACGGATGTCCATGCCCTGTTCCAAAGCTCCCATTTGGCACAGGCTGTGAGGATGCTGGCGAAGGTTGTAGAGTCTGGCTTTACGCCTACCAGTTGCATTTGCTTGAAAGTTTCTAAAGCATTCCATGAGAGCACGTTTCTTTGAGGCATTCTGTCAAACAGTTCAGGCGCCTTGTCTATGCTTCCACATTTTTCATATCCTGCAATCATGGCGTTCCATGAGATGACATGTCTTTGAGGCATTTTGTCAAACAGTTCATACCTTGTTCCAAAGCTCACATTTTGGCACAGGCAGGGAGGGTGCTGGCAAAGGTTGTGGAGTCTGGTTTTATACCTGCCATTGCATTTGCTTGAAAGCTTCTAAGCTTTTTCAACAAACCCATTTCATGCACATCCTGCAATCGTAGGATTCCAACGAGACCACATTTATTTGAGCAGCTCGACAAGCGCCACGGACACGAGATCTTTTATGCGATCAAACACTTCAGGGCATCCTTGCGCGGGAACTATCAAACGAGTTTCAATTTGAATTGGGCTTAAACGGTTGGAAGACGGAAATGGGCGTTGGCGAAAAGAACGGGCCCACATGCCACCTAAGCAGTCAAAGCTTAGAGTGTGCTGTTTAAGCCCGGCCCATTGGGATGGATAGTTCTCTTCATAAGATCTAGACTAGTGGTAACTACTACTAGTACATTACCTGTGGAAGGTATTTCTTCTACAAATCCATCATTGAATAGTGCTAATATCACATTCAAAAACACTCTTCAATCGATGGTAAATTCATCAGCAGGCACTCAAGCAGAATCTATCTTTGGTGAGGCAAAATAATTATTTGTAGAAAATTTGATGATAAACACAACACAACAAGATGAATCTTCAATTATATTTGAAAGTGGAAATCTTGTAAATATGTTAACAATTACGGGAGCTACAGCTTTGCAACTTTCTGATGTTGCAACTCTTGTTGTGGGTTACATGTACACTTGGAACAACAATTGCTCAGCGAGTGGCTTTCTTCTGGTCTTCATTGCTAACAAGCTCCTTGTTACATCGGCTTGTGGGGATCATATACATGTTACAGATAAATGTTTCGTTAGTCTTCTTAGAGGGGTTCTTCGTCCTAGGGTTCTATATTTTCTCAGAGATCCTGCTGATCCAAACTATAATCCATTTCATGATCTTATTGATGATCCTTTACATAAACATGCCCGATATATCATTGTCAGATCCCTTCACTGAGATTCCTGCAGACATGCTTCTGTTTCTAATTTGCATTCTATTTTCCATTGAGCATCTCAAGCCACGGGGAACAATTAAGAAATTACTATTCCACTGGTTTACGATGGTTGGGTGGATGCTTGGTTTGACGGATTTTTACTACCAAATCCTGAGGTGCAAAAGGAATTTAATGTTGAGATTGGAAACTGTACCTCCTCACTGAGTGTTAATCGCACGTTTAATACGTTGAGGTTAAGGCACCATACTAAACGCAGTCACATGGAACAAATTTGAGGTTGAGCTTTTTGATATACTTAAGGAGTCGTTTGGCAATGGGAGAAAACGGAGATCTAATATTTGCAAAACTGCCCAAAAGCTTATAGCCGATAGAGGTGTTATATCGGCAAGTTAGGAGTTTTGGAAACTATCCGATAGCTGATAGATGTGTCGTATCTGCAAGTTAGGAATTTTGGAAACTCGTCGATTGTCGATAGATGCGTCCCATCAGCAAAATTTAATTTCTCGAAACTCGGCGATAAGTAGCTTGGAACACAATCTGCAACTTTGAAGTTTTTCTCTATCGGCAGGTTCAATATTCTCCTAACTCAGCAATAGCTGATATAGAAAACATGCAGAGTATTTGTGTAGGAATAAGCATGTCTGCATGCATGAATGCGAGATGCCAGGAATATGTGAAATATTTACACACTCCAGATTATATTTTTTGACACTCCCCCTTAATATGGAGTCACAAACCACTTTCATATTGTATCTTTGGAGTTGTTTGCAGCTGTCCAAAGTTGTCTGGAGCTTTCTTTCAAGAGCTGAAATCTAGAGCTGTCTACAATGCCCAAGCTGTCTCTCAGGCATTCAAAGCTCTCCTTTGATAGTGCCTTAGTGAATATATTAGCGAGCTGCTGCTTGGACCTATAAAACTGTAGTTTGATCTCTCCATTCTTCACTAACTCCCTTATGAAATGATACTGAATCTCAAATTGTTTGCTTCGTCCATGGAAGACTGGATTCTTGGTCAAGGCTATGGAGGAAACATTATCACAAAATATGGTTGTGCCATCTTCTTGTTGTTCTTTCAAATCTGCAAAGATCCTCCTTAACCAAATAGCTTGACATGTTGCTGCATTTGCTGCTATGTATTCAGCCTCTGTTGTGGAGAGAGAAACTATGAGCTGCTTCTTTGATGCCCATGAAATGGGTCTTGAACCCATGTGGAACACATTCCGATGTGCTCTTCCTGTCATCTACACTTCCTGCCCAATCACTGTTTGTGTAACCAACCATCTCAAACTCACTTGATGCGGTGTATATTATGCCATAGCCTTGTGTGCCATTGACATACCTCACGATCCTATTTCTTGCTTGCCAGTGTGTGTCCTTAGGTTTTTCCATGAACCTAGATATCAAGCTTACCACGTACATTAAATCAAGCCTTGTAGCAATCAAATACATTAGACTACCAACCATACTCTTGTAGAGGGTTGGGTTAACTTCATTGCTACCATCCTCCTTGCTCAGTTTCAGACCTGTAGCTATTGGTATTGGAGCAGGCTTGTTCTTCTGTATCTTAAATCTTTTCAAAATATGTTTGGCATAGTTAGTTTGCGAAATAAATATGCCAAGCACAGTTTGTTGGACCTCAATGCCAAGAAAATATCTCAGCAAACCTAGGTCAGTCATTTCAAACTCTTTCTTCATCACCTCTTTGAAATCAACAATGAAGAGGTCACTATTACTAGTAAAAATTAAATCATCTACATACAAAACAACAATTAAAATCTCACCATTGGTTGCTTTAATGTAGAGCGTGGGCTCACTACCACTTTTGCTAAAGCCATTATGAAGTAGATAGGAATTTATCCTATTATACTATGCTTGAGGTGCTTGCTTAAGCCTGTAGAGAGCTTTCTGGAGCCTGTATACTTTGTCTTCATGCCCTAGGACTTCATAGCCAAGTGGCTGCTCCACATACACGTCCTCCTTCAATACTCCATTCAGGAAGGCTAACTTCATGTCCATTTGATATACCTTCCACTTGTGCAAGGTTGTAATTGCTATGACTGCCCACATGGTCTCCAACCTTGCAATTGGTGCATATGTCTCATCATAGTCTCTTCTAGGCTATTGTTTATGTCCCTTAACAACTAGCCTTGCTTTATGTCTCTCTATCTTTCCCTCAGCAATACTTTTGGTCTTATAGACCCACTTCACTCCAATCACCTGTTTACCCTTGGGTAAGGTTGTTAACTCCCATGTCTCATTCCTTTCTATTGCATCCAACTCTTCATCCATGGCCTTACACCATTTTTCTTCCTTCGCAACCTTTTCAAAGACTGTTGGATCACCATGAGAGAATAAAGCAAAGTCCAGACTTTCATCTAAATCATCATACCTAGTGTCTTCATAAATCTGCCTCACACTCCTTGTCTTTCTTGGCATTAGAGAAGCGAGCGTAGGACATGAACTGCTTCTGGAGTTACTACTGCTTGACTCCAGAGTGCTCTGGAGCTGACTGTGCTGCTGTAGTCTTGAACTGGCTCAATCTGAACTGTTCTGGGAATGGCTCCTAAGAGCTCCAGAGATGGATCCAGAGTGCTCCGGTGCTAAATCTGCGTCACTGCTAGAAGTTCCTACTTCATTTCCACCTTCCTCATCATCTATGGGCATCGTTGTTGAGATACCTGTGGTGGTGTCGACTGTGCCATCCCATGATTCATTCTCAATGAATTCAACATCCCTGCTGATTATGACATTCTTGGTAATAGGGTTGTATTACCTGTAGCCTTTTTATTCTTTGATGTACCCAATGAAGATGCACTTTTCTCCTTTGTCATCAAACTTTTGTCTTTTCTCCTTAGGCACAAATGCATATGCCACGTATCCAAAAATCCGTAGGTGCTCCACACTCCATTTATCATTTTTCCATGTTTCTTGTGGAATTCTATCCCATACAGCCTTCGTGGGACTTCTATTTAGCAGATACACTGATGTTGCGACTACCTCACCCCAATAATCATTTGACAGTCCTTTTGCCTTCAGTACGCTTGCTGCCATCTCTGTGATGGTTCTATTTTTCCTCTCAGCAACTCCATTTTGCTGTGGAGTATACCTTGTTGTAAACTATTTATGAATACCTTCATACTTGCAGAAATTTATAAATTCTTTAGAGACATACTCTCCCCTTCTATCCATTCTAAGGACCTTAATATAATGGCCACTTTGCTTCTCAGCCAAGGCCTTAAACTCTTTGAACTTCTCAAATGCTTTAGATTTATTCTTCAAGAAATAAATCCAAATCTTTTTGCTGTAATCATCAATGAAGGTCATGAAATATACATTCCCACCTAGAGTGGAGCTCTTCATGGGGCCATATAAATCTGAATGCACCAACTCCAATGGTGCTCTTGCCCTCCTAGAATGCCCTGATTGAAAGGGTTGCCTGTGCTGCTTTCCTAAAATGCAGGCTTCACATTTCCTATCAGGCTCAACAATTGTTGGAAGCCCTCTAACCATGCCTTTTTTAGACAAAAGACTTAAACCAAAAAAACTTAAGTGCCCATACCTTAAATGCCAAAGTTTGGATGGGTCTTGGATGACTGTCTTGAAGGTTGACTGCTGAGCCACTATTGTAGATGCCATCTGGTTGACTATGGAGCCGTTAGAAGCTATCTGGAACTTGACAGGTGCAGGTCCAGAGAGCGCTGGGGACTGCAACCTAAGGGGGAACATCCTATTTTTCATCATCTGTACTACTGCAATAACCTTTGTGCTACCATCCCTATCATAGATGATGCACACCCCTTTCTCCATCAAGATTCTATAACCATTTTGGACCATTTGTCCAATGCTCAATAGGTTATGTTTTATGCCTGGGGCATAATAGACATCTTGGATCTGCATTTTCTCACCTTGTTTGGATAGGACTGTGATGATGCCTCTTCCTATGACAGGAACCTTTTGACTGTTCCCCATCATGATCTCAGACCTGACACTTTTGTCAATGGAGGCAAACAAATTTGCATTACCACTCATGTGGTCGCTACATCTGTTGTCCAAATACCATACTTCAGAGATGCTCTACTCAGCAAGGTTGCACACAATAAAGACCTTAGACTGATTTTCATTTTTAGCCTTGTTCTCATTTGCCACATTGACATTTTGACTCCCTTGGTCACGCTGTTTCTTCCTACACTCATTAGCATAATGACCAAACTTGTGACAGTAGTAACACTGCACATTAGATTTATCATACCTTTGGTTGGAGCTGCTACTCTTCTTGTTTTGGAAATCTGTTTGGGAGGTGCTGGCCTCCTCTTGACTGTTAGAGACTCCTCTTCCGAAGTTGCTTCTACCTCTGCCCTTTGACCTTTTCCTCTACCATTTCTTCCTCTTCTCCTTCCTCTCACATTTCCTTGTGTTTTGAATGCTTGCTCTAGGGAAGGAGCGGATCTATTTAGCCGCTGCTCATGGGTAAGAAGGGAACCCATCAACTCATCAAGTTCCATTATTGAGAGGTCTTTTGTCTCTTCTATGGTAATAACTATTGGATCAAATCTAGGGGGCAAACTTCTAAGGATATTCTCTATAATCCTTTGCTCATTCGTGGTTTCTCCATTTATCCTTAACTAATTTATCAAGGTGGAAACCCTTGTATGGAATTCTGAAATAGACTCATTGTCCTTCATCTGCAGGGTCTCGAAATCTCTCCTATGCAGCTAGAGTTTCACTGATCTCACCTTGTCAGTTCCCTTGTAATTGTTTTGCAATATTTCCCATGCTTCTTTTGCATAGTTAGCTGCTGCTATTCTAGGGAAAGTAGCCTCTGTCAAGGCTACCTCAATCAAACTGAGGGCTTTTGCATCATTTCTTCTTGTCTCCTTCAGTTGGTTCTTCTGGGCATTGGACAGGGCTGCAAAAGCATTTGGGTCAGTTACATCTGTGAACCCATTGACCACAAGATCCCACAAATCATTTGCAACCAAGATGGTCTTCATATTCTTTACCTAGACATCATAATTTTTCCCATCAAATATGGGTGGCTGTTGCCAACTCTTGTCGTCTCCTCTAGCCATACTTCTAAATAAAAAAAGGGAGACTGTTAATACCCAAAAAAACTTAGGGGTTTTTCTCAACACCCAGAAAGCTAAAACTCTAGTTCTACTAAACCTATAGCTCTGATACCATGTTAGAAGTGGTATGGTTGAGATACCACTCAAATGAGTAAGAATAAGACAAACAGAGAGAAAGGAGACACAACAAAACTTTGCACAAACATATATTTCTATTAATCAACAAAAACTATTTTACATAAAAAACAAATACAACTTAGAGCTACAGCTCTGTTTCCTTCTATCCTACAACTACTGCTCTCTCTGGAGCTATGGACATAACCACTGTCCCTTTCTATTTGGAGTTGCTCTGGTCTTTCCTCTAATTGTCTGTTGTGCGTGGCGAGAGCTGTCTGGAGCTCGACCCTCTGTACTCTCTCACTACTATATTCTTCATGTTGATGTTGCAACAAACATTCCTTCTTCTCTACACTACTATGTTGCTGCTGCTCACCATTCCTTCCTTTTGTCTTTTCCTTGCTTCCAAAAATCTGCCGCTCAAATTCAAACTCACCTACTACATTCAATGGAGACTGACTAGCATTAACCATTATTTGACGGGCCACCTGGGAGCATTAAGAAATTGGTCAAGGGCAGCAGGAAAGGAAATCTACGGAGATCTCTGACAGGGTTGGTGCATTAAATGCACACACACTCCAGATTAGATTTTCTGACAGATATTGACATTTAAGATCGCGAGTATAAATGGGGAGAGGTAGGAAAAGCAAGAAATAGGGTTTAGGGCATATCCATTTAGTTCTTTGTGCAGATTTTGGGCTATCATTAAGGTTGTTAAGAAGGGTATCAGTTGATAACAGAATGGTTTGATAGTGTAATCTCACAAGGAGGAGTGTTGGAGAAAAATGAGGAGCTGTTAGCATGGATAATGGAAATGCCCCTAAACTGAAAGGGTCAGATGGTTTTCTTTTACTGAAATAAAGAAGGCAATGGGTCTCTTTGAGAAAATTGTATAGATAGATTCTCAGGAAGCTAGATTGTGACAAGCCTCCCAGAATTCTGATGCTATGATCTAGATTTGATGGGGATTGTTGGCATTGTTGTTGAACAAATCCTATTAGCTGCAAATAATGCAAAGCTACATGGAGGAATATATTTGAAACTTGGTAGGCTTGTCCACAAGGTCATCAAAATATTTCCATCTTTAGAAGCAGTGCAATTAAGATGCATGCTCGACATACAGTCCTTGCATGCTTTGAACCTAGCACTTGATAAGGCAACATCCCTTATCCAACATTGTGTTTATTATAGAAAACTGTATCTGGCAGTTATTGGGGACTTAGGATAAAATTTGTAAAGATCAAAGATGCATTGAATCAAAGTTTAAGTGATCTTGAAGAAATGGTGCCATGAGATTTATCCAAGTAGATTGTTGAAATTGTTAAAAAGATTGAAGGAACAACATTTGCATTGGAACCACCAGAGAAGGAAGTTGGCAATGTAAGTATTGCTTTACTGTGATAGAGTTTTGGCAATTGTGGCAATTTTTCAGAACTAAAGGTTTTCAATCAAGCAGTTGATAGTTTGGGTATAGTGTCTCCAAGGGCTATGTTGAAACAAAGAAGAGCCTTAAAGAAGCTTCTTGATAAAGCTCAGGTTGAGGAAGATCAGAGGAAGATATCTGTTATTATTTATTTCTTACATCTTCTGAAGAAATATACAAAGCATTTTAGCTATGATTATCTAGATTATGATTCTAAAAACTCCAATGCACGGTTGTAATCAAGTAGAAGAGATGCAAGTGAAGCAAATTCTAGAAAAAAAATGTAATATAAGCATATCTGGACTTCCTCTAGTGGGTTTGGCCACCAAAGAAAGCATTAACATTTCAAACCATTGCCTCTCGAGGAATTTAGGTGTCCAATCTCATTGTAGCTAGTGTTTGATCTTTTCATTATTTCATCTAGCCAAACATACGAATGAGTGTGTTTAGAAAAGTGGAATCAGAAGATGGCCATTTTTAGCACAGTGCTCTAAATATTCTGTATAATATGTCAATAAATGACCTGTTTCCAAGCTGGCTCAACTTCTTGGCAATAGTGAACATACAGATAAATGCATCACAATTTTGCATAATCTTGCTAGTACTAAAGAGGGAAGAGCAACAATTGTGAGAACTAAAGGATGTATTCTATCCATAGCTAAACTACTTGACATAGGCAATCTTGAAGAATAGGAGAAAGCAGTAGACATTCTCGTATTGTTATGCACAAATAGTTTTGAATATAGTCATTTGGTGTTAAGAGAATGTGTTATTCTATCCTTGGTTACCATTTCTATCACTGGAAGTCCAAATGGAAGGGACAAGGCACATAAATTGCTAGAGTATTTTAGAGAGCGGAGATTAAGAAGTTATTCATGGAAGCCTTCTCAACTAGTTATATCAATTTCAGAAACTTTATTTTGATGAAGCTTTGTCACTAGGAGAATCAGATAAATAACTACGAGAGGGCATGAAGGAAAGGAGAAAATATTTTGTGGAGTTTTGGAATGACCTTTTATACACTTGATCGCTTCTATAAAGTAACAGAGAGGCATGCAAAAGATTATGGTGAATGGCAAAGTTTGCATACAACTATTCTTGATATGGTTAATCAAGGCTTGACACCAACAAAGAAACAATTAAAATCTTGCAGCGTAGGAGAGAAATGCCACAAATCCACCTAACTATCTTGGAGAATGAGGGAGGTGAAAGTTTGAAACCCACGAGAAACTCATCTTGATGTTATATTGGTGCTTCCTAGCAACAATGGCATACGAGAGTTTCTGAGGAGATCATCAATAAGGCTTTTGAAAGCTTAGATCCTCCATGTTATGGATATGGAAGTTATGGAAGATCCATAAACTCTTCCTTCAGAACTAGATATAGTTTTTAGAAAGGAAAGAATGGGAAATGTGAGTGAGAATTCATATAAAGAGGATTTGGGCACTCTATATCCTACATCTCTGTTAGACGAGGAAATCAAAGAGTTAACCAAAGAGTATTGATGACTCTACGGACCAACATATAAGGCATTAATCCAAAGAGATCTTGGAGTTCTCTACATTCCACCAGGGAAGTCCTCAATAAGAACTTGTTGTTGGCTAAAAATTTTTATTTTAAACCTACATCTGAAAATTTTCCCAAGGAATATCTTTTAGGGAAAATCATAGCTAGTTCAAGAATAAATTTTATGACTTTATCAAAATAAAATTATTAATTCTTCCAAATTAATTAATTTTATTAAAGTCAAAGTAACTTGAAATAAATATGGATTGCCTTTTTTAACTTTATGTTGAAGTATTTTTAAATTAGTTATTTAGGTCAAATAATTTTACCCCAAGTCATAGTGTCAAGAGATATTAATTCTTTTTAGAATTAATTTATATTGTAAGAGGGGTGAAATTATTTATAATTCCCAGTGGTGTGGTAGGGAAAATAACAAAGGCTGGCAGATTATTTTGAAAGTGGAAAAATAGTTCAAAAATGGGAGTTCCGTAAAAATGAGTTATGAGTAGTTACCAACTACTTGTGGGCCAGTAAATCTTTAAAAAGGCATCTACTTCATTGTAAAGGGGTTCCTCCCTCTCTAGAAAAATATTTTTCTGGAAGGAAGAATGGGGATTTTTTGGCAAACTTTGAGTTGTTGATGGATCATTTTATTTTTTGTTAAAAACATTTCATATATTTTTCGTATATGTATGAGTGGAAGTTCAAAAGAGTAGATTTTAGTTTCTTGTAAACTTTGAGTTACAATTTCTATGTTGCTTGTTCTTCCTGTGTTGAATATGCAATATCTATTAAGATAAATGCCTTGATTCATATCCGAAAATGCTGGAATGATCTTTATTTAGTTCACTGCTTTGAATCACTTTCTCCTATGTTTGAGTGTTCAGGCAGTGATTTCTTTTCATTTTATCACTTGAGTTCAATAGTTACACTATTGTTAGGAGGCTTTGTACTCATTTTGTTTTATAAATATTTCAAAAAAACCTCCTTTCCTACTTTCGGGTTAAAAGCACATCCCATTTTTAATTAGTTATCATACAAAGGAAGCTACTTCTTTTTAAAGAATGTAGAGAACAATTGTAAAAATCATTTACAAATTGTTCAATTGTTAGTACATTTGCCACCCCGAGTTGGGCAAGACATACAAAGATTTTTGGGTGCAAAATTTATATACTAACAATTAAAACACAAAATAATAAATAATCAAATAATATAAACATTAGGACTTGCAAGGTGTATGACACACCTAATCCCAATAGCCTTCGCCATAGCTAGTAGTTTCACATGAGAAGTCTAGCACACTCCAAAATAAGAGACTTTCATTACTAGTAGTTCCATATGAGAAGTTAAGAACAATCTCAAATAACAAAGAACCTTTACTTTACAAGTTTATTTTTGCATATGATATTTGCAATCCATTACTTCCTACAAAATTTCTATGCAAGTGGCTATGAGGACATTGTTGTTGTTGTAGTACATAAGGAGTTGCAACAAGTAGTCATTTTTAAATAGAGAATAATTCATTGCAAAAATTGCTATTTATAATATTTAATGAGAAAAGACAATGTAACTAAGAAAGAAAAACTTAATTACATGTGAGGAAGAGAGTATGTGGAATTTTTGCATGTTGTTATTGTTTAGGATAGAAAAGGGTGATCTAGCCTAAGAGATTAAACTAGGTCAAAACCCTTTTCTATTAAACATTAGAACACAAATTGAGCTTGGATGCTACCCATGGAGGAGAGCCAAACTATAACCTGGTTCTATTATTTTGTTGTATAGAGAAGAGTCAACCAAATTTAACCAAGATCTAGCAAGCAAACTAGGGCAAATGACCAAACCCTATTTGACAAAGATTTGCTAATAACTAACTATCATAAATAGCTATTAGAAATCCAAAAGTATAACAAAGATTAGGAAGTAGATTAGAAGCTGGATGTGGATTCGGAGGCACCAAAGACCGAGGTGCTTGGGTGCCTAGACCCTAATTAGGATTTAACAGAATCTCTGAGTTTCACCAGACCTGTACTTATAAATCCTTCCTTCTTCCTGGAGCTTGTCCTCAAAAACCCGTATCTTCGACCTACACACAAGAAAAGAGAAAAAAGTTGTGTTGTGTATAAGGGCTTGCCTTAGTCAAATCCTATGTTGGTGTTTCGACCTCCACTACAATGATGATTAGATCCAATAGTGCGTGCTCTAGTAGGACAGAGGCCAAATTTGTAGTATATGATAGAAATATGAATGACAATGATAATGATTTACCACAAGAAGTGAAACCCTAGTTGATGGAGATAACTCAAGATCATGTACCAACAAGGATAGTGATGAGAGGGCTTGAAACTTCCTTCAAGTCCTACGAATAATCTTCATAGCATCCACAAGTAGATAGCACCTCCAAGTATGAAGAGTACTTTAGGATAGAAGATCAAAACATGTGAACAAACTTTAATTTTGCATTGGCATCTTAGTGTAAAATGAATTGTAAAACTCCTTTATATATGCATTCTCGCTCATAAATGATGAATAAAACCAAATGGGGCTGACATATACAAACTAAGGAGGTGTTCTAAGCCGACACCATAGGAGAGGGGCTAAAGGACCCATCTAGGACTAGGGCACTTAGGCGCCTTGGTCCTTTAGCCCCACAAACTCTGGGGAGTGTCAACTGTTGTGGGCTTAGGCCAGTCCTAAGTTTATTCTATTGGGTTTATTCGTCGGGATCGAGATTTTATTATTTTATGCTTAAAAAGGTGTTAAAATAGGTCCTTATTAACAAAGGTAACATCTTAGGTCCAACCAGCTACCAAACTAGGTGTAAAATGCTAGTGTACACATTTTACTTTATAATATTTAGCCCCCACTTTAGCGTGGGTATGAACTTACATTCAAACTCACACTAAAGGAAGGAAAAGATAGGTTTCAAACACAAAAACATAGAAGCCAAAGAATTTTGCCCAGTTGTGGACTATAGTAACCCCCAAGCTTAGGATTCTAAGGTTGCAAACACATAAGCAAAGAGATTTTCAAACATGCAAGATATTGTAACATAATTCACACATACGTGTAGTACTAAAAAGCATACATAGGAATACACGCGAAAGACACAACACACAAAAAGAATACACACCATACATAATGCATGTACATGCTTGACACAAGTCATACACATAAGACATAAAGAATACATAGAAAACATATAGAAAGCATGATGAAGACACATAAGACACAAGTTCAAACATAATGCATAAAACAAACAAACATAGAAACAAACATAGGAACAAACACACAAGGCACATGACTTTGACACTAGCTTACTTTGTCACTAGGAGTCATGTGAAAAGAAGTGACTTTGTGGAATTACTAGGTGACCATGAGTAAGGAAAGCCGAATTACTAGGTGACCATGACAAGTCACATGAAGCACACGAGCTAGCCAACTTCGTTGTATATCGCTCATGGACCAAAAGGAAACATCACAAGCTAGTGAGGATCATTGAATCACTAGGTGAGTTTCATGCCAATGGTAATAAACGAGTATGTAACCAAAAGAGCATAGCGTGATGTATGCTTACTAGTAAAAATAACTCACTAGTAAGGACCACTGAATTACTAGGTGACCACAACAAGTCACATGAATCACACGGGATAGCCAACTTCGTTGTACTAGGTGGATCATAGACCAAAAGGAAACATCACGAGCTAGTGAGGGCCGTCGAATCACTAGGTGAGTTCCATGCCAACTATAATAAACAAGTATGTAACTAAAAGAGCATAGCAGGATGTATGCCCCCACCTTAAAGTGATTGCTAACTCCTATTAGGGAGCAATTGCTTTAAGGTAGAATAAAACAATAAGATAGGCACGAGAGATTTTCAGAAGCACATGCCCATATGATATGTGCTCCCAAAAACTACATCACAACAAGGGGTTGCCCCCCACAAAAGGTAAACCGGGGTGATGCTACGAGCATGATACACAATGGCTTGTGTATTCATGGTATGACGACGAGCATAGCATCAAGGTGCCACATAAATTAGAACATATAAGAAACAACAAGTTATGCTAAATAATAACACAAAGGGATCTACCTAACTAGTGTTAGTATATGAATGGTTGTATAATAGGAGAATTCTCAAGACTATAAATATTTGGAACTATCATCATCTGTCAACTAGTAGAACTATGGAGATAAATGGAGAAGTATCACATGAAATCAAATAAAAATGCTTTGGGTCAATAAGGGAGAATGCCAAAGCATCAAGTACACCTTGCATCATCCCCAAAAGACACAACAACAATGAAAATTATGACACATAGAAGAATGATAATATAAATAGAGAGAATGTCAAAACAAATTTTGGTCCCTTTGTATCCTTGTACCAAAAGGGCATCAAGGGTCATCCAAAGAGAGGTTAACAACAACACATACCTATAAAACATCAAGCAACACATTACAAGGGAAAACAATCACATGCACTCATAACATAAGTGAAAATAAGGGACCACACTTACGAGTCAACCTAAAGTAAATCATCCTCCTAATCTTGCTCATCATCCATTTGGATAGGTGGACAAGATGCAAGAGGAACTATAGAAAGTGTGGTGTAAGAACAAGAGCCATACATGTATCATTGTTATCTTTAGATTCATTATTGAAATATAGTACAATAGGTTCTATAGTGGCTTGTGAAGCTTTATCCTTCTCTATGGGAGATGGAATACTGGTAGATGTCTCTTTCACATTCATTGGTGATAAATGCTTGTGAGGAAGGAGATTCTCCTCTCCTACATGGCAAGGTGAGCTATAGCATGACGATGCTTCTTTCTTTCTCTCACAATTTTATTTTGCTTAGATTTATTTGTGATGTTTGTTAAGGGAACCATAGTATCTTCCAATGTGGGTCTTTTTTCTTCCTTTGCTTCAAGAACATTACAAGAAATAGGAGCAATCACTGAAGGCTGGGAGACCATGGGGTAGGGTTCCTAAATGTGGGCTACTCTTTCTTTGCAACTTGTGAAACAGGTGGAAGTACATGAGCATCCTTAAGCTGTTGAGAAACCTCAGGAAATAACATGCATGCAATTGATTGATTTCCACTAGTCTCCACAGAGGTGGGTGGTGCAAAAATTATATTGTGATTGCGGGGAGTTTTTTTTGTGCTCAGAGCTTGCCTCCTTGTCCTTGGAGGGATGGTGGAGGTGGAACCTCAGCATATCTATCAAATGCTTAAGGATGGGGAAGAACCTTTGATTTAGGATTAGCTTCATTCACCACTTGTGGGATAGGGTGAACTACTGTTGTAGCCTCACAAGATCAAGGAGGTTCGGGGACATCACAAGGAGGTATGTTACTAAGTGACAACTCTGCTATTTTCTTTGCTTTAAACTCTTGATATGACAAAAAAATCCTCTCTAGCTTGAGCAACTCTAATTGGTTTTGGCCAGAAGTAGTCAGGTGTAGAGTGTCCATGTCAATCAATGGGTTGGTATTGACTATGATGTACAACATGCACACGTCCCTCAAATGGAAAGTTTAAGCACTTATGAAGCATAGAGGAGACCGCCTTCATGGAGCAAAGCCATGGGTGACCAACTTTGCATGAAAAAAGTCTGATGTAGGGATGATGACGAATGTAATACCCAAGGTTCTTGGCCCAACCTTGACATCGAGGGTCAAGACACCAAGAGTTGGAAGGATAGATCCATAATATGCTCTAATCAAGATTTTTGATACATTGTAGTGATCACAGTGTAGACCATGCATGTAGAGAAACCCTTTAGTTACTACATTTACCATGCATATAGGATCTATCATAGCACCTCTTATAGGTTTATCATTGATTTGAATGGTGATGTAGAGAGATCAATCAAGAGCCTAAATAGTAGCATCATGAGGAGAAAAAGATATAGATGGTTCAGGTTTTACATGATCTTTATGAGGGCGGGCATCTACCATACAAGCATCGCCTTCATAGTCTTGTTCTTGAGATGTGTCCACAACATTAGATTCATGATGAGATAATGGATTTGTATAAATTTGAATATTTTGATTAGTTGGAGCCCCCAATTTATTTACTATCATTCACACCAGCAACTTGGATGACATTGGAATCAATGAGATCTTGAACTTCATGTTTAAAATGCATACATCTTTCAGTGTCATGACCGGTAGTGTGGTGGAATTGACAAAACACCTTCGAATCAAAGGAAGATGCTTGCATCTTACTTGGATCGAGAGGTCTAACCGATGGAAGTTTGATGAGATTATTGTTCAAAAGTTGTGTCATTATAGAGTAAAGAGACTCCAATAATGGTGTGAAATGTCTTGTTTTTTGTTTCAATTTATACGGGGTAGGAGCAGGAGATGACACTGCCGCCACATGTTTTCTTATGTTACTAGATGAAATTCATTGATCTTGATGAAGTTTTTACTATGTCTTTTGAATGAATAATATCTTATCACAGATGTGAGGTTGTAAGTTTCCAATAAAGATTCTTTGCACATCGGCATTCAAAATAGAATATTGAACTTGTGAAAAGAGGGCTTGATAAGGACCCATGAAATATGTTATTTTTCTTTCATTCCTTGTTTGCAATGAACCAAGTCTATCAAAGACACTTGAGATCTAATGTTTTCTTGGAAATGTTCAAGGAACTTATTGACTAATTGTGAGAAAGAAGTTATATAATTAGGAGGTAGAGAGCAAAACCAATCCAAGGGTGTGTCCTTGAGTGATCTAGGAAAGATTTTTTCCAAGATTGCATCCTTAAAGAAGAAATCACTACATCAGTGAAATAGAAATGCATGTGTACAAAACCATATAGGCATACAAAAAAATGTCATAATATAGAAAGTCCCATGGAATGTTGTGGAATTGTTGATGACCCTTGCTCTGTTGGGAAGATGGAGAAGCAATTGATGGCTCTTTAATGAGGGGGGTCAATCCCAAAACATACAACAACACAAATTGCTCACAAAAAATATGAATGTTCTTTTATTGAACTAAAAAACACATTACATTACAGAAACATGAATCAAATTAGATGATAAATCCTCAATAGGCTGCAACACATTACATCTTCCTTCCTCTAAATTTTGGAACCTTCTACTTATGTAGCTTCAAATATGTTAGGGTTTCTATTTTCCATCCTTTTCCTGACTCCCCAATTTCCCCCTTTTCTCTGCTCCCCAAAAGATTCCTAAAAATTGGTCATAAATAGCCCTTTTTGGCACCTTTCAACCAAAATTTCAAAATTTGCAACTCCCTCCAAAAATAGGTCAACTTTCGGGAGCCATACTTTTGATCCAGGTGTTCAATTGATGAACCATTTGATGAGTTGGAAAGCTTGTGAAGAGATCTACGCCCTTATAATATTCTCTTCCAATTTCATCCATTTTCAGGGACGTACGGGGCCTCTAAGTTCCTCATATTTGACTTTGAAACCTTTTCAAGGGTTTTTTAAGAAACAAAAACTTTAATATCTTTCAGCCCACAAGTGATATTTGGCTAATTATTTCACCAAATCTTATATTTTTCAATTATGAAGCTTTGAGTAAATTTCTTCTTCCATACGTGTTCAAATGAAAACTTTCTAAAAATAGCAGTTTGTTATTTTTAGCAAGTTAGAAAAATTGAAGGTCCCACATCATTATTCGAGCAATTGGGTATTAAAAAATACCAAAATTAAAAAGAACATAAAATAAAATTATCATTTTTGGGTGATGTAAGATTTCCCTTACATCACTTGATGCTCATGCATCAGACACCAAGGGTAATTTGAGAAGTGACCTTATCACATCTCATGTGTTTGAGAAAAACCCAAATGGTTAACCTCTACCTTAGACAACCAGGAAGAATCTTTGACAGACCTTCCTTTCCATTTAACCAAATATTCTTCATATTGCTTATTCTTGGTACTTCTTCTCACACAGCTATCTAGGATTTCTTCTTTCTCCTCCTTTGAAGTAGGTGCCAGGATACTCCATTGTTCTTCTATTGGTCCGTCCTCTATGCCGTCTTCATGATACTCTGTTAAATAAGAAATGTTGAACACAAGGGAAATGGTGATTCCACTCGACAGCTCTACCTCATATGTATTTTCTGAATCATGCTTCATTAGGATCCTACATGGTCCAAATTTCTTCACTTTCAAGTTATTATATGTCCCCATTGGGAACCATTCATTCCTTAGGTGAACCTTGACTTCATCACCAACCTTGAATTCCTTAAATTTCTGCTTTTGATATGCCTTAGCCTTGTACTGATAATTCATTTTATTAATGTGTTGTACCTCTTCATGCAAGCTCTTCAGGTGCTTTACAAAGTCTTCAGCCTCGACACTACTCTTCTCTCCTCTATCTTTCTCAACTTAGAAGCATTTCTTAGACTATTCCCATATACAATTTGGAATGGAGATTTACCAGTACTCATGTTGAAAGAATTGTTATATGCAAACTTTGTCTTTGGTAATATCAAATCCCATCCCTTGGGCTTATCTCCTACTAAGCATCTCAGTAGGTTGCCCAAATTTCAATTTACTACCTTTGTCTACCCATCAGTCTGCAGATGATGTGCAGATCTGAACTTCAACTTAGTCTTCAACTTCTTCCATAAGGTCCTCCAAAAATAGCCAACAAATTTGGCATCCCGATTTGAAACTATGCTCTTTGGAAGACCATGTAGTCTAACTGATGAGACAATAAATCATCTCATCTATTAACTAAATAAAAACATGTATTTTGCTTAATTAGTGTCATTGCATGTATTAATGCTATTACATGTTTTGCCTTGTAATCAACAATTAGTAGTCTAAAGAATAAATTATGTCAATTTGAAACACCAGAAAACTTCCTAAAAAGAAGCACAGAAAGAGGAAGTTACAAATGTAGTCTCAGTAAAATAGAGATATCTCCCTCATTTCTCAATATTCAAAATTTAAAAATGATCTAGAAATCTAGGAACAAGGGGAACAAAACCGAGAAACTGTTTAAAGAAATTTGTCAAAATAAGTGAGCAGTTTGTGACAGAAATAAACTGAAATAAAAGTGGTGTGAAAGAAGACAATGAAATTAGAGGAAGAAGTTATAGTTTTTCTCCTCAAGAATAGGATCTTATATCCACATTTTTGGTGGATTGATTAAGAATAAGCATTATATAAATGCATTATAATCAAAGAATCAAGGGGGAAAGTTTTATGAAATAATATAGTTTAGTATTTTAGCAATAGTAGTTGTTTCTAGTTTCATTTCTTAGTAGTCATTTCATTTCTATTTCTTTACATTTCCAATATTTCCCTTCACAAGCTTCTTAGGATAGATTTGATTCCAACAATTTCATTTAAAAGCTCTTAGATTAGATTTGATTGCAGCAATTTGTTTCATGCATTTGCTTTCAATTCTGTTTGTAGAAAAAGAATGTCATCGAAATGATTTCTTCTCCCTCTTGCATATCGCCATGGACACCACTCTGGTTTGACATTTATAATTAAATGATGAGGACTGCAATGACCCTCATCATTTTTGGTGCCATTGTTGGGGATAGGTGTCATTAGGGAGTTGTTGTTGATCTGGTGATAGCAGGTCAAAAGAAAAATTAGTTTAGCAAGTCTTTTTTAGGTTTATTATTTCAGAAACTTCCCCCCAAAACAATAGATCCAAAGAAAGAGGTTCTTGCATACAAAGAAGGTGACAACTCTTGTGCAACCTCCTCAACTAGAGGACCATGACTTCAAGCCCCAACAAGGAAATGATCATTATTATTTGGACAACTTCAAAGTCTAAGGAGGGTTGACCAATCAGATATTTGAAGGATAAGGAGATGCATCCAATCATGCATGCAACAAAATTTGAGGAAGGATTGCAAGATCTTTCCAATCAGACCATGCATCTACTGGAATCAGAAATTATGGAGAAGACTACTACCATTTCAAAGGAAAAAGGAGTATTGAACTTCAAACATTTAGCCATATTCTTCTCATGGTTTTCCTCTTCTTTCAAAAAGTTGAATGCATGGATCCATATTTTGAGAAAAGGATGTTATTTTCCACAACCAGTTAATGGTTTTGTGTGACTTATCTCTACATCACTAAGGAGAGTAGGATAGGGTAGGTTTCTTTTTCTACAAATAAGTGCTTTACACATGCTATGTTTTCTTTTCTAAAGCTTAAAAACATGCATTTCTCCATAAAAGTTATTTCTCCCAAGAACTTTTGTATATTTCTTTTGGCATTTGAAGATATTTTGGATCTCTCCATAGCTGCCCATGGGCTCTATTTCCATCATTACAACATTTTGGATCTCTCTAGAGCCATCGAGGGAGGAAAGACAGTTAGCTTCAGATGGCTCCGGATAGCTCCAGAGTAATTCGGAACTGACCATGGAGAAAACATAGATAGCTCTAGATAGCTCCAGAATAACTCATAATATCTTTAGAGCATCTCCTATGCACCTCTCAGAAAATATTTAGAGCAATTGTAATAAAAGTGAAGATATTGGCTCTAGTAGGTCACTATGAGTTGCAGGAGGACTTGCAACATTTTAGGTGTAGGAGAGATGATGAGACAATAAATCATCTCATCTATTAGCTAAATAAAAGTATGTATTTTGCTTAATTAGTGTCATTGCATGTATTAATGCTATTACATGGTTTTCCTTGTAATTAGAATTAGTAGTCTAAAGAATAAATTATGTCATTTTGAAATGCCATAGAACTTCTTAAAAAGAAGCACAGAAAGAGGAAGTTAAAAATGTAGTATCAGTAAAATGGCAATATCTCCCTCATTGCTTAATAAAATTTAGAATTTCAAAATGATCTAGAAAGTTGGGAACAAGGGGAACAAAACCCAGAAACTATTTGAAGACATTTGTCAAAATAAGTGAGCAGGTTGTGACAGAAATAGACTGAAGTAAAAATGGCGTGAAAGAAGACAGCAAAATCAAAGGAAGAAGTTATAGTTTTTCTCCTCAAGAATAGGATCTTAGATCCACGTTCTTGGCAGATTAATTAAGAATAAGCATTATTTAAATGCATTGTAATCAAAGAATCAAAGGGGGAGATTTTTATGAAATAATATAGTTCAGTATTTTAGCAGTAGTAGTTGTTTGTAGTTTCATTTCTTAGTAGTCATTTCATTTCTAGTTCTTTACATTTCAAGTATTTCCCTTCACAAGCTTCTTAGGATAGATTTGATTCCAACATTTTCATTTACAAGCTCTTAGATTATATTTGATTGCAACAATTTGTTTCATGCATTTACATTCAATTCTGTTTGTAGAAAAAGAATGTCATGCAAATGATTTCTTCTACCTTTTGCATATCACCATGGGCACTACTCTGGTTTGACATTTATAATTACATGATGAGGACTGCAGTTACCCTCATCACTAACCACCTCCTTCAAAAATAATTTTGCAACATGAACAACATCGGTAGACTTTTGGCACAGAATGAAATGGGCCATCTTTAAAAATCTGTCAACCACCACAAATATTGAATCATGCCCTCTCTATGTTGTCAGTAAACCAAGAACAAAGTCCATGTTGATATCTTCCCACGGCCCCTCTAGTACAGGCAATGGTTGGTATAGCCCAGTATTCTAGCTCACTCCTTTGGCCATCTGGCATACTCTACAACTTTGTACAAATGTTCTCACATCCTGGTGCAATTGTGGCCAGTAATAATTCTCACTAATAAGAGCAATGGTCTTATCTTGACCAAAGTGTCCTTCCAACCCTCCATAATGCTTCTCTTTAATTAGGTTCTCTTTCATAGTTCACTTCTTGGAATGTACAACTAGATTCCTCTAAACAACATACCATCTTGGATTATGAAATCCAACCATCTCATCCTATTCAAGGTAATAGTCTCCAAATAAGATTTCTAGACCTCTACAAAGACTGGGTCTTTAGGGCACAAATTCTTGAGTTCATTGAACCCAACAACCTCTATCTTCATCTTTGTCAACAAATTTGCCTTTTACTTAAGGCATCTGCAAATTTGTTAGACTTCCCACTCTTGTGCTTCAAAACAAAAGTATAACTCTGCAAAAACTCAGCCCATTTTAAGTGCCTCTGATTTAACTTTCCTTGACTATTAAGATACTGCAAAGCTTGATGATCAGTATATAAAATAAAATATTTTGGAAACAAATAATGTCTCCATTTCTTCAAATCCTAAACTATAGCATAAAACTCTTGATCATAAACATAATATTTTTTCTTGGCATCATTAAGCTTCTCACTAAAATAGGTAATGGGCTTACCTTCTTGACTCAAAACAACTCCTATAACATTGCCACTAGCATCACAATCTACCTAAAATACCATATTGAAATCTAGAAGTGCCAAAATAGGTTTCTCTATGACTTTATGCTTCAGTGTATGAAAACTCTTGGCTGCTCTTGTAGTCCATTTAAACTCCTTTCTATCCCCTCTCATTATCTCAGTTAGGGGTGCACAAATGCTACAAAAATTCCTGATAAATTTTCTATAAAAACTTGCCAAACTATGAAAAGATTGTACCTTTGTAACACTCCTTGGGTAGGCCATTCAATGATAACCCTCACCTTCTCTGGATCCATTTTAAGACCCTCAACTGAGATAACAAATCCCAAGTACACCAACTCCTTCACAAAGCTACATTTCTTTAGATTAATTAGTAACTTCTCTTCCCTCAGCTTCTCAAAAACTTTTCGAACATGCATTAGGTGATCCTCCAAACTCTTATTGAAAATCAAAATATCATCTAAACAAACAATGAAAAATTTACCCAAATACTCTTTTAGTACCTCGTTCATGAGCCACACGAATGTGCTCAGTGCATTGGTTAGCCCAAATGGCATCACTAACCATTCATATAGGCTCTCCTTATTCTTGAAGGTTGTCTTTCATTTATCTCCTTCTCGGATCTAGATTTGGTGATATCAACTCTTCAAATCTATCTTCATGAAGTACTTGGCTCCACTCAAACAATCCATTATGTCATCCATTATGTGCAATGGAAACTTGTACTTGATCATGATCTTATTAATGGTTCAAGAATCTAGACACATCCTCTATTTTCCATCCTTCTTCGGTGCTAGTATTGCATATACTACACATGGACTTAGGCTCTCCCTTATCAGTCCTTTCCTTAGCAATTCCTGAACTTGTCTGTTCAACTATTCATTCTCTGTAGGAGTCATTCTATGGGCTGCCTTATTTAGAAAACTAGCTCTTGGTATCAAATCCATTTGGTGACTTATCTTCCTCACCAATGGTAAACCTTCTAGTACATTATCAAAGACAATGTCCTAAAAATCTTCCAACATATCTGAGACTTCTACTGGTACATCTTCACATTTCTCTTGGTTGATCTTAGGAATCAACACAAACCAGTGACACTCATGCTTCATACCATCCAAAAATTTCATGCCATCTACCAAGCAAATTCTAGCAATACTACATACCTTTTCTTCCACTTCCTTCAAGGGATTCAACTTATGACAAACTCCATCTTTTTTAGGGAATAGGCGGTTGCATGGTCGTCATGGATAGAACACCTAAATCATAATGCCACAACCTTCCCAATAGCATATGACATGCATTTATCGGTATGATGTCACACAACACCTCATCATGGTAGTCTCCAATCTTCAACTTGACTAAACACTGCTCATTGACCAAAGCTCTATGTTCCTTCTGCAACCATGTAATCCGATATGGATGTGGATGCCTTCTCCTTTTCAACTTCAACTTGTTAACCAACTCTTCTGAGACAAGATTATCAGTAATTCCACTATCAATAATATAATCACAATATTTACCTTCACACTTGCACCTTGTGCGAAATAAATTCTTCCTCTAATCTAGTTCTTTCTCCTCATTTAACAAGGTTCTTCTGACAAATAGGGTTTCTCCCCTTTCAACATCTTCAAAATGCTCAGACTACACATCTTCATCTACATGTGCAACTCATGCATTACCTTCAGGTCTCTTATCTGTCCTTCCTTGATGTTAGAGACACTCGTAGGATCAATGTCCTTCTCCACATTAGAAACAGGTTCCTCTAAAACCTCCTCTTCTAGGTCCTTGTCTAGGTCTTCCTCTTCCTCTTCCTCTTTTATCACCATTATTTTAGTCACAAAGGAGGTAGGCATTATCTCCTTTCTAATTTTGACTGGTGCCTGCTTCTTTGCTTAGGATCTTCCACTAGTCCTTCCATCGGAACCTCTTCTTCTTTGCTTTCTTTCTAATCTATTCAACTTCTCTTCCACCTTCAAAGAAAACTAGTATGCATCTTCTATGGTGGTCATTCTAACTAGGCTTAGCTCCTCTTGAATACTTGACCTCAACCCATTAATGTAATGGGCTTCCTTCTCCTTGTTGGCCTTTGCATAGCCTATTCTAATAATAATCTTGTAAAAATCTTCAGTATACTCCTTAATAGACTTGTTACCTTGCTTCAATTCCTACAGCTTCTTCAACAACTCCAACTAATAGTCCACAGGAATGAACTGCTTCTTTAGTTTCTCCACCATCTGATCCCATCTAGTAGTCTTTCCTTTTCCTCTTCTATTTCTCTCTAACCAGACCTCCTTCCACCAAATACTGGCATGGCCCTTCAACTTGATTTTTGCAAACTTGACCCATTATGGATCCTCCACATCTTCATACTCGAAATATTCCTCCATTTGATTTATCCAATCAATAAGCTCTTCTAGATTAAGATCCCCAAAATACATAGAAACTTCAATCCTAGGCCTTTTTTCAATATTGGCGATGGTCTTCAACAATCTGACTTTCTCAGGTTCTCCTGCAACATCTTTGTTTTCTTCTCTTCTTCTTGGCTCAAACCCTCTTTGAAACTCCTCTTGCAATGCATTGATTTGTCTTTGCAGGGCTCTAAAACTCTCTTCTATCGAAGCATTTCTCCTAGCACCACCACAGTTCCTTCATGGAGACATTTTTGAGTTCTACAACAAACCTACAACCTTAGGTCCTAGTGCAAATTACCTCATGATTGACGATCTATATACACACTCAAGAAGTACTGCTCTGATACCGCTTGATGAGGGGGGTCAATCCCAGAACACACAACAACATAGATTGTTCACAAAAAATAGGAATGTTCTTTTATTGAACTAAAAAACATATTACATTACATAAACATGAATCAAATCAGAGGATGAATCCTCAATAGGTTGCAACACATTACAACTTCCTTCCTTTGAATTCTAGAACCTTTTGCTTTTGTAGCTTCAAATATGTTAGGGTTTATATTTTCCCTCCTTTTTTTGACTCCCTCCTTTCCTCCCTTTCTCTATTGCCCAAAAGATTCCTAAAAAATGGTCATAAATAGCTCTTTTTGGCACCTTCCAACCAAAATTTTGAAATTTGCAACTCCCTCCAAAAATAGGTCAACTTTCGGGAGCCATAACTTTTGATCTGAGTATTCAATTGATGAACCCTTTGATCCGTTGGAAATCTCGTGAAGAGATCTATGCCCTTGAAATTTACTTTGCTGATTCTAACCCATTTTGGCGTCGTACGGGGCCTCTAAGTGCCTCATATTTAACTTTGAAACTTTTCATGGATTTTTAAAGAAACAAAAACTTTAATATCTTTCAGCCCACAAGTGATCTTTGGCCAATTCCTTCATCAAAGGTTATATTTTCAATTCCAAAGCTTTGAGTAAATTTATGCTTCCATAAATGCAAAATTTCTAAAAATAACAATTTACTATTTTTAGCAAGTTGGAAAAACTGAACGCCCCACATCATTATTCAAGTAATTGGGTATCCAAAAATCCTAAAATTGAAAAAAATAGAAAATAAAATCATCATTTTTTTGGGTGATGCAAGATTGCCCTTACACGACTGGATGCTTCTACATCACTCTTGCTCTCTAATCTACTGTCTGGACCTTGTCTCAATTTTTTTTAGCTTCATCTATTAATATAATCAAACAATATACACATTAATATAGAAAACATGAAATATACAATGACATAAGTAAAAAATCACTTATTACAAGTTGATAATCCTTCTCAATCATCTATTACCTCTCTTCATCCACCTAAGGGGCAAGTGCACAAACTAGAGTTGTGACCTCTTGTGACAAGCATGAAGAAGCAAATTATATTAAATATGAATATCATTTATTAACATTAAATGATGTAAGATAAAACAAGAAATACATAGTGAAATTTATACTACTAACTCATACCTCAGTCAAAGGCATTGAAGATAAAATAGTTGCAACAATGCCCATCTCCATTGTGCCATGAATATCAAGAGGATTCTGAATTAATGTCACCAACTAAAAATATAACAATGTTATTTGACCAAAATCCACATTACATTATTTTTATACATAATGGTTAAACATAGTGAAATTTACCTCAGTGAACCTTGATATATGACTACCCCCACCAACTCCTCATGATGTTGGAGGTCCAACATCCACTTGTTCATCATCAGATTGTCATTTTAAGATTACCATTAATATATGATAAAAATATTTACTTGTTACAAATTACATACCTATGGACTTGACATGGTCACATAACCATTTGCCAAAGGGATGACAAATGTAGGATGAGTACTTTGACCCTGAAATTTCATAATACATATAATTCTTTACATTAATTTTCATTCATAATAGATTAATATAGTTAATTATATATTTCAAAAGGAAATAAAATAAATTGTAGAACCTTATTAAAAATTACTATCGATTAATGCCAAAGGCCATATCCAACAACTCATCTATTTAATTACTATATTATCTAATATAGATGTATCTTGGTTCTAGCCTTGTATAGCATACTCTAAAAATTGTGGAGCATCCTCTCCAATTTATGTATTATCAACATTCTTATACCCATAATCACAAGTAGCTCCATAGGCACAATAAATGGTGATAGTCGATGCTTAGGAGGCTCACCCTATCACCCTATGAAATATCCTTACTATGTTGTAATAAGGTCTATATGAGGGAACTAACAGACTGTAGGGTCTCCAGCTTAACACTATCGTTCATAACATAAGGGACTATGACATGTTGAATAGATGGCTTGGCTAAGAGTCTCATTGGATGGTCTTAAGCATGACATGCCCCCTCCGTATCCTATGCAAACCCTTTGTCTCTGCCCTAGAAATTGAATACATATCAAAATAATTTAGAATATCATTGAGGACAAACTTGCAAGAGAGTTTTCTCAAGAAATATTAGGGCACCGTATTATTGATATATGGGGATGGCTATTCCAAAAATCATCCTATATTCCTTGGTATTGGCACCAATGAATAGGAAATCTTTTACAACTTCTATGCATGGGCTCATTGGTTATTTGATCAATAAATAATGCACATAAATTGGATTTCAATATTTTCTTATCTTTGACTTGTTTATATGACAATTTTGTAGAATAATATTGTTGTGCATTCTCTCGATGATTAACCATGTGTTCATTTGACCACTCATAGAATCTATATGATAAATTATAGATTCCAAGGATGTCACTAGGGCTCTTTGATGTGCTCCTTACATTTGGGTTTTCTAATGTTTTAATCAATACTTGAAGTTCTTTTTTGTTTTCTTCAATCTACCCTAATATATTGGCTTGTGTCTCATGCGGACGCCACAAGACAGATGGAGTTTGGGAGGATTAGGTTGTTCCTACTCTTCTATAGAATTTTCCTCATTTACTTAGTTCAGTGAATCAATGTTTGGAGGCATTGAGGGGCTTTCATTTGCTAAAAATTAAAAAAAATGAATCAAAACAATTAAGAAAAAATGTTTCATATTCAAATCACTAAAAGCACTAAAATCTTATCTCAGGGACCTTGTTGACCTTGTCAAGCTCATGGACATTTTAGCGACATGGTGTTGGTGTTGAATTTACTTAAGTTGGCAGAAAATGCAGTCACAAAAAACTCTGTCACATTTTTAGGATAATGGGATAAATGAGCCCATGGTAATTTTTAATTTTTTTCTTTTATTTTATTAAAATGTGATTATGTTTTGGCTTGGTAGTGACCGGACCTTAGATTCATCACTACTAAGCCACAACGAGACCGCTTTATAATCTATTTGGACCAAAACAAATTTGGACACTTTTTGGTACTCCATCTTTGTGCACATGCACCTAAGAAACGTTGGGACTATTATTACACATATTAAGATAGATCATTTGAAAAGAATTGTATTAGCACTTAGCATCAAAGTTTGCACACTTAGTGATAGATATGCATATCACATGGTTGATTGTTGTCTTTAATCTTTGTTCACCGATAATTGAGTCTACTTGCCTAGAGGTTTGACTGAGGAGAACACATGATCCTCACTTAGCAAGCTCCTAAAAGGTGTTTATAAACATTGTAAGTGAATTATTACATACTCATATATCAGAGAGTAGGCAAACTAATTTTTAGATAACAAAGCCTAGAAAGTCAAATTTACATAGAGGGTTAGATTCATGAAAACCATATCAATTCCACAATACATTCTCATCTCAAGTCGATTTCATGGTGCAAAATTGATCCAAAGCTTTCAACAATCAATTTTATGAGTCAGAGGTCATCGTCTAACAAATTTCATGGTCCTGGCAATTTAGTGGATCATTCTACATCTGTCATAGTTACAACAACATTTGAACTAGAGCTAAGTACCCTTGTCTTACTTATATTTAAACTTCCACAGTTATTATCACATTTATTTATCAATTTTAGTCTTAGATCTACATCCTAGGGTTCTTTTGTTTATTATTAAAATTAAATCACAGTGAGAGACATAACTATAATGGTAGTTGGGAGGTGGGTTGTAATAAAGTGAGTGTGTTTACAAAAATATCTTAACGTAAATTTGACGACCATTTACACAACAATTTAATAATTAGTAATTAAATACAATATTAATATATTTAAAGAGTGTTGTTAAGGGCATGGTGTGATGGTTAAAAATGGGGCATGGTGACAAATCCACCAAGGTTCAAACCCCCATTGAGCTATTGAAATTTGCTTTTAATGGAGAAAATTGCTTACCCATGCCAATTCCTATATAGTTTTGGGTCCATTTTGAGGGAATGACTTAATACTCTTATGTAAAGTTGGACTCATTCTCTCATGCCATTCCTAATCCCTATTTACACATTCTCCCACACTTAGGCCATGGTCCCATGGGGTTGCTCAACTTATTTTGTGGAGCTAGTGGTCCCATAATTTTTTATTTTAATGTTTATTTTAAACAATTATTTTAAATTATAATTTTTCACTATATATATATATATTTTTAAATTATTAATAAAGAGCTATTTATTTATTTTTTGATCGGTGGACGTGTTGTGATGCTCACAACACACCCCATTTTACTCTTTAACAAAATGAGGACCCCTGTTGTGGCTGTGGCTTTTGCTTTTGTGTGTGGGTATGTTGGGTGGTAAAAGGGAAAAAGAGAGTGAAAAATAACATTAAGTACCAGAGCTGAATATGGGTGAATTCCTTGTCAAAAATGAGTAAGGGTTGCTTTTTGAACCATGTGAAAATTCCTAGTATTTTGCAAGATATGAGTGTTTTGGTAAAAAGTATAATGGGAGGGTTTGTATGTTGCGTATACAAAGCTGTTTGTATATCGTGTTTGTATGTTGCGTATACAAAGTTATTTGAATATCGCGTTTGTATGTTGCGTATACAAAGTTGTTTGTATATCAGGTTTGTATGTTGCATATGCAAAGCTGCTTGTATATCGAGTCGTTTGTATGTTGCATATACAAAGTTGTTTGTATATCAGGTCATTATATGAGTCGCATAAGGGAGCAGTCAGGTTTATTAAATCTTTTTACTTGTATGCATTTTGTTAACATTCTATCTATACATACAAGTCAGACCCGATGGATTTCAAAGTTTGAATGCATAATCGGTTAAGTCCGTTGAATGCATTTTATGTTTGTATGTTAGGCAAAGGGAGGACATACAAAGCAAAATATACAAAGCTATATACATAGCGCAGAACCAAAAGGATTATGAAGTAAAGTTTTATTGTTGTATGTTTCAAGTTTTGTATTAATGTTTCGGGACATACATTGCGGTACATGCAATGTGGAACTCAAGAAAGATTAAAATCTGGTTAAAAGGATGCATCATGACTTAAAGTATATCGAAAGATGCATGGCACTTTTATACATGTCGCGGAGCTGAAAATAAGTAAACTATGGTTTATAAAAGTTGAAGTCCAAAGAGGACATACAAAGGATTTTGTATGTATCTAGGCTTGTATGGTTTTTATACAAGTATTGTTGTACCGTGGAGATACAAGTATTGTTGTATCCCAGAGATACAAGGGGAAGTAATGTGGGCTCCACCACTCATCGGCGTGAGTAAGCTTGTTGCAGCAAAATTTTTAGATCATATTGATCTTATGCCTCTCAGTGATAGGTACTTTTCAGCAGGAATCACTTGTACTCTCGCCGATAAAAAATTTGTATCCGGCAGATATGTGTGATCGGAGTGAATTTTTTAGATCGCCCCGACTAAGTGAGTTACTCTAATGATGAAGGTATACATAGCCGATATATAAAGGAATGAAAGGCATCGAAAGAAATAAAGGGTAATGAAAGGAGGTTTGTATATGTTTTTGTATATGTGCTCATACAAGGAAATATACAAGAGCGATATGCAAAACGGAAGATACAAGATGGATGTGAAAGGAAAGTCAAATACTGAAAAGCTTTTGTATGTTCGGGATGCTTGTATGTTTATGATATACAAAGCCCAATATAAAAAAGAAATAAAGGCATCGCGGGAGATGAAGGGTAAAAGAGGGTTTGTATATGTCTTTGTATATGCGCTTGTATATAATGAGACATACAATGCGCGATATACAAAGTGAAGATACAAGGATGTACGAAAAGAGAAAAGGGAGGGAACTTTAGTTTGATTTCTTCCATAAAATGTTTGTATGTTTAGACATACAAATAAGACATCCAAAGGGAACTTACAAGAAAACATACAAGGGAAAAGGGTATGTATGCAGAAATAAACTAACGGCAAATTTTTTTTAAAAGCGCCAGCATTACAGTGGAAGGCCGAGCTTGTGCCGCATTAATTACTATAATTAATGCCAATCTAACATTCTGACAAGGTATAAATTGGTGAAAGTGACGTGATTTTTTTATAATGCATTTTTGTGTCTGTTGGTAGGTTTGCAGATATATGGAAGGTGGAGCTTTAATGGCGATGACATCACAAAGGGCAGATCAGATCACAAAAGAAGCGAGAGGAGTAAAGGCTTTCAATGAGAAGAAATATGCAGGTGGAAGGAAACATTGTTAAAAGAGCAACATAAGATATTTTGGTGGCTGTTAGGGTTTCCAAATGGCATCCTTACGCTCATTATGGGTATGCTGCTCAAGTATTTTTTGGCGGGATTTGTTTTCCACCGTTGATGCTGCACTTGAAGTGTGGACTATTGATTGACTAGGGTTTTGTGGTTGTATTGGGGATAATCAAATCTATATATTGAGCCCCTTTACTCTGTAATGACTTACACAGGGATTTATAGAACAGAGCTGGAAGTTGTAATTAACAATTTTAGAAGAGCATTTTAGTTTAAAATAGAAGGAGGTCACCTGTGTCTACAATAAGGAATGCGTGGAACATCTAGCTTCCTTACTGTATCTGTAAGACGTTTTGTAAGTTTTTTGTAAGTTGATTAATGAAGCAAAGAGTCATTCATACATTGTAAATCATATATGACTGTGTGTTTTGAATATAAATGAATATGGAATTCTACGTCTATATTTAGAGTGTCTTCTAGCTCTTCTTTGTATTTGAAATATTATCTCTCCAAAAGCTTGCAATCTTTAATGTATGTTCATGAAAATACTCAGGGCTTACATTTAAAGGTTTAGTCTATGGATTTAATCAAGTTTGTTGTACTACTTACAACGTGCATAACAAAACATTTAGATCCTGTAGTAGAATGAAGTTTAATTTAGAGTTCTCTAACTTTTCCCAAACATTTGAAATATTTAGCTTAAATGCAGAGATTTAAAGGAGATTGTCTGATATTTGAAGGAAACATGAACAACTGAGTTGATATTTAGCAATTTTCATAATATCTGAAAAGAAAAGCTTGTGTTAATATAAATCATATAAAGCTTTGTGATACAGTAACAAATTTATGCAAAGGAATGAAGAAAATGTTGATATTTGTGATATTTTCATAATTTGAGTCCAGTGAGTCATAAAAACACCTTAAATCAAGTAAGGCCCCTGGCATATTACAGCTTCACATTCCTACTGAATTATCCACAAGGTCAAGACCTGACCATACAGAAACTTGGGATTAAGTAATCTTAATTGATTCCTTCATATCTTTCAATACAGTTAGGTTCCATTTGTGAATTTTAACTATTGTTATGAATGTGTAAAAACAATCATCAACAATTTTTTGGCACTAGAAGGAGGGCCTGATTGGAGTTAGGGTTTGTTCTAAGTAAAGTTGGCTCATAACAGTGGTAGAGTGACTAGGTCTAGATCCATTTCAGAAGATATATTTGTGCAATTACCCGATAAAAGGCAAAGTAAGAGTCCTTTGATTTGGAATCCTAGAATATCACATGCAGTAGGTTCATCTGGAACGCCTCCTGGATCACCTTTTAGTATGCATAACCTTGTGAGTCTCGATAGTTCTTCATTTAGATCTTTGAATCTTGGTTCAGGTACTCCTAGAGGTCTTAGTTCTCTCAGAAATCCAAATCCACCAAGAAATACAGGTATTCCTCAAGGTTCAGGTCAAGCACAAGCACCTGTAATGGCTTACTTTAATGTTAATTCTCCCATACAGTTCATTAATTATCATGAGATGCTAAAAAATCTTGAAAAGATATGTCCTAAATATCAATTACATCAGGATCCAGAAGATCACATTAGAATATTCAAAGAGGCATGCTTTAGGGCCAAGTTATAATATGAGGATGTTGTGTGTAGGTTGTTTCCTTACACCTTCAATGAGTAGGCTTCTAACTGGTATGTTAACTTGCCTAACGGTTACATTTCCTCTTGGGCACTTATGGAAGAAACATTTTTGTCTAGATTTAGAGGACTAATTGATCCTTCCACCTTATATCACAAATTGGCTACAATTAAGAGAGGTGAAGGAGAGCTGATTGATAATTTTAATGATAGATTTCAAAAGGCTTATTCTAGGTTAGTAGCTCCTTACACAGTAAATGCAGATACATTGTTAGCCATGTATTACGTTGCCTTAGATCCATTAACTGCTATGTTTGTCAAAAGAAAGGTTGACATAGATACAATATCCAAAGCTTATAAGGAGGCAGCCTCAGTAAACCAAGAGATGAGGCAAACAACTTATAATCCACTTCCTAATGGAGGAAATCTTGGGATGCAAAGTCAAACACAATCATGGAATGGAGCCCCTACACATAATACTCCATTATTGAATCCAGTTCCTACATACACACATGTGTATAATCCTGTCCCAATCCAAGCCATAGCCCCTTATACTGGTAACACTACCAATAATAATCAGAGTAATGGTCAATCTTTCTTCCAACCTCCTCAGGATACATTTGTGGCAAAGGCACAAGAGGAAAGAGAAGAAATCAAAGAAATTACTGCACACTTGAGAAGATTAACTACTGAAATGACACAACTGAGAAATGAGAATCTCTATGGTAGGAACAACCAAGGATACAGTCAAAACCATAACCAAAGCTATAGTCAGAACTACAACCCAAACCATAACCAGAATCATAATCAGAATTATAACTAGGGTCAAAGTTCAAATCAAAACCAGAATTACAATTAGAATCAAAATCATCATCCAGGACAACCAATGCAAAACAGAGGACCTGTGGTATATAACAGGGCCTGGGGTAATACCAACAGAAATCAAAATCAGCCAAGGCCACCTAAGACATGGAACACAGGGCCAAATAATGGCACTCTAGCTTCTCCATTTGAGAATTTAGATTTAATCAAGATACAAAACAAACAACTAGAATTCAAATGGCTAATACAGCATTGAAGAATTGGTGCAGATTTCATAATACCAGTGCCCATGCTGAACTAGATTGTCCTCAATTCCATTTAGCAGCCAGTATTTTCAATGTAGATGTACAGGCTCCCACTTCTGAGTTTCTCATTCCCAAAGGTAATGAAGTAGTGCCTGTTGGGTTTTTCTTTTGAATCAGCATTAGGGTTTGCCACTTCTAATGCACAGGCAGATTCAGCCAACTAATACAGGAGGTTGCGTGAGCTCCTCCCCTTAACTTCTGGTTCTGCCGCACCAAGGGGGGTGTCCCTATAACTCAAGATATAACCTTGACTAGCTCAAAGATAGAAAGATCTAACTTGACAACAACGGTAGAATACTCTCATGTATGGACCAAGATCTGCATGATAGATCACAAGGTGGGCAATGTTCTTGGACATATATGTCTGGTTGGGTATGAGAGCATGCAGGGGGTTCCTAATCCTACTCCTATAACTAACAGGTGGAAGTGATCAAATGGGTGGACATAATGTCCTGGATGCAAGACAAGGGGTTTTGGCTCATAACTACTGATCCAGGAGTAGACTGGTGCCTATCCATTGGGCAAGGAGTCAACTAGACGTATACAACAGATGGTTTGCAACTTTCACTCAAGTTTCAGGGGGTTGGACTGATGTTTGCCTTACAAACATCACCCAAGAATGGGTACCTAACTGCCTCTACTTATAGATATCCCTGCTGACATGCAACCAAATTCAAAAGAAGGAGAATAACATGCAGCAAATGGAGACAAGCAGATAGACACGTGCAATAAGCATTTTTCATATAACATTAACACTAAAACTGAAAATATGTGCAAAATACACTCATGTTGCAACTCATAAACTCCAAAATGGGATAAAACGGCCAAGATCATGCCCTGTTCTTCATTATTTACACAAAAATGCCTCAGGCCTTCAACAACCAAAACAATGGTAACACAGTCTGCCTATATCAGCCAGAAAGCGTACCACAAGCAATTAATTACATGGTTGACCAAAAATCCCGCCAAATACATCCATCAGAAAGAATGGCACTCAGAAGTTATTGCTGCAGCAGACAAGGGAGGCCTCGAGCCTTGCGCCGCCATCTGGAAGTCCTCATCCATAGTCGAGAAGCCTGATCACTTGTCCCATCGCCCATTGATGGCTCAACCACCCGCACTTCACATGGAAACCGTCGCACTGTTCAAAAAAAGAACATCCCACCAAAATGCGCTTCACTGAAGTTTTCAAATGTGCAAGGAAATTAATCCCACATGCATAGTGAGAAGACCACCTCAGTAGTTTAAAAACATGGCCACGAGCAAGATAGGTGTCGAGTGCTTTTGCCACGCTCGACACACGCCTTTCTGTCCAAAAGCCCATCGCCATGACATATATCATCGGCCCGCCCCAAAAATCTCTTACCAAGCTCAATAGTCACACTGATCGCTACACACTGCTCCTCCATCGGTCAGACCCACGCTGATGACACCCCATTGACCAAACACCTTACATCGGTGGCCCAAAAATTCGCTTCGCCGATAGCCAAACACACGCCGATGGGCATCCATCGACCAAACCAAAACAATCAGAGCACTCAAGAAATCTTTTTCCGACATAACAACTCCTGCTGATAACACATCGGCCTCCCACTTCCCCCTCCGACGGGTTGAACCAATGAACCTCTGAACCGGTTCAACAGCTAGGTTCAAAAGAAAGGTTCAACCGCGAGGTTTAGCCTGATAGTTCAACGTTAAAACAATACTCTGTCGGCAACAAAGCTTCGAACCAATGAACCTTGAACCGTTGAGAAAAGGGTTCAAGCGGGAGGTTCAATGATACAATAATTATGCAAGATAAATGCATGATATGACCCATTGGAAGAAAAATGAACCTCGAACCGCTGAAACATTAAACTTAGATAAAAAGGGTTCAAGTTCAAACTGAAATGTCGAAGACACAAAAATGAACACATGCCGATGGAGAAAACATGAAGACCACCTCCTCAAGAACTGTGATGCAAATGCTGAAAAATACTGAGGGGCCCCAAAACTTAAAACATTTTTGGATTTTTTGGGAAGGTGCTTGCATGAAAAATTGCTCAGAAATTGACAGTCAATTCAGGCACCAACAGTGCCCTCAAGATATGAGACTGCTTTAGTCTTAGAGACTTTTACCTTTGCAACTGGAGAAGAAGAGAATCAATTGTTAGAGGATGAACCTTATTTTTGTGAAAACCTATATCCTGAACCAGCCTTTGTACTAAATACATTTCAGTTTCCCTTTGAAACTAAAAATGAGGTGTTATATGAAACAAAAGAGGTATAAGCTTTTCAACAGTCAAACAAAAACCACACCTACAATTTGAGAAATAACACTAGGCCAGGAGGTCCTTTCACTACTTCCACTCCTCCTAACAATTTCAATACTCCCCCAGGTCATAATGCTAGTAATAATCTTGCTATACTAAAGGCTAATCATCATGCAAATAATGGAACAGTAGCACAAAAAGTCCAAACAGTTAAAACAAAGACAATAGAAACAATGAGATTGATGAGTTATTTATCTGAAGAGATAAAGAAAATTAAGGTCAGTATACCTTTGTGTGAATTATTGAAAAGTCTAGGGGTCAAAAATGCTTTCATAGAGTCCTTGGATACATCTATGACAAGTGAGGTTTCTGCTGATGTGAGTGTTCCTAGTAGAGATTCACAGCCCAAAGAAAAGGGTAAGAAAATCGAGCAGCCTTCCAACACTAATGTGGTAATGTATGCGAATAAGAAGGATTCTTCTCCTTTCTTGTTAACCATTAGAATGTGTGGAAAGAACATACATAATTGCATGGTAGATTCTGGTGCATCAGCTAATGTAATGCCTTTAGGAATATGCAAAACTTTAGGGCTGACTCCTACTAAATCTGCTAAGGTTGTTACACAATTGGATAAAACTGAGGTTAATGTGATAGGAGAGCTAATACATATTCAAATGCAATTAGCCTCAAATCCTAGGGTAAGTTAGTTTATTGACATTCAGATAGTAGATATACCTGTGAATTATGGGATGTTGTTGAGTAGAGACTGGTCTAAAACATTGAATGGATATATGGTCACTGATTTTTCACATATGTGGTTACCTTGGAGAGGTGTTCCAAATCAGATCAGGATAGAAGCTGAACCTAGGATGAAACACATGATTATAGAATACAATAGGACTAATGAGATATTGTATGCTTTTGTTGAACCTGGTGTTTATAGAATCACTGACAAGGGAGTACAATTTGAAGAAATCTTGATGTTAAATTTTAGAGAAAAACATGTCAGTAAGGAAACAATATTATTCATTGAGTCTGATGGAAACTCTTTTGATGAAGAAAGCAATGCAATAAACAATTTTGGTCAAGTCATTAGACAAGAAATGGAAAAGTGCATGGAACAAAATATTCCAGCTCAATGCAAATTGTATAAAAACATGTGTAGAGTTCATGATAAGCCTCATTCTGAAGACAATTGTGGAATGTGTAGAGACATTATTGAATATCAATACATAAAATGCACAAAGGGAGTAGGAATGAAAAAAGGAAAGGTTAATCCTAATCAACCAGAGAAATAGTTTCAGAATAACATAGATGTGTTGATCCTAGATTTAAAAGAAGAAACAAAGGACAAGAGTATTTGTATTTCTAATTTACAAACTGAAAGTATAACTATGCAAGTAGGCCAAAATGAATTGCCCATGAATGAACAAGATAGCACCTCACATGTGATAGAAAAAGCAAAACATGCCAAAGTAAAGGGTCAAAAGAATAAAGATGGCATGTGGACACTGAAATGCGATGGATCTAAATCTAAATAGGGTGCAGGTGCAGGTGTGGAACTTATAGATCCTCATGGTAAGTCATATTTGGCAGCATATAGGTTACAATTTTCTTGTACTAACAATGTTGCAGAATATGAAGCTTTGATTTATGGACTTGTTATGGCTATCAAGAAAAAGGTAAAAATAATCAGGGTATTTTTAGATTCTGAGTTAGTGGTCAGGCAAGTAAGGAAATTGTATGCATGCAATTACAAAAAGATGGTTTGTTACAGGCATAGGGTGTGGGATTTGATAGATTCATTTGATGCTTTCAACATAGAACATATCCCTAGAGGATTGAACCATAGACTAGATGCGCTGGTAGTTGCTGCTAGCACTTTGGAACCCTTAACACTATCAGGTTTAAAAAGATTTGCTGTTGAGTTAGTAAATGTTCCTAGCATACCACATAATGTTACTCATTTTCAGGTATTTGGAGGGGATCAACAAATTGTGGATTTTCTAACTTGTAATGGGGTCTTTGAAGCTCAAATTATTGATGAACAAGAAAGGCCCGATGTATCTTGGGATGAAGAAGACATAATCAACCTGAAAAACAATTTCTTACCTAAGGGAGTGATCTAGTTAGAACAGATTTTTAACTTTGATGGAGTAGTAAGACAAAGGGATTTGCCCAAAACTGAGGGAGATAAGTGTGATCCATATAACCTTGGAACAGAGCAGAGTCCACAAAATGTACTTATTGGAAAGGCTTGCTCTAAAGAGTTGAGAAAAGAAATTGTGGATGTTCTGAAAGAGTACAAACATGTCATAGCATGGACGTATGAGGATTTGAAAACATATGATACGTCCATCATAACTCATGTGATACCCTTGAAACTAGATGTTAAACCATTTAGGCAGAAGCAAAGGCTTGTGAATGCTATTTTAGAGACTTTAATCTTCGAAGAAGTGAAAAAATTGCTATCTGCCAGAAAAATTTTCCCAGTTAGACATTCAACCTGGGTAGCTAATTTAGTACCTATGAGAAAGAAAAGTGGAGACATTAGGTTATGTGTGGATTTTAGAAATTTGAACAAGGCATCTGAAAAAGATAATTATCCCCTGCCTCCAATAGATGAAGTGTTGCAAGTAGTGAATAGGGCTAAAATGATGTCTTTCTTGGATGGATTCTCAGGATATAACCAAGTCTCAATAGATAAAGAGGATAGATTAAAGACCACTTTTACTTGTAAATGGGGAAATTATGCATACAGAAGAATGCCTTTTAGTCTAATCAATGCAGGTGCCACTTTTCAGCAAGCCATGGACATTGCATTCCGTGGATTGTCAGGTAAGTGCATTGTTGTTTATATGGATGATTTAACTGTTTACTCTAAAGATACATCTACTCATGCTGAAGATCTGAGAAAAATACTTAAAAGATGTGAAAGGTACGAGATTTCCCTTAACCCAAAGAAATGTTCATTTGGCATAACTGAAGGAAAATTATTAGGACATGTCGTTTCTGAAAATGGGATATCTATTGATTCTGATAGAATAGAAGCAATAAAGAAATTGTAATTATCGAACAATAAGAAAGAACTAAAGTCATTTTTTGGTAAGATTAATTTTGTTAGGAAGTTTATTACAGGGTTTGTAGAAATTGTGCAACCATTGAACGCCATGTTGAAGAAGGATGCAAAGATAGAATGGACACCAGTAGCTAAAGCTGTATTTGAAGATATTAAGGAGGCCACTTCTGATGCTCCTGTGTTGACAAGTCTAGATTATACAAAGCCATTTTACATTTATTCTTTTGCATCTTCACATTCAGTTGCAGTTGCTTTGATACAAAAGGGAGAAGACAACGAAGAAAAACCCATAGCTTTCATGAGTGCACCTTTGAAGGATGCACAACTGAAATATATTGATACAGAAAGATAGGTGTTTGCATTCGTAAGAGCAGTGAAAAAGTTTAGACATTATATCTTACACAGTCAGGTTAAAGCCATAGTACCAGACGCAGCTGTGAAGATGTTGCTGATGCAGAATGAGCCTGGAGAAAAAAGAGCTAAATGGATTACAACATTGCAAGAGTTTGATATGGAAATTATCCCAATGAAGTTGGTCAGAGGACAAGCATTAGTGTAGACCATAGCAAACATAGATCCAAATTTGGTGAAATAGTAGTATGCACGTTGAATTCTAGTGATGCCTCAGGGTGGTATGATGATTTGAACACTTTTCTAATATCAGGCAAATATCCAAATAAGATGAAATCTTCTTAAAGGAGAGCTTTAAAGATTAAAATACAGAAGTACATGGTACAAGGAGGTCTTCTATTCAAGAAGAACCATGAAGGAATATATTTAAGATGTTTAAACAGAGTGGAAGTAGATAAGGTGTTGTTAGAATTACATGATAAGTATGGAACGACTCATGGTTCTCATTTAGCTACAACGCATAAGATATTGAGAGTAGGATACTATTGGCCTACAATGTTTAAGGATACAGAGAGTCACATTAAAAGTTGTCACACCTGTCAAACTACAGTAGACAAGGGAAGGAATTAGGCTAATCCATTATAGCCAGTGATTGAGTCTAGACCATTTGCACAATGCGGCTTAGATTTCATTGGGGTCATAAATCCTCCATCATCTGCAGGACATAAGTTTATACTGACAGTAACTGACTACTGTATAAGGTGGACTGAAGCCACATGTTGCAAGTTCTTTACTACTGAGGTCGTTATCAAGTTCCTTGAAGAAAACATCATAACTAGGTTTGGAACTCCATATTCGGTGGTATGTGATAATGGCCCTACTTTTTCTTCTCTAAAATTTTCTAAATGGGCATTTGAGTATGGGATAGTTTTAAAGTTTTCTTCAAATTATCATCCTTAGGGGAATGGGTTAGCTGAGTCTACAAACAAAATTTTACTAGATATAATCAAGAAGCTAACTGAAAAGAATCCTAGAGAGTGGAACACATTGTTGAAATATGTGCTATGGGTAGATAGGACTAAGGTTAAGTCAGCCTTAGGCAATGCACCTTATCACTTAGTTTATGGGACTGATCCCATACTTCCAGTGAATTTAAGAATACCAGTCTGGAAGTTTGCTAATGAATATTTAGGCTTTGATGATCATAGAGAGGCCAGAATAATACAAATTTTACAATTAGGTGAGAAAAGAGATCAAGCCATTGAGAAATTTGCCAAACATCAAGCAGTAGTCAAGAGATGGTTTGATAAAAGAGCAAGAGTCAAAACGTTTAGAATATCAGACTTAGTGCTATGCTGGGATAAAGCACATGAAAAGAAAGGGAATCATGGAAAATTTGACAAATTATGGTTAGGTCCATTACAGGTCACAGAAATAATTGGAGACAATACTTTCAGGCTCAAGACCTTGACTGGGGAAGATGTGCCATTACTAGTTAATGGCCAACACTTGAAACATTACTTTCAGGCTTGAGGTGAGGGCAGTTAGTTTCTGTGTATCATAATGTAAATAATGTACAGTTTTGGGTTGTTTTTTTGTTTTGTTTCGCTGTTGTTTTTGTTTTGTTCTTTTGTTTTCGTTTTGTTGTGTTTGTTGGTTTGTATGTTGTGTTGTGTTGTGTTGTCTTAGCAAGGATGCTAGTTTTGCTTTGAAGTATGTAGAAGCAGACCAACAACCACTGAAAACAATAGCAAATTTAGAACATTCAGGTTAATTATTTGAAATTTATGCATAACTTGTTGTGACTATCATGAATGTAGAAAGTTGTTTGACTTGTGAAATTTTGTATTCAATAACTGTGGGTTGAGTATTCCAGGGAAGTTTCTCACAATGACACACCTAAAATCCTTGGGTTTGTTGAACATACTAGTGTAGATATTAGGTGAAAAATCAGAGGTCACCCTTGCTACCATTACAATTCTCAACTTAATTTTAGCAAGTGATCATTCCTTGCATCATGAAGTTACAACTGTAATATCTTATGAAATCTTTATCAAATACAAACAAAAAAAAATAATAATAAAATGGATTTTACTGAAAATCTAGATTAAGCCATCTAAGTAACTCTACCGAGGCTATAGACGCTTGCTGGCAGTGGGGCTCTACTTAGGAGAATTGTAACGATAACCTTGTCAGGGCTATGGATGCCTGCTAGCAGCAAGGCTCTATCTGGTTAGCTATGAGGGAATGGCATCAACTATGTAGGCTAATATCATTCACTGGTTTGTTTAACTAATTTTTAAGATGAGGATTATTAATCACGTGCACCCACTTAAACTGAATGGGAAAATTCATGCACCTTATTGAATACATTAGGTCTCAAGTTAGATAATGATTTGTAGCAAAGATAGTTGGAAGTTATGAATTTATTCCATTTAGTTTTCTTTAATGGTTTTAATTTGATTGTTTTGTTTGGTTGCTAGTTGTTGTGATGCTCACAACACACTCTATTTTACTCCTTAGCAAAATGAGGACCCCTGTTATGGCTGTGGCTTTTGCTTTTGTGTGTGGGTCTATTGGGTGGTAAAAGGGAAAAAGAGAGTGAAAGTTACAAACCTTGTTGAAAACAAAGAAAAAATAACATTAAGTACCAAAGCTGAATATGGGTGAATTCCTTGTCAAAAATGAGTGAGGGTTGCTTTTTGAACCATGTAAAAATTCCCAGTATTTTGCAAGATATGATTGTTTTGGTAAAATGTACAATGGGAGGGTTTGTATGTTGCATATACAAAGTTGTTTGTATATCACGTTTGTATGTTGCGTATACAAAGATGTTTGTATATCGCATTTGTATGTTGCGTATACAAAGCTGTTTGTATATCGGGTTTGTATGTTGCATATGCAAAGCTGCTTGTATATCAGGTTGTTTGTATGTTGTATATACAAAGTTGTTTGTATATTGAGTCATTATATGAGTCGCATAAGGGAGAAGTCGGGTTTATTAAATCTTTTTAATTGTATACATTTTGTTAACGTTCTATCTATACATACAAGTCAGACCCGATGGATTTCAAAGTTTGAATGCATAATCGGTTAAGTCCGTTGAATGCATTTTATGTTTGTATGTTAGGCAAAGGGAGGACATACAAAGTGAAATATACAAAGCTATATACATAGTGTGGAACCGAAAGGATTATGAAGTAAAGTTTTATTATTGTATGTTTCAGGACATACATTGCGGTACATGCAATGCAGAACTCAAGAAAGATTAAAATCTGGTTAAAAGGATGCATCATGACTTAAAGTATATCAAAAGATGCATGGCACTTTTATACATGTCACGGAGCCGAAAATAAGTAAACTATGGTTTATAAAAGTTGAAGTCCGAAGAGGACATACAAAGGATTTTGTATGTATCTAGCCTTGTATGGTTTTGATACAAGTATTATTGTATCGTGGAGATACAAGGGGAAGTAATGTGGGCTCCACCACCCATCGGCGTGAGTAAGCTTACCGGAGCAAAATTTTTAGATCATTCTAATCTTATGCCTCTCAGTGATAGGTACTTTTCGGTAGGAATCACTTGTACTCTCGCCGATTAAAAAATTGTATCGGGCAGATATATGTGATCAGAGTGAGTTTTTTAGATCGCCCCAACTAAGTGAGTTACTCCGATGATGAAGGTATACATAGCCGATATACAAATTGTTGCAAGTATGAGGTGAACCAGTGTTGTCATTGATGTCAACATACTCATATTGTTGTGACAAGAAGGATTGGATGAGCTGTGTACTGAGGATATTGAGAAAATTAGTCTCAATAAAGAACAGTGAAGAACAGTGATGAAAAGAAGGCAAAAGTACTCAATAGGTTGAGAGTTAGAGGATGCGGATTATAGGGTTTGTAGATATGAGTCTTGAGATGATCCAGTTAAGATTTCAAAGGTCCGCATGAAGATTTGAAGAAGTTGTGATTGATCAAGTAGAACCGGTTCTAGGAGATGCTCCAGAGTGACAGAGTGTTATAAAAAGGTCCCGTGAGATATGGAAGTGCATTGTCCTATTTTGTAGATTAGACAGAGTGTTTGGGATGTCCTTGTGATGTGTCATCTCAATTGGTATATGGTTCGGAGGTCCGGAAGCACCTCTTGCAGTATGACAGTGGCGATAGACTGTGTTCTTGAAGTTCTGGATGAGGAAGAGAAGAGATTTCAGTGAGCAGAGGAAGTACGGATGTACCTAGCCATTCAGGTAGGCTTGTGAAGGCTCTTGGATCATTTTGAGGTTGTGTTGTTGGTCCGCATTGATGGTAGAGCCCAAAATTGAAGATATTCTTTCGGATGAAGTTCTTGTTCAGACTAGCTGACCGGATGAGGTGTTCATCCTGCGAATGTTCTTGTGGTGGCCAACTGGATGTGTTATTCATCTTGCGGATGTTCTTATGGTTGATTTTTGACTTAGATGATTGTTCCTAAGTCAAGGTCTTGTATAAATAAAGGTTTGTGAGTTCATTTCGAAGTGTGGACATGAGCGGATGAGAGTGGAATAGCGAAAGAGCGAAAGGCAGAACAAAAGTGTTTCGGGCTTAAATGGAACTGATCCAGACATGGTGAAGATGTCATTCTCTAGTTCAAGGTTGTGATCCTTATGACCTTGTAGACAGTGTGTCTCTTTGTAGGCAGTGTGCCTCCTTGTGAGCAGTGTGCTCGGGCAGTGAGCCCTGACTGGCATGTGCCATGTATTTTTCTTATTCTTCTAACAGAGAATAATCCTTGGGTTAATCACCCCGTGGTTTTTCCCTTAACCGGGTTTTCCACATCAAAAATCTTGGTGTCTAATGTGTTGATGTTTATCTGCTCCGGTGTTTATGCTTTCTCCTTTTCATGAATGTTTAATTGATATGCTGCTAACTAACAAGAAGAATTAAGTGTTTGAATTAGTAGCAAGGTTTTTACACAACTGATTCACCCCCCCTCTCAATTGTGTGCCCTAGATCTAACAATTGGTATCAGAGCCAAGTTCCTCTGAAAGGAGCTTAATCGCTTGAGGAGATCCAGGATGTCATCATACAAGAAGGATAGTCCGAAGTTTGATGGATCCAATTTCACTCTCTGGAAAGGTCGCATGAAATGTCAATTGGAGTGTATGGGAAAAGCATATTTGGCCATGGTTTCAAAACCATATGTACCTCCACAGGGTGGTTCGTCAACTCTGAATGAAATCACAGATGCTAAAAATAATCTGTAGACCAAACAAGCTCTTCTAAGCGCATTGAATGACTCAGATCTCTCAAATGTTATTGACATACCAACTGCATATGAGATCTGGACTAAACTGGAACTTCTGTATGAAGGTGATGAGTTTGTTAAGAGTGCAAGGTTGCAAAGTCTGAAAGGGAAATTTGAAAGATTGAAGATGAGAGATGATGAAAACATCACTACCTTTATGCTAAGGGTAAATGAGCTGGTGTGTGGAATTAGGAATGCTGGTGGTGTTCTGGATGAAAATGAAATTATTTGCAAAATTCTCAGATCCCTTCCTGCTACCTACAAGATCAAGGTTGATGCCATTGATGAATTTAGAGCCCATACAACTGTCACAAGAGAGCAATTGGCTGGCAAACTAGCTGCATTTGAAATGACCGAGTTTGGAGATGATCACCCCAAGACTGAATCTGCATTTAAGGCCAGTGCCTATGTGAAAGGCAAACAAAGATTTGATCTGGGAGAGAACTCTTCAAGGAAACTATCATGGTATGATCAACCAAGGAAAGATATGGAAGAGGAAGAAGCAGAAATAGCTCAACTTGAAGCCCTCATTGCAAAGAGACTGCCAAGAGGATCCGGTAAGTATGAAGGAAAATTACCCTTTAAATGTTTCAACTGCAATAAGATTGGTCATTTTGCTTCAAGATGTCCAAAAAGATCTACAAGGTCAAATGCTAACATACAAATGTTTCAAAAGAACTACTATTATGTTCACGAAGAAGATGATAATGAAGGAGTAACAGATGATGAATCAGAAATGGGAAGCAAATCCAAAAATGAATGGGTGTTTATTGCCATCAAGGAAGAAGGTTCAATATCCTCTGAATCTATCAATCATAAGGTTGTTGAAAGAGCTTTGGCTGCCCAAGTTGAAGAAAAGGATGATTGGGTTATTGATAGTGGATGTTCTCACCATATGACAGGTGACAAGAACAAGTTCTTAGATTTGGAAAGGTATGAAGGAGGAAGGGTAAGGTTTGGAGACAATTCTGCTGGCAGAATCAGAGGTAGGGGAACTATTTCTTTTGATGGGAAGAGCAAAACCGATAATGTACTATATGTTGAAGGATTGAAGCACAATATTCTCAATGTTGGTCAGTTGGTGGACAAAGGTTATGATCTCCGGTTCAAGAATGGAAGATGCAGGATCTTTGAAAGCTCTGGAACTGAGATTGCATTTGGTACTCAAACAAAAGGTAATATCTTCCATATAGTTTGTTCTAATAAAAGTTGTCTGTTTGTTCAAGTTGATCAGAGTTGGTTATGGCATAGAAGGATGTGTCATGTGAATTTTGATAACATCATCAAGATAAGCGATACTCAGGCTGTAAGAGATCTTCCTAAATTGGTGAAACCTACAAATAGTTTGTGCAAAGAATGTCAGCTAGGTAAACAGAGCAGAGTCTCTTTCAAAAGCAAGGATTAGTCCACTACCAGATTACTGGAATTAGTCCATACTGATCTATGTGGTCCGACAAGAATCAAGAGTATGCAAGGAGATAGATATTTCATGTTACTGGTTGATGATCATTCCCAGATGATGTGGGTTACCTTCCTAAAAGAGAAATCAGAAGCCCTTGAGAAGTTCAAAATCTTCAAAGCTATGGTAGAGAATCAAACTGGATTGAAACTGAAATGTCTGAGGTCTGATAGAGGTGGTGAATTCACATTCGGTGAATTCATAGACTTTTGTGAGAAGAATGGCATAAGGAGATAGTTGTCAGCATCTATAACTCCACAGTAGAATGGAGTTGTTGAGAGAAAGAACCGAACCATCCAGGAAGCTTCTAGGATAATGATGATGGAAGCAAATGTTCCTCAAATGTTTTAGAGAGAAGCTGTCAGCACTGCAGTCTATACTCTTAATCGAGTTCAAATCAAAAGCAATACCGGTAAGACTCCTTATGAACATTGGTTTGGTGTAACTCCTACTGTGAGATATTTCAGAGTATTTGGTAGCAAGTGTTATATCAAAAGAGATGAAGATCTAGGAAAGTTTGATGCTAGAAGTGATGAAGGAATTTTCTTGGGTTACTCCACTCAAAGCAAAGAATACCGGTGTTACAATAAGAGATTGAGAAAGATGATAGAAAGTACAAATGTGAAGGTTGATGAAGGATTTGAGAAGCCCTCAAGATTCTATGAATGTGATGAAGGTGATTAGAATGATTCCCTGGTGGAAAGAGCTCAATCCTCCTCTGAAATTTAGATTCAGACTGATCCGGTAAATCAGGAAGAAGAGGTGTGTCTAAATGAGCCTGATCAAGAAACAATAGTGCAAGAAACTCCCAAAATTCCAAGGTATGTAACTCTAAATCATTCTGAAGATCAGATCATAGGTGACAAAAGCAAAGGAGTACAAACAAGGAGAAGAATTGCTCAAGAGTCAAATGAATGTTGTCTGATTTCAAAGATTGAACCTAAGACAATTAATGAAGCTTGCAATGATGAAAACTGGACCAAAGCAATGGAGGAAGAGTTGATGCAAATTGAGAAAAATCATACTTGGGATCTTGTTCCCGGACCTAGAAACAAGAATGTGATTGGAACCAAATGGGTCTTTCGGAACAAACTAAATGAAGTGGGTGAAGTGATCAGAAATAAAGCTAGATTGGTCTGCAAAGTCTACTCTCAAATAGAAGGAATTGATTTTGAAGAAACCTTTGCTCCGGTGGCAAGAATTGAAGCAGTCAGATTATTTCTTGCATTTGTTGCCTTCAAAGATTCCAAAGTATATCAGATGGATGTCAAGTCTGCCTTCCTAAATGGTGATTTGGAAGAAGAAGTTTACATTGAACAACCAGATGGATTTCAATTGTCTGATAATGATGATATGGTCTGCAAGTTGAAGAAAGCATTGTATGGATTAAAACAAGCCCCAAGAGCATGGTATGAAAGGTTGGATAAGCATCTTGTGCAGATTGGATTCAATAAAGGTACTGCTGACAGTAACTTATATTTCAAAATTGATCATGAAAACATCTTGATTGTTGAAGTGTTTGTGGATGATATCATTTTTGGAGGAAGGGATAGTATGTGTAAAACTTTTGCAAATCAGATGAAAAGTGAGTTTGAAATGTCTATGCTTGGTGAAATAAATTTCTTCTTGGGTCTACAAATTACTCAAACAAAGAAAGGGATCTTCATTTCTCAAACCAAATATGTGAAAGAATTATTGAGGAAATTTGGTATGGAAGATTCAAAGCCAATGAACACTCCTATGGCAACCGGATGTAAGTTGAGCAAAGATGATGACTCTCCTAAGGCAGATCAGACAAAGTATAGATCAATGATTGGTGGATTGTTGTATCTCACTCAGACTAGACCAAATATAATGCAGGCTGTTGGTCTTGTGGCAAGATTTCAGGCTGATCCTAGAGAATCTCATGTCATGGCAATCAACAGAATCTTTAGATATCTAAAGGGGACAGTTGAGTATGGTTTGTGGTATCCTAGAGATCATGATTTCTCTCTTCATGCATATACAAATACAGATTGGGCAGGAGATGTGGATGACCGGAAGAGTACCAATGGTGGAGCATTCTTTTTGGGAAAGAGATTGGTTTCTTGGTTAAGAAAGAAACAAGATGCAATATCTCTATCTACAATTGAAGCAGAATACATTGTAGCAGCAGGTAGTTGCACTCAAATCTTATGGATGAAGTAGATGCTAAAAGACATTAAAGTAGAATATGAGGAGCCTATCACAATTTTCTGTGATAATTCAAGTGCAATAAATATTTCTAAGAATCCAGTGTTGCATTCTAAGACCAAGCACATATCTATCAAGTTTCACTTTTTGAGAGAACAAGTGAACAAGGATGAAGTCAGATTGGAATATGTATCCTCCAAGGATCAAATTGCAGATATCTTTACTAAACCTCTTCCCAAGGACTCTTTTGAGTATCTCAGGGAGAAGTTAGGGGTCATGGCCCCTCCGAAGATGAACTAGGATGCACTGATGTGCATCAGTCTGGTGGATATCACAGTCATATCTTGTGATCCGGATTGATGTTGGGGAGCTGCTATTAAGGGGGAGCAGCTGATATGATTCTGATGTGTTAGTATTGCAAGTATGAGCCCTTTGCCATTGATGTCAAAGGGGGAGAGAAGACATGTGAAAAAAACGTGGTTGATGATCATAGGGGGAGCAGTAAAGGAAGAGAAGACATGTGAAGAGTTGTTGTTGATAGGGGGAGCTGTGACAGAAAGGAGAAGTTCTTGTATTGATGGTTTTTCACATCATATGTTGCCATCAATGACAAAGGGGGAGATTTTTGCAAGTACGAGGTGAACCAGTGTTGTCATTGATGTCAACATACTCTTATTGTTGTGACAAGAAGGATTGGATGAGCTGTGTACTGAGGATATTGAGAAAATTAGTCTCAATAAGGAACAGTGAAGAACAGTGATGAAAAGAAGGCAAAAGTACTCAATAGGTTGAGAGTCAGAGGATGCGGATTAAAAGGTTTGTAGATATGAGTCTTGAGATGATCTAGTTAAGATTTTAGAGGTTCGCATGAAGATTTGAAGAAGTTGTGATTGATCAAGTAGAACCGGTTCCGGGAGATGCTCCGGAGTGACAGAGTGTTACAAAAAGGTCCGGTGAGATCTGAAAGTGCATTGTCCTATTCTGCAGATTGGACAAAGTGTTTGGGATGTCCTTGTGATGTGTCATCTCGATTGGTATATGGTTTGGAGGTCCGGAAGCACCTCTTGCAGTATGACAGTGGCGATAGACTGTGTTCTTGAAGTTCTAGATGAGGAAGAGAAGAGATTCCAGTGAGCAGAGGAAGTGCGGATGTACCTAGCCATTCAAGCATGCTTGTGAAGGCTCTTGGATTATTTTGAGGTTGTGTTATTGGTCCGCATTGATGGTAGAGCTCGGAATTGAAGATAGTCTTCCGAATGAAGTTCTTGTTCAGACTAGCCGACGGGATGAGGTGTTCATCCTGCGAATGTTCTTGTGGTGGCCGACTGGATGTGTTATTCATCTTGTGGATGTTCTTATGGTTGATTGCCGACTTAGATGATTCTTCCTAAGTTGAGGTCTTGTATAAATAAAGGTTTGTGAGTTCATTTCGAAGTGTGGACATGAGCGGATGAGAGTGGAATAGCGAAAGAGTGAAAGGCAGAACAGAAGTGTTTCGGGCTTAAATGGAACTGATCCAGACATGGTGAAGATGTCATTCTTTAGTTCAATGTTGTGATCCTTATGATCTTGTAGACAGTGTGTCTCTTTGTAGGCAGTGTGCCTCCTTTTGAGCAGTGTGCTTGGGTAGTGAGCCCTGACTGGCATGTGCCATGCATTTTTCTTATTCTTCTAATAGAGAATAATCCTTGGGTTAATCACCCCATGGTTTTTCCCTTAACTGGGTTTTCCACGTCAAAAATCTTGGTGTCTAATGTGTTGATGTTTATCTGCTCCGGTGTTTATGCTTTCTGCTTTTCATGAATGTTTAATTGATATGTTAATAACTAACAAGAAGAATTAAGTGTTTGAATTAGTAGCAAGGTTTTTACACAATTGATTCACCCCCCCTCTCAGTTGTGTGCCCTAGATCTAACACAAAGGAATGAAAGGCATCGAAAGAAATAAAGGGTAATGCAAGGAGGTTTGTATATGTTTTTGTATATGTGCTCATACAAGGAAATATACAAGAGTGATATGCAAAATGGAAGATACAAGACGGATGTGAAAGGAAAGTCAAATACTAAAAAATTTTGTATGTTCGGGATGCTTGTATGTTTATGATATACAAAGCCCGATATACAAAAGAAATAAAGGCATCGCGGGAGATGAAGGGTAAAAGAGGGTTTGTATATGTCTTTGTATATTTACTTGTATATAATGAGACATACAATGCGCGATATACAAAGTGAAGATACAAGGATGTACGAAAAGCGAAAAGGGAGGGAACTTTAGTTTGATTTCTTGCATAAAATGTTTTAATGTTTAGACATACAAAGAAGACATCCAAAGGGAACATACAAGAAAACATACAAGGGAAAAGGGTATGTATGCAGAAATAAACTAATGACAAAAAAGGTTTAAAAGTGCCAGCATTATAGTGGAAGGTCAAGCTTGTAGCACATTAATTACTATAATTAATGCCAATCTAACATTCTGATGAGGTATAAATTGGCGAAAGCAACATAAATTTTTTATAATCCATTTTCATGTATGTTGGCAGGTTTACAGATATATGGAAGGTGGAGCTTTAATGGCGATGACATCATAAAGGGTGGATCAGATCACAAAAGAAGCGAGAGGAGTAAAGACTTTCAATGAGAAGAAATATGCATGTGGAAGGAAACATTATTAAAAGAGCAACAAAAGATATTTTGGTGGTTGTTAGGGTTTCCAAAGGGTATCCTTACGCTTAGTATGGGTATGCTGCTCAGGGATTTTTTGGTGGGATTTGTTTTCCACCGTTGATGCTGCACTTGAAGTGTGGATTGTTGATTGACTAGGGTTTTGTGGCTATATTGGGGATAATCAAATCTATATATTGAGCCCCTTTACTTTGTAATGACTTACATAGGGATTTATAGAATAGAGCTAGAAGTTGTAATTAACAGTTTTAGAAGAGCATTTTAGTTTAAAATAGAAGGAGGTCGCCTATGTCTACAATAAGGAATGCGTGGAACATCTAGCTTCCTTACTGTATCTATAAGACGTTTTGTAAGTTTTCTATAAGTTGATTAATGAAGCAAGGAGTCATTCATACATTGTAAATCATATATGACTGTGTGTTTTGAATATAAATGAATCTAGAATTCTGTGTCTATATTCAGATTGTCTTCTGGCTCTTCTTTCTATTTGAAATATTATCTCTCCAAAAGCTTGCAATCTTTAATGTATGTTCGTGAAAATACTCAGGGCTTACATTTAAAGGTTTAGTCTGTGGATTTAATCATGTTTGCTATACTACTTACAACATGCATAACAGAACATTTAGATCCTGTAGTAGAATGAAGTTTAATTTAGAGTTCTCTAACTTTTCTGAAATATTTGAAATATTTAGCTTAAACATAGATATTTAAAGGAGATTGTCTGATATTTGAAGGAAACATGAACAACTGGGTTGATATTTGGCAATTTTCATAATATCTAAAAAGAAAATCTTGTGTTAATATAAATCATATAAAGCTTTGTGATACAGTAACAAATTTATGCAAAGGAATGAAGAAAATGTTGATATTTGTGATATTTTGCATAATTTGACTCTAGTGAGTCATAAAAACACCTTAAATCAAGTAAGGCCCCTTGCATATTACAGCTTCACATTAACCTACTAAATTATCCACAAGGTCAAGACCTGACCATATAGAAACTTGGGATTAAGTAATCTTAATTGATTCTTTCATATCTTTCAAGACAGTTAGGTTCCATTTGTGAATTTTAACTTTTGTTATGAATGTGTAAAAACAATCATCAACAAGACGCTTTTGACCGAAGCTATGAATTGGTGAGGCCACAACATGGGGGACCTCATCCCCTGGCATGAATGCCTATATCAACGTTGGAGGTTCAAACCCGCGAGCTCGTTGGCCCAGTGAAGGCCCATAGCCTGTGAGCACTACAGCTCAACGAAGACACAAGACCTATGAGCATGTTAGCCCAGCAAAGGCACAAGCATGTGAGCTCTTTGGTCCAGTGGAGGTTTGAACCCTAGTGGCCGCCACTATAACTGAGTGACTTGACCACCAAACCATGCCCTTAATGGCAATAAAGAGCTATTTATTAATAGAGAAAATTTAGGAGATCAAATTTGGAGGGAAATGATAAAAAAGAGGGAAAGAAATATATACAGACTTATTTTTTATTATAATTTCAGGCTCCGTGTTTTCACAACATAATTTCAATTCCTAAAATGTAACAATTGCATTATAATAGGAGAATATTCTAAATTATTCTTTCCGCTTAATTTAAAACTTGCATGAGACCACTTGTGTTGCTCAAATTTTTAAAATAAGCAGTCATGGGACCATGGCATTTGCTCCATCTTATCCATATGCACACATATTTCCACATATCTAACATTTTTCATGCCTACTATCATGCCCCATGCTCTAGATTACTTCCCACCTTGATCCTACCACTCCCTTGTCTTAGGTCAATCCCACATACATGGGATTGAACCTAGACCTACAAATCTAATCCCCAAAGTTTTAAAATTCAAATTTCAAATTTGGCTAACTCCACCCATTTCTTTCCTACCATGAGTTGACTTGATATGTGGTTCACTTGATTTATTTTTATGTAGTGGTTTTTTAAAGGCATTCAAAGTGGATTCATTTATCATCAAATATTAAGGACATATCATTCACATTTTAAAAGCACTTATTGTAGGAATCTTTCAATTTGGAGCACTAAAAGAAACCTAAATAATCATCATTTGCATGACTAAAGATTACTATCTTTAATCATTTTCACAATCCTAAACCAATCTTTTTAACAGATCTAAGAACTTGACCTTAACTAATTGAAAAATAATTTTCAATACCACTAATTCTTAACAATAAGTGAGGAACAATAATCCACTCAATACATTTGGCAGTTGTAAGTAAAGCATTAACAAGCTTTTTTGGACAAGTTAAAATAAAAACACACATAGACCAGATTGTAGTTTTAGAATGAATGACTGAATGAAAGGTTTTAATAACGTCCACGAGGCCATAATAGCCTATGGGACCCAGAAACGCACACACCCCTAGCCAAAAAATAGGATAGCCAACTGCTAAACAATTTGTAGCCCCTTCTCAAGCTCAGATCTTCCACTGTGAATTTTGATCAAAAAAATTGCAGTTCTACCTAGTCTTGACTCTTCAAACAAGGTGCTTAAATTGTTGTATTTCAAAGTGTCTTCATATCTGCCACGTATATCTTCATAAGCTGAGCACTCCTTGATGAAATGCCATTCTGTCTCCACCACACCCTTGTTGTAAAAAAGGCAAACTCTCTTTTCCCACTCCTCTTTGGGAATCTTCCACTTGACCGTTTCACACCTAAGATGGTGCAAACTAGTCCTTAGCTATGCAATCAACATTTTTGCTTTCCATTTAATATTCGCTTCTATGTAGGCTTTTTCCTTATGGTCCTACATGGGGTTGAATTCTTTTATATAGTAAGCTTTTTTTCGTCCCACTTGATTAGTCCACATGATTTTCCTAAATTTTTCTCTAACATATTTTTTTATTTCCTCTTTAACATGTGAGCATTCCTGCATATTAATGTCCCACTTCTTTAGCCACTTGTCATTCTATTTCATCCATGTATTCTTTCTCCTATTTAACTTTTGTTCCATAATTAGCTTGGGCCAATGGTGGTTTTCCATATTTTGAGACTTCTTTATATAACTTACCAACCGAACCCTCGCCGATGCCTCCAAACAAAACATATCCATTTCTGCCAATAAGATTTCATAAGGGACTACCATCTTGATTTTGAGACTACTTATGATAAGGTGCTTCTGGATTCTCTCAACCTGCCTCCATTTCTGCTTAGACATGCTGCTGCCCCAAATTTCACAGCGATATAGAATCATTGGGACAACAAGCAAACCAAAAAGCATTATATTTTGAAGAGAGTAGAGTGCCTTCCAACCCCCTTGGATTCTTTTTGCTATGCACGTTTCCCAATTGAGTTTGTTGTGAAAATTAAGCCCGAGGTAATTGTACTCATCCATGTTGGCAAGAGACACTATGTGACTTCATGAGTTTTGTCATTGATGGCAACAAAGTCCATCCGCAGGACATGGTATGACTATATCGGAAGACAGACTGAAGTGTATTTTGGTCCGGTGAGCAAGAATAGATCATGTAGCAAGGTCTGACAATCAGGTCTGGATCTCTCAGAAGAAGTATCTCAGTAAAGTGCGGACTTAGGGAAGTCAAGAGGAGTACCATGACTAATACATTCCAGAGATTGAGCCTCCGGTGATGAAAGAGTGAAAAGATATGAACACCTGAGTGTTGGGTTCCTGTTTGGCAGAGTAGATTGAGGAAGAACTGACCGACAGAGCATCAGACCTTAATCCAGATGAGATATTGATGGTGATCAAGCTTCATAAGGGATCTGTTGGCAAGAGACACATTGTAGCTTCATGATTGTTGTCATTGATGGCAACAAAGTTCATCCCACACATCCACAGGACATGGTGTGTCTATACTGGAAGTCAGATTGAAGAGTGTTGTGGTCTGATAAGCAAGAACAGAGCTTGTGGAAAGGTCCGACAGCTAGGTCCAGATCTCTCAGAGAAAGTATCTTAGTAAAGTGCGGACTTGGGAAAGTCAAGAGGAGTACCTTTACTGATAGATTCCAGGGATTGAGCCTTCGGTGATGAAAGAGTGAAGAGATATGAGCATCTAAGTATTGAGGTCCTGTTTGACAGAGTAGACAGAGGAAGAACTGACCGGCAGAGCATCAGACTTAATCTAGATGAGTTATTGGTGGTGATCAAGGTTCTTAAGGTATCATTCATGATTGGCTGACATGTTGGATGACTTCTATAAGTATCTCTTTGATCCGCATCTCTTGGTAAGCAAGGTTTTAGCCGATAGACTAGAGTTTGGGAAAATATTGACTATTCCGGATGCTGACTAGAAAGAGGATGAAATTCTTTATGTGGATATATATACCAGATGGATTTCGATGTGAAGTTGTATGTTGTGTAATTTGTTATGCGAAGAAAAGTAGAAGAGCAGTGTGGAAGCAGTTAGACAGGTCTGGTATGTGAAAGACAACAGCATAAAAGAAGAGAAAGGATGAAGTGTAGTAGATCAGTATACTGAGCCTAACCGGAACTAAACTCCAGCATATGTGGATGCTTCTCATCAGTTCAAGTATCTTGTTACTCTATTTATAAACTTGTAGACAGTGAGTCTCTTGTAGGTAGTGAGCCCTAATTGGCAAGTGCCATTTTGTACTTCTATTCTTCTAACAGAGAATACATTCTTGGTTTAGTCACCCCGTGGTTTTTCCCTTAACAGGGCTTTCCACGTCAAAATCATTGTGTTATGTGTATTGACTTTGTTTCTTCTTTCATGATTATAAATGCTTATTTACTTTGATGTTGCACTAGTTGTTAAAAAAGAACAGAAAGTTAAATTAATTAAGATAACTGATTCACCCCCCTCCCTCTCAGTTATCAACAGGATCATTCATGATTGGCCGACATGTTTGATGACTTCTATAAGTATCTCTTTGATACGCATCACTTGGTAAGCAAGGATTCAGCTGACAGACCAAAGTTTTGGAAAATATTGAGTATTCCAGATGCTGACTAGAAAGATGTTGAAATCCTTTGTGCGGATATATATACCAGATGGATTACGATGTGAGGGTGTGTGTGATATCATAGTGTGCAAAGAAAGGTAGAGATAGGTGTGGGAGTTATAATACAAGTCCGGTATGTAACAGAACAACAGAATTAAAGGAGTGGAAGAATGAAATGCAGTAGATTAGTTTATTGAGCCTAACTGGAACTGAACCTTAGCATATGTAGTTGCCTCTGATCAGTTCAAACACTTGGTTACTTTCTTTCTAACTTATAGATAGTGAGTCTCTTGTAGGCAGTGAGCCTGTTATGAGCAGTGTGCTTGGGTAGTGAGCCCTAATTGGCAAGTGCCATTTTGTACCTCTTATTCTTCTAACAGAGAATACAATCTTGGGTTAGTCACCCCGTGGTTTTTTCCCTTAACAGGGTTTTCCATGTCAAAAATATTGTGTTATGTGTATTGAGTTTATTTCTGCTTCCATGGTTATGTATGCTTATATGTTTTGATATTGCACTAATTGTTAAAGAAGAAAAGAAAGTCAAATAATTAAGATAACTAATTCACCCCCCCTCTCAGTTATCAACAATTGGTATCAGAGCCAAGTTCCTTCTAACAGAGCCTAACAGCTTGAGGAAGATCTGGGAATCTCAATGGATATGTATGGTATGAGGGAACAACTTCAGTCTGCCCTAGATGATCTTGATCAATCTCACTCTGAAGTCAATGTCCTGAGGGAAAGACTCAAACAAGCTGATGATTTCATAAATAAACTCAAAGAAAAACTAAGTATCTCAATGAAGAAAAGAAAGGAACTTCTTCAATAATTAGCAAGTCAAAATGAAGCCAATGATACTAATGAAGATCTGAATGAGAAAACTAAGTTATGTGAGAAGTTATCAAAAGAGGTCATTATGGTAAGACATGAAATGGAATCAGGAGTTATGAAATTCACCCAAGAAAATGAAGAGAAAAAAAAGTGAAGATAATCTAAAACAATCTCTCAAGGAGAAGTCAGAAGACTGCCACAAAATGGATAGAATAATCAGGCATCTGGAATCTGATCTTGAAGAAGCTAGAGACAATGAAGAACAACTTGAGAATCAGATAGACATTCTTAAAAGGGATCTTCAAACAACAAATGAATACAAAGAGAAATTCAAGATAAGCTCTGCTCAACTTGAAGTTTTTCTTGAAAGCCAAAAGAGGGTAGATGACAAGCAAGGCTTGGGGTATGAGAAAGGGGAAAGCTCTGGATCCAGTCAGAAGAACTCTGGATTAGGAAATCCAAGGAACAGACCTAGGAGACCTCCGGTAAGGCAACCAAATGCTCAAAGATATCCATCCTTCAATGGATACTGCCACAATTGCAATAACTTTGGCCATAAAGCAAAACGGTGTAGAAGAAGAATGAATTAGACTAATTCATCCTTCTCTGGACAGTGTTTTAACTATAAAAGGTATGGTCACAAATCTCAAGAATGTAGAAATATGCAAATGAACAATTCATTCAATGGTAGATGCTTTACATGCAATAGAATGAGACATATGGCTAATCAATGCAAATCAAGAGGATATCAGTCAAATCTGCAAAGAAATGTTGTTTGCTACAATTGCAATAGATCTGGTCATATTGCCAAATTTTGTAGAAGTAAGAATCAGGATAAAAGGGGTCTGGTGCATCATAATCAAAATCAAGACAAAGGAAAAGGAAAAGTGAATGCAGATGAAATTCAAAGGGAGATGAACAAGATTTGGGTAAAGAGAAGTACAGAAAATGTTGGGGATGGATCCGCACCAGAATCTGGTGTTGTTATTCCTTCTGGAAACTAAATAAGATGAGCTCTAGCTCATGGGGAGTCAAAAAGGAAAACAAATTCCCCCAGCCAGTTAATTGGTGCCTAAAATTAGTACATGGAAAGTTGCGGATTAAAGGGTTCTCAGAGAAACATCTAAATAAGCCTTGGTAAAGATATGGAAGATCCACAAGAAGTTTAGAAGAGGTTAATCTTCCAAGATTGATCTAGTTTAATAGTCATCCAGTAAAAAGCAGGATTTTCACAGTTAGATCTGGTATGATTCAAAATTGAGGAATCTTGATCTGCGGATAAATGAAATGATTAGAGAAAGGAAGATAGATTGTCAATAATCACCTAGAATAACTCTAAGTGCATCTCAGTGATCTAGAAAAGATCTTTCTCAGAATAAGGAGAACAAGGCAACTGGAATGACTTAAATTGTGCATTTATTGCAATGTGGAATTAGGGTTTGCGCAAAAATATAAGGGTTCTCTTATTGAACATTTGCACATTTACATTTGAGAAGAAGAGAGAAGGAGCTCTGCAACAAACTTGTCTCAAACCTCTCAAAGATCAATTGCAGAAGTCGATTCATCCAGCAATCCGATCCAGCTCATATTGTGAACCCTAGAAGTGTAAAAGGTATTTTTCGCTCTTGAATATCTCTCTCTGAATCTTTGAAAGATGGCTACTCTAAATGTTGTGAAGATTACTGATAGGTCGTGCCCTAAATTCAAAAAACATCCCTATAAATCCCTAGAAGTTGATCCCCTAGGCGCATTTTCTAGCATTCCGCATGGAGTTCTGCATGTAGAAGATGCTAGGGTTTACATACACACAAACATTGAAGAATTTGGGGAACCCAAGCTAATGGATATCTACCACAAGGAACTGATAGATGAATCATTTGAACTAAAACCTCAGTATAAGGCCATCTGGGATAAGCATTTTGGACATTACATTTATTTCCCCTGTTTTGCTAAAGATGATTGGGTCTCGTATGTTCTGAGAAGAATGCATGACAACTTTATGTGGTTGATGAGGCCATTCAAGATAACCAAGGATGCAATTAGGGCAGTAACCGGATTGCACTCATTCGATGGGTTACCTGCTCTCAAAGCAGTCAAAAATCAAATTGTAAGTCAGGCTACTAGATCAAAATTTGACAAGAGAGCAATGACTATAGAAGATATCATTGATCCGGATATCAAGTTTGCATCTATGATAATTGGCTATAAGATATATCACTCTAGCAGGGAGAATTCTGTATCCGGAACTACAATCTATGCTGCTTATCAGATGTTAAGGGAGAATGCAAATTATGATCTTTGTGAACTTCTTTTGAGCCAACTGTTGGAAAACCTACAAAAGATCAAGAAGGACAAGAAGAACTCATTCAAGTATGGTGGGCTAATACTATGTTTGTTCTTTTACTTTATGAATGAGCTACGCAGATCCAATGGTTGGGTATGGCAAAATGACAGACCTGTTGCCATTCAAATCAGAGATTACATGCATGGGCTTGGTGATGCCAAGGCTCAAAATACAGCTCTCTGGGGATACTTCAAGAACTTTCAAAATATGATGCAAGCTAGAGAAAGAATCCCCCAATCATTGGTTGAGAAGTACAAGGATACAGTGTGCTTTATGGTAGACACTGATCAATGTCTAATGGAAGTAGTAGAGCCAAGGATAGTCTGGATTATGCCAATGGGGTATGAGGTGGATGATAAAATTCTGGAACTACATGTCCAACACCTACTAAGTCAACCCAAGGACCCTAAGGTAGAAAGGTTTAGAACCTTCCAAGAGTTGAGTGTAAAATTTCATGTTGAACTTAGATAGCTTGAGATCAAGAGGAAAGTGAGAAGGGAAGTAGAAGAAGTCGCCAAGAGATATTGAATATCAATGGAGGCAGTTGATGCCAACAGAGAGAAGTTGGAAAGGGTAGAGAAAGAAATACAAGAAACACAAAAAGAAAGTGCTCCGGTGCAAGCCCCCTCCTAGACTAGATCCTCCAAAAGCTCTGCACCAGCCACCTCTAAAAGTCAAAAAGCCTCAAAATTGAAAGTCAGGACATCCGGAAAGGGAGAGAAGAGAACTAAGACAAAGGCCACAAGGTCTTACATCAGTCAGAAGGATGATGAAGAGACAGAATTAGATGAGGAGGTCAAGAAAATGAAGAAGAAGAAGAAAATATCTGATGAATCCTCTACCGGACAAGGCAAGGAAGAAAAGGTAGAAGAATTTGTTGAAAAGTCTACTCTCTGCATTGATGATATCATCAAATCAATCACTGTGGATGGGAACCTAAAACCAATGACTAAATTTTATGATGAATATAATGAAGCTAACCAAAAGATCTTGCAAGATGCCACAGTCAGGTATCTTAACATTTATAATAAAGCATTCATTGAGATCATATCTCTAATTCCCAAAATCCTAGAGAAGGAACTTGAAATAAGGAAGAACAATGCTAAGGCAAAGGACCTAGAGATCTGGGAACAAATAGCCATTTAGCTCTATCCTTCCATCACTCCTAAACAACTAAACATGATATTCAAGTATTGCAAGGATGAGTTCCGAAGCAAAGCCAAAATGAACAAGCTTATGCTTGGAGAGACTGATCAGGTGGCAAAATAAACTGAAGACATCCTCTGGAATGCATACAAAAGATTCAATATTCCTATTATAGAGGACATAAGTGATGAACCTTCTGATGTTGAAGGACTAAGTGTATCAAAGGAAGATCCTACAGAGAAAATTGCAGAAGAATCAAAGGAGATAGGTGAGGAGAAGACCAAAGACCTAGATTCCTCTATTCCAGAAGAGGAAATCTATGAAGAAGTAAATATCTCTCATCCGGATTCCCCAGCAGACTCCGGATCTAAAGGAGAAGAAAGAATAGAGGAGAAAATCAGTCAAGAAGAAGAGGTAAAGGGAAGAGAAGAAGATCAAACAGAGAAAACCCCAAGAGACGGTTTTGAGACTGCAAAAGGAAAGAAGACTCTGTCTCCAGCAAGAGACACTGCATAAACTATTAAAGATTTCTTGACCAAAGAAATGATGGAGATTGATGAACTGGAACTGCTTCAAGGACCATTCAATTTTGATTCCCTCTCCCCGGTTCAAACAATGAAGATAGCATCCTTTGCCCAAGCAAAGGTAAAAGAAAAACTTTTGAAGTCTCACATGGAAGACTGTGAGCTGATAGAGATTACATCCGGTGTATTGGAGAAGATCATGCCATCCTTCCAAAAGGATCTTTTAGCCTCTTCATTTGGTAATCTCAAATCTCTTGTTAATACTGTTAGCACACATTTTGATTCCTTAGAGAAGTCGGCAGAAGAAAAAGTCCGAAAGGAGTTTTTAGGAAAGAGATTCTCTGAAGTACAAGGGCTAATAACAAATGATAGGAGAAATATGGATATTGGGATAAAGAGCTTAGAAAATGCTCTTAAAGATGGCAGAGAAATATATAAATTTTGTTTATCCTGGTCTAAAGTGACAATGGATATTGAGAAGAAAGTGAAAGAACAAGAGGGAAAACTTTCAAGTATATCTCAAAATTTTGATCCTCTCACCACATCCATAATAAACCAAGAATGTCAGACTATTGCCATTCTAAATGAACTAAAGAAAATTGAAAAGGAAAGGAAGAATATAATAAGTAGGATGGGTGAACTTAGAGGGATAATTATCCCTAAGTTAGAGGCCATGCATGAGGCCCTAACTGATGCTCAAACCACAACCCGGACCAGTGATCTGATAGATCTAAAGAGGGCAGAAGCTTTTACATTCCTGTTGAGTGGTCACATCTCAATTTTGGACAGGATGAAGCAGAGTTGGGCGACATAAGTTGTACAGTTGAAAAATACTTTTGCAGATATACTTAAGTATATGTAAGTATAACTTGTATATATACTTATGCGAATATGTATAGGCTGATTTTTGGAAATTTTGGTGTGCGGAGCCTACCCTTTGCCATTGATGTCAAAGGGGGAGTGATGAATAGTGAAAAATGTGGAATCTAGCTAAGGAGGAGCTCCAGAAAAGTGTACATTAGAATAGAGCATCAGCTAAGGGGGAGTGTAGTATGACACTTAGTCATTTTTCACTAAGTGTTGTAATCAATGCCAAAGGGGGAGATTGTTGGCAAGAGACACTATGTGATTTCATGAGTGTTGTCATTGATGGCAACAAAGTCCATCCACAGGACATGATATGACTATACCAGAAGACAGACTGAAGTGTATTTTGGTCCAGTGAGCAAGAACAGAGCATGCAGCAAGGTCTGACAATCAGGTCTGGATCTCTCAGAGGAAGTATCTCAGTAAAGTGCAGACTTGGGGAAGTCAAGACGAGTACCATGACTAATACATTCCAGAGATTGAGCCTCTGGTGATGAAAGAGTGAAAAGATATAAACACCTAAGTGTTGGGTTCCTATTTGGCTGAGTAGACTGAGGAAGAACTGACCGGTAGAGCATCAGACCTTAATCTAGATGAGATATTGATGGTGATCAAGCTTCATAAGGGATCATTCATGATTGGTTGACATGTTTGATGACTTCTATAAGTATCTCTTTGATACACATCACTTGGTAAGCAAGGATTCAGCTGACAGACCAGAGTTTTGGAAAATATTGAGTATTCTGGATGCTGACTAGAAAGATGTTGAAATCCTTTGTGCGGATATATATACCAAATGGATTACGATGTGAGGGTGTGTGTGTGATATCATAGTGTGCGAAGAAAGGTAGAGATAGGTGTGGGAGTTATAATACAAGTCTGGTATGTAACAAAACATCGGCATTAAAGGAGTGGAAGAATGAAATGCAGTAGATCAGTTTATTGAGCCTAACTGGAACTGAACCTCAACATATGTGGATGCCTCTGATCAGTTCAAATACTTGGTTACTTTCTTTATAACTTGTAGACAATGAGTCTCTTGTAGGCAGTGAGCCTCTTGTGAGTAGTGTGCTCAGGCAGTGAGCCCTAATTGGCAAGTACCATTTTGTACCTCTTATTCTTCTAATAGAGAATACAATCTTGGGTTAGTCACCCCGTGATTTTTTCCCTTAACAGGGTTTTCCACGTCAAAAATATTGTGTTGTGTATTGAGTTTATTTCTGTTTCCATGATTATGTATGCTTATATGTTTTGATATTGCACTAATTGTTAAAGAAGAAAAGAAAGTCAAATAATTAAGATAACTCATTCACCCCCCTCTCAGTTATCAACAATCCACTGTTTCCAACATGCTGCCTTCAAAAAGAAAGCTAAATTGCCATTTTTTTTCTGCTCAACGAAAATATCATCACTTTGGTTTTTCTAGTGTTCACCTACATCCCAACCTCCTGACAAAAGGATTCCAACGCTGGCAATTGTTCTCTCAAACCATGGGTAGTTTTATCAATTAGTATAAGATCATTAGCGTATAGGAGTAACTTTATCATGTACTTAGCCAACTGAACACCCTCCCCACTAGGCTTGTTTATCCATTCATCTAACTTATCAATGTAAAACTTGAACAAGGTTGGGGAAAGCGGGCAGCCTTGTTTGACGTCGATATCGCTGCCAAAGCACTCATACATCCCATCTTTGGTTCAAATTTTAGCCTTAACCTGCTCATAAAGCCTATGGACAACAGCTCTATACACATCAAGGACCCCAAGTTCCTCCATCCTTTTCAAAAGCTTGCTATGAGGCACCGTGTCAAAGGCCTTTCTAAAGTCAACAAAGTAGTAAAAGGCCTCATTACCCTGGGTGTTCCATATTTTTTTGATCATGAACCGAAGGGTGACACCATGGTCAATAGTGGCATATTTCAGCCTAAAACCAACCCATCCCTTAGCTCTTTTCCCCTCTTTTTCAGCCCAACTACTAATTCTACGCTCCACCATGTTGCCAAAAAGTTTACCCAAGAGAGGGTTAACCTTAATCGTGCAATAATTTGAAGGATTATTGATATCTCTGCTTTTGTAAAGAGGAATAACCATACTAGTCATCCACTCTTCCGGGAAGCCCTCTTGAGCAACACTATTGAAGATGCATTTGATACATAGAACAAGGACCTCAATACCCCATTTTAAATGTTCCACTTGCAGCCCATCGATATCCTGAGCTTTCCCTATTGCCAACCTTTTTATGCCTTGTTTTATATCTTCTATGGTGAAAAGTTACTTATTTGCCTTGACCACCAACAGTCTCTATTTATCTTGATCCCGCTCATACAACATTTTTGCATATTCCAGCCATTGATACACTTTGATATCATTTTCTGTTTGTATTTTCTTTTGTTGTAGTTCCTTCCAAAAATTTTTGGGATTGTGTTTTCCAAGTGCACTCAGCTCCAATCTTCTATTTTTCACAAAATTATCTTTTTTAACCTGTAACAAATTTTTGTACTCTTTCATCCTAACTTTGTCCATCATATCTTTCCGCAGATCCCTTTTTTCCATTTTTCACTCATCATCATACCAAGGATTTGTTGGGAAAGTGTTTTTTGCTCTTTTCTTGGGTCTAGCCCTCTTACACGCACTTAAGGCCTTGAGTATAAGGGGAATCAACATATTTTTGTTTGCATAGTGATTCTTTATGCCAGCTACATTGTTCTCGTAATCCTTAAAAATTTGTTCAAGGGCAGCCTTGAAGATTTCCTAATTTTCTCAAGTTATGAGGATTTTTCCTTGTGAAATTGCCTTCTTTTGGTAGGAGTGGACTTAATGCCCCTGTTGTTTGCTTATGTGGATGCCGAGGTTTAAAAAAATTGGATTATGATCTGATTTTAACTCTATCAGACAGTTCCCCACCACTAACTCACTCAACCTTGAGGTGTAGTTCTGTGAGCAAATAAAATAGTCTACAACACTTTCCCATTATATGTTTTGTAGGTAAAGTTTCCTGATTTCGGCCATGCCTTCATACCGTTGCATATGGCCATGTTGTGTAGACTACAAAGTCCTAATAATTCTGCCTCATAATGTGTAACACTCCCTTTGCTATCTTGCGAGGTCCTAATCCACAACTAGTCAGACTCTTCCTCTAGCCATAAAGGGTCCCCTTCCTCACTACCTTTGTTTTGCAAATTAAGAGCTTGGTTGTTTGATGTACTTGCATTAAAGTCACCTATAATTAAGACTTCACCCATTGTATTAAAGACAAAAATGTCTTTTTTAAGCGATGCATAAAGATCTTCTCAATCTAGATTCCTTTTCTTATATATGATTTCAAACTTTTTGGAGTGAAGTATCATGCTGCCATCCATATAGTAACCTAATTTTCTGATATTTTCAGCCATATATATTGTTTGTTTGGATCCTCTTTCTCCACTTTTATAACTTTGTCCCATGACTCTTTGAAAAGAATTGACACACCACCATGTCGTTAGCCACTGTCTGTGCTTTCATTCCAAACTGAAGCTTTTCTATACCCTTCAAATTTAGGAACTTTACTTCCCTCATGCTCATGAGTCTCCGTAAGAATAATGACATCTTTTCCTTCCGCTATGGGTCCCAATACAGGTCCTCTTTTCCATAGATATCCTCTATAGTTCCAACTTACCAATGTTAAATAATCCTAGGGGGGCCTAAATTCCTATTTCTTGTGAGTCATTCTATCACTAACTTCGGCCTTTCAATTTTGCAGCCAAACCCATTTTCCAGCCTCTCTTGTTGCCTTTACTTTCTCCCACTCCTTCCGCCTTTACTCCTGTTGGTTTATGGTTAAGTCCTTGTCTAGGTATATTTGCGTACCTCTAAGGAATATTTTGTTCTTTAGTAACATGTTATTATCTTCAATAGTCCTCAAGGTGACTCTTACATGCCTACTCTTGCCATCTCCTATCCACCTTCCAATCTTGTTGGCTTGAGAAATGAATCATGTCCATTGCATTTGATCTCTAAAAAAGTCTCTTGTTAGTTCCTTTGTTGTTTCCTTCTCCCCATAGTCTTTTAACCCTTTAATGATGATGTTCACAACCCTATCACTTCTATCCTTTTCCTCTCTTAACTGCCTTCTCACTTGCTTTTCGATGATTTCTCTTTGTGTATCCGGTGGACCCTTCACTACTTGAGCCTAGGATTTGACCTCCTCTATTTGCTCTTTTAACTTATTTTCTCCTATCTCCATAGCTGCCATTGTAGATTGGATCTCTTTTAGTTGAGAATCATTGCTTTTTCCTAATATATTTGACTTGCCCTCTTCTATTGCTTTCACTTGTTCTAAATTCTGTCTTATCAAAATCACTTCTTGCTCACCTTTTGTTATGTTGTTTTGCAGTTTGTTTGCCTGCTCTTTAAGGAATTTGTTCTCTCTTGCTAATTCCCCATTGTATTATATGATCTCTTTCACTATGTTGTCCTCCAATCGGCCTCTTGCTTCTTGGTATTAGATCCTCTTTTTCATGATCATTAACTCGCTTATGTATAGATCCGATGACCATAAAAGCAGTGTTGTAGTAGGGCTATATAAATCTGCTTGTTCTTGATTGTTTTCAATCCCTTCTTTCTTATTTGTCGGGTGAATTTCAAATCCCTTTTGTTTTGTATCTAAAGCTTTATGAAATGTTGAACTCCCCTCTTCTGTATCTTTACCTTGTTTTGACTCATTTTTCTCTACTTGTAGCTTTTCTATACCCTTCAAATTCAGGAACTTTACTTCCCTCATACTCATGAGTCTCCGTAAGAATAATGACATCTTTTCCTTCCGCTATGGGTCCCAATACAGGTCCTCTTCTCCATAGATAACCTCTACAGTTCCAACTTACCAATGTCAAATAATCCTAGGGGGCTCTAAATTCCTATTTCTTGTGTGTCATTCTATCACTAACTTGGGCCTTTCCATTTTGTAGTCAAACCCATTTTCCAGCCTCTCTTGCTGCCTTTACTTTCTCCCACTCCTTCCACCTTTGCTTCTGCTGGTTTATGGTTAAGTCGTTGTCTAGGTATATTTTCGTACCCCTAAGGAATATTTTGTTCTTTAGTAACATGTTCCTGTCTTCAATAGTCCTCAAAAGGTGACTGTTACATGCCTACTCTTGCCATCTCCTATCCACCTTCCAATCTTGTTGGCTTGAGAAATGAATCCTGTCCATTGCATTTGATCTCTAAAAATGTCTCTTGTTAGTTCCTTTGTTGTTTCCTTCTCCCCATAATCTTTTAACCCTTTAATGATGATGTTCACAACCCTACCACTTCTATCCTTTTCCTCTCTTAACTACCTTCTCACTTGCTTTTCGATGATTTCTCTTTGCATATCCGGTGGACCCTTCACTACTTGAGCCTAGGATTTGACCTCCTCTATTTGCTCTTTTAACATATTTTCTCCTATCTCCATAGCTGCCATTGAAGATTGGATCTCTTTTAGTTGAGAATCATTGTTTTTTCCTAATATATTTGACTTGCCCTCTTCTATTGCTTTCACTTGTTCTAAATCCTACCTTATTGAAATCACTTCTTGCTCACCTTTTGTTATTTTGTTTTGCGGTTTGTTTACCTGCTCTTTAAGTAATTTGTTCTCTCTTGCTAATTCCCCATTGTATTCTATGATCTCTTTCACCCTGTTGTCCTCTAATAGGCATCTTGCTTCTAGGTACTGGATCCTCTTTTTCATGATCATTCACTCACTTATGTATAGATTTGAGGCCATAGAAGCGGTGTTGTAGTAGGGCTATATAAATCTGCTTGTTCTTGATTGTTTTCAATCCCTTCTTTCTTATCTGCCGAGTGAATTTCAAATCCCTTTTGTTTTGTATCTAAAGATTTGTGAAATGTTGAACTCCCCTCTTCTGTATCTTTACCTTGTTTTGACTCATTTTTCTCTACTTGCACTGGTTGATCTTCTGTTGTACCCAACAAGGTTGTAAGCATTGTTTTTGGCAAGATAGTTGTGAATTTTCTCTTTCTTGCTTGCTTTAGTTTCCGAGTCTGACTCCATCTCATAATCCCTTTGTATTGTTTTTCGTTGACATAAATACACCTTTCTATTGTGCCCGAAAGGTTACCCTGAGGGAACCCCAACATACATGCCCCCCACGTTTCACTTGTTGCTCCAGCATGAGCGTTGAAACTAGTGGATGGTGTAATGTTTGATGAGTCTAGTGAAAAGTGTGTCGAGATGCTAAAAGGGATTAAAAGACCCCCCTGAGGTACACCCCAAGCACAAACCCCCAATTTTCCTTACCTCCCTGAATCTCTACTATATCGTCAGACTTACCTGCAAACCCCAAAGAATCATTTCTTGTAACCTGATTCTCTAAGACTATGGTATCACTTTCAGCGTTACCCTTGTTTGTGCCCCTCGGGTCTACCAAACCCCTGTTGTTTTCCATGTCCCCTTTCCTATTGACCAGCCCTTGCTGAGCAACGAGATCAGCCTAGAGAAGTGTTTGAGTTTTAAAAAAAGCGTTTGCTTTGTTTTATTTTGCAATGAATATGCTTTGTTTTGTAGAAAAGGACGGACAATGTTGTTCCGAGATTGCAGAAAAAGCAAAGGAAAAAAACAAAACGACAGTCAGAAGAGGCTAGGTGGGTCATACATGTTATATTTTGTTGTCCCTGGCCTCTGGGTCACACCTGCTATATTCTATTGTCCCTGACCTCTGGGTCACCCCTGTTATAGAGAGAAGTTTCCCGAATATGATGGTGGAATTAACCCAGGGTTTAGTAAAGACAAAGGCAAACGTCTAATTTGTAGCAACTGTGTCCAACCCATCATAGACGGGACCTCTTGGCAAAGTGTAGTTGGACGTGTTTAGATTTTACGTTTGAATGAAAGTTTGTAATGGCATTCATGTGACCAAACAGTTTAGAGCTCAGTAAGTAATGCTGACGCACAAAACTAAAGAACTAACTAGCAGCTCTCCTACTACTTTTGACTGCTGCTCTCTATTTCTTTACTGATCGTCATTCTTCTTCTATGGATTCTGCCAAAATAGTCTACCATTTTAACTATCCTAATCTCTTCAAACAAAACCATTAAAGACACAACATTTAAAACTATTTGAGAATATCCTATGTACATTGTATTTGATCCTCCTATGCTTTGAAGTGCCTGTGTAACATAGGTGTCAGAACAAACCCGTTGAATTTGCCGAGATGAGATTCCCCTCACGTTGGAAGACGACAGGCTAATGGCTCTGCCGTGCCTACATTTCGTCGCCGTCTTAATTTGGCCGTGGGGCGTTCTGACAGGGGAGACTAAATTTAGCGTGTATTTTAATTGAAGGGAATTTATAATAGAATAACAGTCACGCCGGCCATTAGTTTTCATCTCTTTTTAATCTGTCCGGTAGATGCATGGCAGCGGGTATCCAGCATTGTGGATGAATCCATGGCATATATTTAATATCAGTCTTGTCATACCTGCACAGTCTTCACTCTAAGAGCGCAAATTTTCAAACATGAAAGGTATAGATTCAATCCACAACACAGATTTCCAAACGGGAAAGGTGCAGATTCCATCCAGAGAGCTTGGAATGCATTCCACCTACAAACAAAGATTCTCTGTAGCCTCCACATGGAATGCATTCCAAGCTCTCTGCATTCAACCTACAAACAAAGATTCTCTCTAGCCTCCACATGGAATGCATTCCAAGCTCTCTGGATTGAATTTGCACGTTTCACGTTTGAAAATCTGTGCTGTGCATTGAATCTATACCTTTCATGTTTGGAAATTTGCTCTCTTGAGCGAAGACTAGGCAGGCTGTCCTGTCTCCCAAGCCTGATATTAAATATATGGCACGGATTCATCCATAATGCTAGATAGCTGCTGCCGAAAAATCCTCTCTTGTGAATATAAATAATTAAAATGCTTTTTTAATTAAAAAAATTGATTTGATTGGTCTATTAAATTCAATTCCTTGGTATAGCTACAGGTCAGGGACTAATGATACCTCTACTTATATATATCTTACTTAAATCCAACGGCTGAATGCAGCACTAATGTCACGTGCGATGCATCCTACGCTATGTTTGGCTTCAATTAGAGTTCTGGTTGCGAGGAGTCAGGTGAGTTTTGTTTGTTGCTTTCATTTCCTCTGTTTTATCATTAGATAAATATTACACTATATCAATACCAAATGCAGGCTGTACTATCTAGCAGTAGTAAGCTACAGAATATCCCAAAATTTTAGCTTTGTTTTTTTAAGATTGAATTTTGGGCCTTGGCCTTGTGAAAATGTCTGTTCACTGCTTAATTTCTCATTGTATAGCAGACATCTCAAAATTCTGGCTGATGTTTGTTTTGATGAGAAATTGCCTTTCATATTATACAAAGTTATCTGTTTGATTATATGAATTTGATACGGTTATTGGGTGCATTTTGCTTCTCATCTGAGGAAATGCATATCAAAATACTGTAATGTCCCTCAGAACATCAAACTGAAAACTCTGTGATTGACTGAAGTTTGCAATTTGTTAAGTTTTTCACTAACATAATCAGGTGTGTGCGCGCTGTGCTACTAGCAGGCCTAAATTTGACAGTTGACCTTGCTTGTCAAGCAATTTTTTGTGATCTATTTATTTGAAGTTGTCTTTGCTTACCTATTTTAAGAAAAAATATATATATAGATTAAAAATATATAAAAGAATAATTACATAGAAAATTTGACAGTTTATCCAAAATCTTGTCTTTCAAATGATACAATCTTCCTAAAATTTTAATTGTATTTTACAGTTAAAATGACTAATTATGGCCATACGGCCATCAAATTTAAGTCCTGTATGTTAGGAACCAGTCATTTTGTTGCACTGTAAGTTGGCTGTAAAATGCCATTTCAAGAAAAGATATGTTTTTTTTTTCTTTAAGAGGGTCATTTGAGTGGATTAATGTTTAACACATGGGATTTTTTATTCTAGAATTCTTTTAGGAACTTGATCACATTGTTGCTTCTCATATAGATGGTGAATGGTCAATATCAGGGCTTAAATTTGATGGCTGTATAGCTGTATTTAGGTATTTTTGCCGTAAAATACAATTAAAATTTTAAAGAGATTGTATCACATGAAAGGAGACATTTTGAAGAGATTGTCAAAATTTATATAGGATTATGATGATATATATATTTAATTTATATATAATTTTACTTATACTAAGGTACGTCATAGTATTTTAAGGGCACCTTTGAATGAATAACCGTCATTAAAAAATTGCTTGACAGGCAGGGTCGACCGTCAAATTTAAGCCCTGGTCAATATTATGCTGTACTTTTTAAGCGAGCTAGTTGGGCTTTTTTCTTTTGTTGTGGGTGAAGAATTTTCTATAAGCTTTAGATTTACAGTCCATTGTTACCATTTGTTGGCATTCACATGATTACTTTCTTGATTGACTTGTTTGACACAAATCACAGGCCAGGGAGTTTGAAGGATCATTCAGTGTTCAAGGCTAGTAAGAGGAATCACTTTGCCTCCTTATCCTTGTTACCACCTTCCTTATCAGATGAATTTCCCAGTTATCATTCACTTCAATGGTCAAACACTCAATTTAAGGACCTTCGGACACGCAAAAGGAACTCAGAAAAATAGGTCAGAAGCCAGATAAGGGAAGAAAAGGACAGAAATGATAGGGCTGTCAATATCATTATAAAAGGACTAAAAGACTATGGCGAGAAAGAAATCACGAAGGAGTTGACAAGATACTTTCTTAATGATCAAATTCACTAGACAGGAGTCATACAACAAGCAAATAGGATAGGAAGATGGATAGGAGGAGAAAAAAATAAGCATGTGAGAGTCACCTTGAAGAACATAGAGGACAAAAACAACATACTAAGGAATAAAAGATTCCTTAAAGGCACACAAATTTACATTGATGAGGACCTTACTATAGTACAACAAGAAGAAAGGAGGAGAGAGTGGGAGAAGGTAAAGGCGGCAAGGGATGTAGGAAAATGGGCTTGGCTACAAAATGGCAAAGCTCAAATAGGTGACAGAGCGTCACACAAGAAATAGGAATCCGAGCCCCCCCAGGAGTATTTAACAGTGGTAAGTTGGAACTGTTGAGGGTATCCTTGGAGAAGAGGACCTAGATTGGGGCCCATAGCAGAGGGAAAGGATGTCATCATCCTTATTGAGACTCATGAACATGATGGGTGTAGGATTCCAGATTTTGAAGGGTATAAAATGACTTCAGTGTGCAATGAAAGAACTGATAGTGGCAAGGGACATGGTGGAGTGGCAGTCCTAATTAAAGAGGAATGGGACAGTTTCGTAAAAGTGGAGAAAGAAGATCCAAACAAGTAGTTCATATGGCTTAAAATCATAAAAAATCAAGTCACAACAAGGATGGCAGCATGCTACTTTGCTCCAAAGGGATCGAAATTTTATAAGAAAAGGAATCTAGATCGGGAAGACCCATTTGCAGCTCTAAAAAAAGACATTTCTATTTTTAGTAACATGGGAGAAATTGTGATAATTGGGGACTTCAATGCGAGAACTGCAAATAAACAAGCTCTCAATCTGAAAAACAGCAGCATAGAAAAAGATAACCCTCTATGGTTAGAGGAAGAGAACGACCAACTTTGGGACAGGGTCTCTCAAGACAGAAAAGGTGTAGTTTCACACTTCGGGGCTGAACTCTTAGGGCTTTGTAGCACTTACAGTATGATAATCTGCAATGGTATGAGAGCATGGCCTAAATCAGGAAGAATCACCTGCAAAACGTACAATGGCCAAAGTGTAGTAGATTATGTCATTTGCTCCCAGAGTTATACCTCGAAGCTGAGGGAGGTTGTGATTGGGGACAATGTCTTAGAACTGAAATCAGACCATAATCCAATTCATATTAAGATCCACATTCCCATAAGGAAACAACAGGAAGAACAAGTCCACTTTGGCCAAAAGAAGGCTACTCCCCAAGGTAAAATCCTTCTAAATCAAGAGAATCAGGAAATCTTTAGAGCTGCAATCAAACAACTTTTCAGAGATCACGAAGATAAAATAGCTAACATAAAGAATCAGTTTTTCAGAGAGAACATGCTGATTCCCCTAATGCACAAGGCCTTAAATGGTTGTAAGAGAACTAGACCCAAGAGAGGAACAAGAAATACTTTCCTGACAAACCCATGGTTCGACGAGGAATGCAAGATAGCAAAAAGAAATCTGTGAAAGAGAGGTATAGACAAAGAGCATAAGAAGGAGTACAAAAAGATGCTACGGAATAAGAAAGAGAAGTATGTAAACAACAGAAGAATAGAGCTAATTGCCCTTGGAAAAAATAGTCCTAAAAGCTTTTGGAAAGAGCTATGTCAAAGGAAGAAAAAAATAGAAAATAACATCATCGGAAACCAATGGCTTGAGTATGCAAAGTTACTATATGAAAGGGACCAAGATAAACATAGACCTCCAATAATCTATGTGAACACAAAACTTTTCAACACAGAAGACATCATTCAAGGCATAAAACAATTGGCAAGTGGGAAAGCCTAGGATATTGATGGGCTGCAAGCTGAGAACTTAAAGTGGGGTGTTGAAGTACTGGCACCTCATATCAAACACATCTTCAATAGAGTCATCCAAGGGGGCTTCTCGAAAGAGTGGACGACTAATGTGGTTATCCCTATCTTCAAAAGCGGAGATACTAATAACTTGTCAAATTATCGCACTATCATGGTCAATCCCCTTCTTGGTAAACTCTTTGGAAGCATGATAGAGCGCAGAATCAGCATGTGGGCAGGAAAAGAAGGAAAAAGAGCTAAGGGCCAAGCTGGATTTAGACCGAAGCATTCTACTATTGATCATGGAGCTACACTTAGATTCTTGATTGAAAAAATATGGAATACTCAGGGAGATGAGGCCTTTTGCTGCTTTGTCGACTTCAAAAAAGCCTTTGACACGGTCCCTCGTGACAAGCTTTGGAATAGGATGAAGGAGCTGGGGGTTCTAGATGAGCTTAGAGCTGCTGTCCATAGATTGTATGAGCAAGTAAAGGCTAAAATCAGAACTAGTGATGGAATGTCAAAGTGTTTTGGCAGCGATATAGGCGTCAAGTAGGGCTGTCTGCTTTCACCAACTTTTATTTGGACTGTACATTGATAAATTAGAAGAATGGTTGAATAAAGATAGCGGGGAGGGGATTCAACTAGCTAAGTATGTTATAAAATTGATTCTTTATGCAGATGACCTCATTTTAATCACCAAAATAGCCAGCAGCTTGAGGGAACATTTCAGAGCTCTTGAAACTTTTTGTCAAGAGGTGAACACAAGCAAAACCAAAGTAATGATCTTCTCTCTGAAAAGAAAAAAGAAGCAATATACTTTTACCTTTGAAGGCAACCCATTGGAGATAGTCAAGGAGTACAAGTACTTTAGGCTTGATTTTCACCACAAGCTCAGCTGGGAAACTTGTAGAACAAAAATAATTCAAGGAGGATGGAAAGCGTTGTACTCCCTCCAAAATAGGTGCAGGATTGTAGAGTTATGGGATTGGAAGACCAAGAGAACACTCTTCGGCTTGTTGGTTACCCCGGTGATTCTCTACGGGTGTGAAATTTGGGGCAGTAGTATGTCAGATCAAAAATGGAAGCAGATAGAAAGAATCCAGAAGCACTTCATCATCAGCAGTCTCAAAGTCAAGAATTCGGTGCCATATGAGATCTTACTTGCTGAAATAGGGTCCTTCCCTCTAGAGGCATCGATGATGATACGGTTACTAAGCTGCCTCAAGAAGATTCAAAACATGAAGAGCCACAGGTGGCCTAGACTAATTATGGAGGAAGAACTGACTAGAAGAAAAAACACTTGGAAGAAGCAAAATGACAAATGGGTAAAAAGGTGGGATATTAGCATGCAGGAGTGCCCAAATACTAATGAGGAAATAAAAAAATATGTGAGAAGAAAATTCAAGTGCATCATGTGGACAAAACAAATGGGCCGTAAAAAGGAATACTACCTCAAAGAATTCAACCCCACGGGTGATGTTGAAGAAAAAGCCTATATAAGAGCGGACATTAAGTGGAAAGCGAAAATGTTGATTGCCCAACTTAGGATGAGCTCACATCATCTTAGGTGTGAAACAGGTAGATGGCTAACCCCTAAAGAGGCTTGGGAGGAGAGAATATGCCTCTTCTGCAACAAATGCGTGGTGGAGACGGAATGGCATTTCCTCTTAGAGTGCGAGGCATACAACGACATCCGATACAGTTATGGTGAAACTTTGAAAACCAACAACCTTGACACCCTGTTTGAAGCTACAAGGTTGGATAGTATGGCAAACCTCGTGATCAAACTCCATAGCAGAAGGGAAGATCTCAAGGAAGTTCAGGCAACTTAGAGGGCGTTTTGTGGCTGCTGTTCCATTTGACAGGGCTGTGTGTGACTGCTGGGTCCCATAGGCTACTGCAGCCTCGTGGGCGTTATTAAAATTCTTCAATTCAATTCAATATAAAATTTACGCTTAATTCACAACAAAAAGTGGTAAATATTTGTTCTATTTTTATTGGCCAAAATTGATGTTTAACTGTTCAAGTGGATGCTATTTAAAAATAGCCCTCAGAATTAGTAAGATTAATTTATGTCTTCTTTGATGTGCCACTATGCCACAGACTGAAGATGTTTCCTAGGTTTGCAAATTTCAGAAGGGAGTTATCCAGTGCCGTGCTTTCGGCAAGGGAGGAGAGGGAGCCAATGATGAGTCCAGCACAAAGGTGATGTGCATTTGATTTCATGGTTTTTCTCTTTCATCTGTTTTCTTGAGTCAAATAAGAAACTAACATATTAATAACTTTTTGTTTTTACAGAGATGGTGAAGGAAGAAACGTGTCTTTGGCTAAAGATGTATTTCTTTGTCACAGCGGCAAACAGAAAACTCCTGTTCGGAAGTTACACAAGGACCTGACAAATAAAGGTGTATCCTGCTTCTTTGATGAGGATCCTCAAAGCTTGCCAATAGCTGAAAAGTTCCCTGCTCGTATTTTTGAAGCCGCTGAGAAATGCAGAATAGCAGTATTGGTTCTCTCCAAGGATTTTATCCACTCAAAGTGGTCAATGCTGGAACTTTCCGCTTTTCTCAAAGCTAAAAGTTCTGGTACAAATCCCCACATGAAAATACTACCCTTGTTCTTCATGATATCGCCAAAGTACCTTTCTGAAATTACGGAAGACTACCAAGTATGGAAAGACTTGGAGATATCTGATGAGATTAGGGCTGAATGGCATGGTGCTTTAAGAGAAATAAGGTCAATTAAGGGTTTGGTGTTCAAAGAAGTTGAGGAAGTGGTGGGTTTTACAGATAAAGTTGTAAAAGCCATCTGCTCCCTGCTACTTCCCCACATACCTAGTTCTATGCAAGGGCAAGCATGTCATGACCAGGTAAATCGACCATTTAACCTCACTTCTGAACAATTTTGTTTTCAAATAAGTGCCAAGTTTTTTAAAATTTCCATGGTGATTAGGTTTTGCATGGATTAGCCGGCATCCCTTTAACACCTTCTTCAGCCTTATCTTTCTTCAACAATTGTTATGGACGTTGTTCTAAAGTATATTACATTCTCCATTATTTTCCATGGATCGGTTAAGACTCCGATGTAAGACCTCCAATCAGCATGATGTGCTGCTCTCCTCTGACCTACAGGCCCTTTTCCAGCGAAAGTGGGATTTGTTCTTACAAGAGAGTTATGGATCTTGATAAATTGTGATAGGTTCATTTGCCTTAGCAATACGCTGTTCAGTTCTGGTTTTCTTCTCAATTCTTGTTTGCTGCTCCAATCTGCATCAACAAAAGAAATGGTGAGCAATTTCATTTGTGTTTAGAAATTACAACTCTTCCTTTATCTTGAATTGTAAATGTCAATATAGTGTTTGCTTGACTTTCTTTTGATAGGCATTTACACTATACTATATGGATATGCATTATTTGAAAAAAAATTGCAATTGAAAATAAGGGTGGAAATATTTAATAAAATGATGCAGGACATATATTAAAGTCACAAAGTTGGGGAATGATAGAATAGTTTCATTGGCTTCAAGTGAAATGCTGCTTCTCAATTCTCAAATTTGTAACAATAAAAGAAAAGGTGAGCAATTTTGTTTGTGCTTTGATATTACAACTCTTCCTTTCTATCTCGAATTGAATATGTCAATATGAAGATTGTTTGACTTTCATTTGATAGGTAATTTGAATATTCTAGACATGAATTATTTGTAGAAAATATTATAACTAAAAACTAGGGTGGAAGTCTTTTGTAAAATCAAGTGGGTCATATTAAACTTCCTATAGTTGTAATTATTTTAGTCTTATTTTCTTCCTAGAATCATCCGAATATCTCAGTAAACAAAATACTAAATTTTTGGTGGTGGAATTGTTTTGAAAAGAGTATCTTAAAACTATAGATTGAATGTTCTGAAGGTAGTCATAAATTTACAGAGAAATGGGTGAAAAGTGAATATAGTTCTACTAATAACATATAAATCTTATATTTTCTTATATGTTTTCAGTCCTACTTTGACTAAGCATCCCTACCAGATGCTTGATGTGGTTACAAATTTGAGCTATATGGTTTGATTGCACGTGTTGTGACGTTTTCACACATCACCCCATTGCAAATGGGGACCCCTTTTTGCTTGCTTTTGTCGTCGTTTTTGCTTTGATCTTGCAGTTTCTTGCTCTGATCCCAGACATTCTTGCCTATCCTAATGACAGCGGATGATGTTACTAGTCAAGATGGATCATGGATGCTCAAAGAAGTGAACACATAGGATTCATCCTGCATGGGTTTGGTACCCTAACTGCCTGTCCTAGACAATCCTCAGGGAGGAGTTTATCTTTCCATCTTAAGAAGTGAACCCACTCCAATCCCAGCATGGAACTCAGTTCTAATCTTGTTCCAGACTCTAGTCCCACTCAAGAAATCATTCCCGGACTCCAGTCCAGGAATCCAGTCCAGAAGTTCAGTCCAGGAGTCCCTATCCACAGTTCCAATCCAAGACTCCAGTCCAGAAGTTTCTATTCCAAAATCCTGCTCGGAAGTCCAATCTAGAATCCTGGTCCAATCCGGAGTCCTGTCCGGAAGTCCAATCCAGAATCCTATTCCAAGAGTCCAATCTAGAAGTTCCAGTCCAGGAGTCCCTATCTGAGTCCCAGTCTAAGGGTCTCTGTCCAGAAGTCCTGTTCCAACACTCTCTGTCCCGAAGTTCCAATCTAGGGTCCTGAATTCAATAAGGCTTGTCATTCCATGTCAAAATCCATCTTTCAACCTTAGAACCCTCTCCATTCTCGACATGGAACTCAATTCTAATCTTGTTCCAAGACTCCATGTCCCACTCAGGAAATCATTCCCGGACTCCAATCCAAGAATCCAGCCTGGAGGTCCAATCTGAAGTCCTATCCGGAAGTGCCTATATCGGGATCTTGTTCAAGGAATCCCTGCTCAGAATCTTGTTCTAGGGTCTATCCAGATTCTTATCTCGACTAGGCTCGGAATTCAAAAAAGACTGTCACTCCTTGGCATGTTCATCTTTCCATCATGGAACTTAGTTCCTGGCCCGACAGCTCCAGTCTGGAAGTTTGTCCAAGGGATATCCTTCTAATCCAAATCCATGACTCATTTCATAACTCGGAAGATTCTCAATCAAACAGGGTTTCCAAGAACTTAAAGCAAATTTTCAAACTATCAACGTTCAAGCACCCCTCCGGAAGACTGAAATGTGCAAACAGGAATATTCTTGGTCGCATATTCCAATACCAGCTGGAATATGCACCCAGGGAAGAAATTTCTTCCTAGTCACATAATCCAGTAGGTACTGGATTATGCGCCCAGGGATGTTTTTTGTCCTGGTCGCATAATCTAGTACCTACTGGATTATGCACCCCAGGATCAGGGCGTCCTACTCCACTTCCTGTTCCAGTCTAAATTTTACAATTTGGCAGACAAACATTCCCAGACTTGTCCATGAGTGCCTGCATGAAAATTTCACCATCTATTGTTTTGCAAATTTCACCATGAAAATGAGAGATTCCTTGAGGGGATGGAAGAAACGAAAACTCCATGTTCTGGATCCTGTGTTGTCATTAAACCTCTGTAAAGCAGCTAGGGTTCACCTTCTGCAAATTTCACCATGAAAATGGGAGATTCCTTGAGGGGATGGAAGAAATGAAAACTCCGTGTTCTGGATCCCATGTCGTCATTAAACCTTCGTAAAGCAGCTAGGGTTCACCTTCTACAAATTTCACCATGAAAATGGGAGATTCCTTGAGGGGATGGAAGAAACGAAGACTCCGTGTTCTGGATCCCGTGTCGTCATTGAACCTCCATAAAGCAGCTAGAGTTCACCTTCTACAAATTTCACCATGAAAATGGGAGATTCCTTGAGGGGATGGAAGAAACGAAAACTCTGTGTTCCGGATCCCATGTCGTCATTAAACCTCCGTAAAGTAGCTAGGGTTCACCTTCTACAAATTTTACCATGAAAATGGGAGATTCCTTGAGGGGATGGATGAAATGAAAACTCCGTGTTTCAGATCCCGTGTCATCATTGAACCTCTATAAAGCAGCTAGAGTTCACCTTCTGCAAATTTCACCATGAAAATGGGAGATACCTTGAGGTGATGGAAGAAACAAAAACTCTGTGCTCCGGATCCCATGTCATCATTGAACCTCCGTAAAGCAGCTAGAGTTCACCTTCTACAAATTTCACCATGAAAATGGGAGATTCCTTGAAGGGATGGAAGAAAAGAAAACTCCGTGTTCTGGATCTCGTGTCGTCATTGAACCTCCGTAAAGCAGCTAGAGTTCACCTTCCGCAAAACTGAAACCTCATTCAAACAACATAACTGAAAGAAGGGATAAGTCCTTAACTGAAATCCTAAAAACTAAGCCTGCAGGATAGTTTTTTAGCTAGGACACAAAATCCACCTCCTGTGGAAATGTGCGCTCAGGGATGAAAGTTGCCTTGGTCGTAAATTCCTGCTACTGCTGGAATTTGCGCTTAGGAAGAAAAGATGTCCGGTCCTGACCAGGTGGAATGTGCGACCTGCATGATGGAGTTCTGGGTCAGTCTGAAAGTGCGCCATGGAGGAATATTCCCTACCAGTCTAAGAGGTACACCTTGAAATTTGGAATTCCTTGAGGATAGAAGGTACTTCTCATACTGAATCCTATTTGAATGATGAATCTCTGATCAAAAGTCTATCCTTGCAAAGAAATGAGCAAAATGATAAATCCTTAGCCAAAAATCAAGAAAACTGGTCAAAGTCGCAGAATCCTGCAGGTAGAGGAATTTGCGCCCAGGAGGAAATTTTGTCCTAGTCGCAAACTCCAGTACCTACTAGATTTTGCGCCCAGGGAGTGAGAATGTTCCAAGTCGCAAATTCCTGCACCAGGTGGATTTTGTGACCTAGACATCAGGATTCCCCCTAAACCAACTGGAAATTGCTCCATGACCTGGAATTTCCTCTTGTGCATGCCTGGTAACCCTGGAATGAAGGAAAGGTTAGTCCAAGTGTGAAGGATACCAGGAAGTGAAGAAAAGTCATTGTTTATTCAGGAATTCATAAGTCAATTTGATCAATTATGCAAGTTTAGTTCCTGTTTTATCTTTTGATCACATTGCATTTAAGGATCTTGTTCATCATGACTACTTGGGGTTTCCCTTATTTTGCAGGAATCCAGGACGAGGATGAGCTTCCATGAAGACAGAGCTCAAGGATGATGAAGGATTATCTAAAGCATCATGAAGTTCCAACACCGGAGAGGAGGACTACTTCCAACGCCAGACGAGGAGACTACATGTGAATTCCACAAGAAGAAAAGAGAAAATTTAGACTTCAAGGACACAGGAAGGGTTAGCATCAACATCCTCAACGGGAGAAGATACACTTCAAGTTCCGCATCAAGGACTTTAGTTCCAAATAGGAGGATCAATCCTTGGAGAGTCAAGAACAAAAGAGTTGTTCACCATCCATCGAGAAGAATGAGAATCCACGCCAGGATAGGGAATTCCAACTCAAGAATCCATGACCTCTAAGGGACTGCAGCCCTGGTTGGAAGGAATTCCAAACGAAGGATTCCTAAACCTACTGAAAAGTGTGCCCCTGCTCAAGGAAGGATTCCTCCACATGAAAATCCTGTTCACCCTGGAATCTGTGCTCAGGATAAAGGACTCCTGGACACCATGGAATTTGTGATCAAGGAGTAGGACAAACAGACAGTTGACTGGTCTCACCTACCTACCAAGTAGCTTAGTCAGCCTGGCATCTAGGACAAGTGGCAACTTTTCATCCAGAGTAGGTGGCGTCCAGGACAGGTGGCAGCATCCCATGGAGCCTATGACCTATTCATCCCTATCTCTTTAGGGTTTGCACAGATTTTGAGGAGATCTAATCTCCTCACCTCCGCTTTGTATTCTACTTGCCTATATAAGGGCTGAGGGGCCTCATTTGAAAGGGTCTTCTTTCTTCTCTCATTTTTTTTATGCTCTTAGAGCAAGTAGTTAGTTAGCTGTTCCTTTCTGTTGCACTCCATTTCTAGAGCCAAGGAACTTTGAAGAATCAGCAAGATTGTTGTAAGACATTCCCAAATCAATACATGGACATTGAAGATTGGTGTTCTTGATATTCTTTGGATTGTGGCATGGTTTTCTGACTTCTTTGAAGCAAATCATAAGCTCCAAGATCTAAGTTGTTTCATTTCTATTTTCTTTCAGTATTTCATTGGCTAGAATGATGGAGATTATTACTGTTGAATGATTGAATTTGCTTGTTCATACCATTGGTGATCTATGGCTTGCAAATCAGTGTGCATGGTTAGCCTGAACTAATTCAAAGTCTAACTTTGATTGTTCTACACGTTTCAGTTCCATGTCCCTTGCAGGAGCAGTCTGAAAATCCTTACTCCCCCCTCAGAAGATAGGACCACCCCTGCCTAGCTGTTGTCTCATGACGAAGCAGAGGACTGGTTCCAGGTTCCATCTTCAACAATAGTCATTTCCATTGATTAGATTCCTAAACCCTTACCTCATCTTTTGCATTTTCTTTTAGATTTTCGCTAGGATTAGTTTTCCAAAAGCTTCATTGCCAAATTATACGCCCCTTTAAGAGTGGAACTTGGGAATTCCAAGTTGTCCATTTGTGAGGACGTTCCATTCATTCACCAACCCCAGGAGTATAGGAGTGGATTCCATGTCCACGAAGGAGTAATCCCACGTAAGTCCCCCTCGTGATTACCAGCAAATCACATCATTCCACTGAGTCTATCCCTGTGCACATCAAGACCTGACATTCAAGGAACCTTGGAGCAGTCTCATTCGATCACGAAGTTCAGCATCTGAGAAGCTTTGTTCAAGAGAGGATAGGATACTCAGTATTTTATTCTATTGTTGTTGCAATCACAAAAACCTCATCAACATAAATTGGCGCTAGAAGGAGGCCAGAACAATGACATTGCTCTATTCAAAGACATTGATTTCATCAGTACACCCCTCTCTTCTAGTGCATCAACATAAATTGGCACTAGAAGGAGGGTTGTTCAAGGAATTACTCCATTCATTCTGGGCATGAACTACGAATTGTCCTATTCATTCTGAGGTTAAAGGAAGGATTACTGCATGCATTTCGTGTCATTTCTCCATCAAATGTTTAACATAAGAGAGAAGGATTGTTGAATGAACTCCGGACTATGAATGCAGAACCAAAGTGAGCTTTCAAGGAAGAATTTTGAGATTTGCTAGATCTCATCATATGTGGAAAATACAAAAAAAAAAAATTCAGAAAATAAAAGAAGAGATGAATTTCTCAGGATCTAGAAGGCAATTCAATGTTGATCATCCTGAAGTTAACCTTCTCCAACTTTGGTGGAATTTGAGTGCACAACTTCACCCTAAGAGTTTAAAAGACTTTGCGTCACGGAGGGAATGTAGAATCCATGAGACCAATGGACATGATGAAATGTATTGTCTAACTAGGATGGAATTAGCAGTGCAAGGGAAAATTCCCTTTTCACAGGTGCATGAGCTAGTTGTTCCTATGAAAGTAGTGCCCGACGTTCTATTTGATGAAAGGGAGTTCTTCAGAAGTTTCAAGGAAATGATCAAGAGGAGATTGAGCATTGAGTAGGATTTGCCTGCAGAAGACTTCTTGATTCCAGGTGGATGGTGCAGGATTCATAACACAGTTCATTCAGAACTCACCTGTTTGTCTTGTGTGGAAGCTATTCGTCAAGTCAAGGAACAATTGAGGTTGGAAGAGGCATCCAGGACAAGATTAAGATTGGACATCTTGTGGAGCAAGTGTCTTCAAGAAATCAATTGCACATCCAAAGGAGAAGATTTTCCCATTCCATCCAATGGTGTAGACAATACAAATGGCTCCGATAATCAAAACACTATTGAGGAGAACAAGTTTGCATATGTTCTTCCAAGAAAGAAAGAGCCTGCTGAAGGAGAAGTTGGAAAAGTATTAGAAGATGTCCACACAAATGCAAGTGACGAGCAAGGTGTTGATTCCTCCATCAAAAGTGAAGGTGACTTCAGTCCATTGCAAGAGGAGGAAATCCTTGATGAACACCCGTCCATGCTACAAGAGAAGTCATTGAAAATGAATCACAAGGAATTTCAAGCATCCTTGGAGAGGAAGACAACCTTATGGATATGCTGAATGAAAAAGTACCAGCTATTGAGTCCAAGGAAGAAGAACAATTCAAAGGGGTGCTGGAAGATCCAAGAAACGAAGTGCCTGAACAACTTTTGCCAAAGTTATTCCAAGATGAACGAGTTGCTGCAAGAGGAATGATCCATCATCAACTACAACCTCCTGATGTGCTGATGGAAATTGAACAATTTCTGCTGGAAGACGAAGTATCCCAGGTTGTTTCTCTCCCTACCTTTAGTTGTGAAGATTATGAATTTGATTATGGAAATTTAGGAAAAACAACTTGTGTTTGGATTAATCATGGTCCTTTTGAATTGCTGCAACCGATAAGCCTGCGTGAAATTTTGCTTGAATATGAGGAGTGTAGTGTGCAAGATCTTTTCTCTGAATTCAAGGATGAACGTGCTAAATTCTGAACAATCACTTACGCATTATTACTCCTATTCATTCTAAGAAATCATGCTAAATCATGTATATATTTAGATCTTTTAAGTCTTGTTCACTCTTTGCTTGTGGCTAGGTAGGTTTCTTTTCAGTTTGCTTTAGCTTATGTTTGCTTTCCATAGTTGGTTTGCTTTCCTTGGTGTAGTGGTTGCTTAGCTTTAGGTTTCTTTCCAAGGATCCCGATTTGTGAAGGGGTGATGAACTTTCTGAAACACAAGCTGGCTTATCTTGAAGAGTTCATTCCTTGGATAAATATTCCTGAAATTCTTTGCAATCCTAGGATGATTTTCTCTAACTTCATCATCAAGATAGGAATTGTACATGACTCAGAAAGGAGCCAATAATTGCGTCTTGACACTGATATCTTGCAATCATAATGTTTTTTGATCTATATTGTTATTGATATCTCTTAGTCTTCCTTCAAGAAACATAAGTCATGAATTGGAAGTTTGGTGTGGACTCCATAGTTAATTTTGAATAAGCATGAATGCTGGCTCTTGGAGGAATGATCGACTGTTTAGCATAACTTGAAACATTCAAAGATCTTATACTTTACACATTAAAAAATCTAGAAGCAATTGAGGGAGTCTCAATGATCTTACATTAAGTGAAAAATCCATTGTCTACCTTTGCTGCCATCAGAATTCCACACCCAGCTAGCTGAGTTATCAACGTAACCTATGCCGTCAAAAGCATGTGTTGCAAAGGTAGCAGTACTGCATTGTACTCTGCCGAATTCTAGTCAGTTGAAAATCAAAAGAAAGATAAGAAAAGGAAAACACTCAATCACACACTATAACTCAGTTGGATGGATGATCAAGTAATCCCTACCGGGGCTATGGACGCTCGCTGGCAGTGGGGCTCTGCTCGAGTGGAATTACGAGATAAACCCGTCAGGGCTATAGACTCTCATTAGTAGCCGGGCAATGTCCAGGTAGTTCAGGAAGTGCGTACTAATCACGGAGCTTAATGTAAAGTAAGTTTGATGACCTTAGTTTCTGATGGATGGAAATGAATACAAATGCACACACTTAGATCTCTTGGCTATGGATGATTGTGCTAAGCTTTCTAATTTTGATTCCACAATCATGTACTCATTTTTGTTCGAACTAATGTGTGGGTGTACGCAGAAGGTTCCAATTATGTGATTCTTGTTTATCATGTGAATATTTTGTAGAATCAAGGCATTTGTTAAGCATTGCACACACCACAATGATCAAAAGGAGTGTTTTGATTCAATCCTTTATTCTTTTCCCTTTCGAGTGCATTTCTGGGTTGACTGATAGCTTAGAGGGGATTATCCAAAGGTTCCTGGTTTAGAATGAGTCTTTATCTTTGAAATGTTCAGGAACATTTGTTCAAAGGTGGCGCTAGATGTTGTGATGTTTTCACACATCACCCCATTGCAAATGGGGACCCCCTTTTGCTTGCTTTCACCATCGTTTTTGCTTTGATCTTGCAGTTTCTTACTCTGATCCCAGACTTTCTGGCCTATCCTCATGATAGCGGATGATGTTACTAGTCAAGATGGATCATGGATGCTTGAAGAAGTGAACACATAGGATTCTTCCTGCATGGGTTTGGAACCCTAACTACCTGTCCTGGACAATCCTCAGGGAGGAGTTTATCTTTCCATCTTAAGAAGTGAACCCACTCCAATCCCAGCATGGAACTCAGTTCTAATCTTGTTCCAGACTCCAGTCCTACTCAAGAAATCATTCCTGGACTCTAGTCCAGGAATCCAGTCCAGAAGTCTAGTCCAGGAGTCCCTGTCCACAGTTCCAATCCAAGACTCCAGTCTAGAAGTTCCTGTTCCAAAATCCTGCCTGGAAGTCCAATCTAGAATCCTGGTCCAATCCGGAGTCCTGTCCAGAAGTCCAATCCAGAATCTTGTTCCAGGAGTCCAATATGAAAGTTCCAGTCCAGGAGTCCCTATCCGAGTCCCAGTCCAAGGGTCTCTGTCCACAAGTTCCTGTTCCAACACTCTCTGTCCCAAAGTTCCAATCCAGGGTCCTGAATTCAACAAGGCTTGTCATTCCATGTCAAAATCCATCTTTCCACCTTAGAACCCTCTCCATTCCCGACATGGAACTCAATTCTAATCTTGTTCCAAGACTCCATGTCCCACTCAAGAAATCATTCCCGGACTCCAATCCAAGAATCTAGCCCAGAGGTCCAATCTAGAGTCCTGTTCGGAAGTGCCTATCCCAAGATCTTGTTCAAGGAATCCCTGCTCGGAATCCTGTTCCAGGGTCTATCTAGATTCTTATCTCAACTAGGCCTGAAATTCAACAAATACTTTCACTCCTTGGCATGTTCATCTTTCCATCATGGAACTCGGTTCCCAGCCTGACGGCTCCAGTCTGAAAGTTTGTCCAAGGGATATCCTTCTGATCCAAATCCATGACTCATTTCATAACTCAAAAGATTCTCAATCAAACAGGGTTTCCAAGAACTTAAAGCAAAATTTTAAACTATCAACGTTCATGCACCCCTCTGGAAGACTGAAATGTGCAAACATGAATATTCCTGGTCGCATATTCTAGTACCAGCTGGAATATGTGCCCAGGGAAGAAATTTCTTCCTGGTCGCAGAATCTAGTAGGTACTGGATTATGCGCTTAGGGATGTTTTTTGTCCTGGTCGCATAATCCAGTACCTACTGGATTATGCGCCCCAGGATCAGGGTGTCCTGTTCGACTTCCTATTCCAGTCTGAACTTTGCAATTTGGCAGACAGACATTTCCGGACTTGTCCATGAGTACCTGCATGAAAATTTCACCATCTATTGTTCTGCAAATTTCACCATGAAAATGGGAGATTCCTTGAGGGGATGGAAGAAACGAAAACTTTGTGTTTCAAATCCTGTGTCATCATTAAACCTCCGTAAAGCAGCTAGGGTTCACCTTCTGCAAATTTCACCATGAAAATGGGAGATTCCTTGAGGGGATGGAAGAAACGAAAACTCCATGTCCTGGATCTCGTGTTGTCATTAAACCTCCGTAAAGCAGCTAGGGTTCACCTTCTACAAATTTCACCATGAAAATGGGAGATTCCTTGAGGGGATGGAAGAAATGAAGACTCCATGTTTCGGATCCCATGTCGTCATTGAACCTCCGTAAAGCAGCTAGAGTTCACATTCTGTGAATTTCACCATGAAAATGGGAGATTCCTTGAGGGGATGGAAGAAATGAAAACTCTGTGTTTCGGATCCCATGTCGTCATTAAACCTCTGTAAAGTAGTTAGGGTTCACCTTCTACAAATTTCACCATGAAAATGGGAGATTCCTTGAGGGGATGGAAGAAATGAAAACTCCGTGTTCCGGATCCTATGTCGTCATTGAACCTCTATAAAGTAGCTAGAGTTCACCTTCTGCAAATTTCACCATGAAAATGGGAGATTCCTTGAGGGGATGGAAGAAATGAAAACTCCATGTTCTAGATCTCGTGTCGTCATTCAACCTCTGTAAAGTAGCTAGAGTTCACCTTCTGTAAATTTCACCATGAAAATGGGAGATTCCTTGAAGGGATGGAAGAAAAGAAAACTCTGTGTTCCAGATCTCGTGTCGTCATTGAACCTCCGTAAAGCAGCTAGAGTTCACCTTTTGCAAAACTGAAAGAAGGGATAAGTCCTTAACTAAAATTCTAAAAATTGAGACTGCAGGATAGTTTTTTTAGCTGGGGCACAAAATCCACCTCTTGTAGAAGTGTGTGCTCAGGGATGAAAGTTGTCTTGGTCGCAAATTCCTGCTCTTGCTGGAGTTTGCGCCCAGGAAGAAAAGATGTCCTTGTCACAAATTTCCTGACCAGGTGGAATGTGTGACCTGCATGATAGAGTTTCGGGTCAGTCTGAAAGTGCGCCATGGAGGAATATTCCCTACCATTCTGAGAGGCACCCCTTGAAATTTGGAATTCCTTGAGGATAGAAGGTACTTCTCATACTGAATCCTATTTGAATGATGAATCTCTGATCGAGGAAAATGATAAATCCTTAGCCAAAAATTAGGAAAACTGGTCTAAGTCGCAGAATCCTGCAGGCAGAGGAATTTGCACCCAGGAGGAAATTTTGTCCTGGTCACAAAATCCAGTACCTACTGGATTTTGCACCCAGGGAGTGAGGATGTTCTAGGTCACAAATTCCTGCACCAGGTGGATTTTGCAACCTGGACATCAGGATTTCTCCTGAACCAACTGGAAATTGCTCCCTGACCTGGAATTTCCTCCTGTGCATGCCTGGTAACCTTGGAATGAAGGAAATGTTAGTCCAAGTGTGAAGGATACTAGGAAGTGAAGAAAAGCCGTTGTTTATTCAGGAATTCATAAGTCAATTTGATCAATTATGCAAGTTTAGTTCCTATTTTATCTTTTGATTGCATTGCATTTAAGGATCTTGTTCATCATGACTACTCGGGGTTTCCCTTATTTTGCAGGAATCCAGGACGAGGATGAGCTTCCATGAAGATAGAGCTCAAGGATGATGAAGGATTATCTCAAGCATCATGAAGTTCCAACATCAGAGAGGAGGACTACTTCCAACGCCAGACGAGGAGACTACGGGTGAATTCCACAAGAAGAAAAGAGAAAATTCAAACTTCAAGGACACAGGAAGGGTTAGCATCAACATCCTCAACGGGAGAAGATACACTTCAAGTTCTACATCAAGGACTTTAGTTTCGGATAGGAGGATCAATCCTTGGAGAGCCAAGAATAAAAGAGTTGTTCACCATCCATTGAGAAGAACGATTCACCATCCATTGAGAAGAACGAGAATCCACACAGGGATAGGGAATTCCAACTCAAGAATCCATGACATCTAAGGGACTGCAGCCCTAGTCGGAAGGAATTCCAAACGAAGGATTCCTGAACCTACTGAAAAGTGTGCCCCTGCTCAAGGAAGGATTCCTCCACATGAAAATCCTGTTCACCCTGGAATCTACGCTCAGGATAAAGGACTCTAGGACACCATGGAATTTGTGACCAAGGAGCAGGACAAATAGACAGTTGACTGGTCTCACCTACCTACCAAGCAGCTTAGTTAGCCTAGTGTCCAGGACAAGTGGCAACTTTTCATCCAGAGTAGGTGGCGACCAAGATAGGTGGCAGCATCCCATGGAGCCTATGAACTATTCATCCCTATCTCTTTAGGGTTTGTACAGATTTTGAGGAGATCTGATCTCCTCACCTTCGCTTTGTATTCTTCTTGCCTATATAAGGGCTGAGGGGCCTCATTTGAAAGGGTCTTCTTTCTTCTCTCATTTTTTATGCTCTTAGAGCAAGTAGTTAGTTAGCTGTTCCTTGACTGACATAAGAAAACCCTATTTTGTAACCGACAAAAAGCTTGATAAAAAGCGGCTAAGGGTTAGGGTTTTGGTATTGTATTGTAGCATTTTTGCAGCGGTATTGAGTTGCAGGGATTGCTGATTGTAATCAGTTTGATTTACTGGATAATAATATTGGACTCTCTGTTTGGTGGATGTAGCCCGAGTTTGGGTGAACCACGTTAAAAATTGTCTCTCGCTATTATTATTTCTGTGTATTTCTATTTCTCTGTTTAATCTTTATTTACATTTAATTGATATCTTCTACCGGCTAACCCTAACAAGTGGTATCAGAGCGGGTTGTGTTCGATTATCGTCTACAGGAAAGTCTCAGGTTGAGTGGGAGCAATGGCGGACGAGGGTAAAACGAAGGTTGATAAATTCAATGGGCAGAACTATCAGTTATGGAAGATGCAGATGGAGGACTACCTCTATCAAAAGGATTTATGGAGGCGGTTGGAAGGAGTAGCCAAGAAACCGGCAACAATGTCTAATGAGGATTGGAATCTTCTTGACAGAAAGGCACTAGGAACCATTCGGTTGTGCCTGGCACCATCGGTGGCATTCAATATAACAGAAGCGAAGACAACAGATGGTCTGATGAAAGCTTTGGCAAAATTATATGAAAAACCCTCAGCCTCAAATAAGGTATTTCTCATGAAGCAGTTGTTTAATTTGAAAATGGTTGAAGGTGGATCTGTGACAGGTCATTTAAATGAATTTAATACGATTGTCAGTCAATTGACTTCTGTAAATGTAAAATTTGATGAAGAAGTTAGAGCTCTCTTGATATTATGTTCATTGCCTGAAAGCTGGGATAGTTTGGTAATGGCGGTTAGTAACTCTGTTTCTGGTTCAAATACCCTAAAATTTGATGATGTTGTTGGTGTTATTCTGAGTGAAGAAATTCGTAAGAAAAGCTCAAGTGGATCCAAATCAGGCAGTGTTTTGAGTGCAGAAAGCAGGGGCAGATCAAAGGAGAGAGGAAAAGGTTCTGGAGGTCATGGGAAGTCACAAGGAAAATCAAAGGACAAAAGATCCCAAACCAGAGGACAGAAGGATTGCTGGTACTGTGGAAAACCAGGTCATCTGAAGAAAGATTGCTGGTCTCGGAAGAACAAAGAAGGAGACAAACAAGAAGGCAATAAGGAAGCAAATGTGGTAAGCAATAAGTCTGAAGATGATGCTTTGATTCTTTCCCTAGATAATGCTGATGATTCATGGGTTTTAGATTCAGGGGCCTCATTTCATGCTACGCCCCATAGAAGTTATTTTCTTGATTATGTCCAAGGGGATTTTGGGCTTGTTTATTTGGGAGATAACGAACCCTGTCAGATTGTTGGAAAGGGAAGAATCAAGATTAAGTTGTAGAATGGGAATCATTGGCTACTACAAGAGGTAAGGCATGTTCCAAGGCTCAGTAGGAATTTAATTTCAGCAGGGCAGCTAACTGAACAAGGTTGCACTATTACATTTACTGATAAAAATTGGAAGGTTTCAAAAGGTGCCTTAGTAGTAGCAAAAGGTGTGAAAGTAGGCACCTTATATCTTTGTACAGGTCATACTGTTCCTTCTACTTTAGCTGTTACAGCGAAAAAATAAATAGGTTCAGAAACAGTTGCTGCAGGTTTGCAGGAAGAGACTGGAAAAGTTGCTGCAGGTTCTGAGACAACATTGTGGCATAACAGATTTGGGCATATGAGTGAAAAAGGTATGAAGGTACTTCATTCTAAGAAAGTTTTACCAGGTCTGAAATGTATTAATATGGATTTTTGTGAAAGTTGTGTGTATAGAAAACAAAAGAGAGTCAGTTTTCTTAAGGATGGGAAGCAAAAGAAAAATAAAAAGTTAGAGCTTGTGCATATAGATGTATGGGGATCAGCTCAGGTATCTTCTCTTGGTGGCTCTCGGTATTATGTTACATTCATAGATGATGCAACTAGGAAGGTCTGGATTTATTTTCTTAGACAGAAATCTGATGTATTTGAAACATTTAAGAAATGGAGAAGCTTGGTTGAGAATGAGACGGGTAAAAGATTAAAATGTCTCAGATCGGATAATGGCGGTGAGTATTGCAGCAAAGAATTTGAAGATTATTGTTCCTTTAATGGAATTCGTAGGCAGAAAAGGGTTCCAGGGACTCCACAGGAAAATGGAGTGGCTGAACACATGAATAGGACAATAATGGAGCGTGCAAGGACCATGAGATTGCATGCTGGGCTGCCTTTAAACATGTGGGCAGAGGCTGTCAACACTGCTGTATATTTAATTAACAGAGGTCCTTCAGTTCCTTTGGGCTGTGGTATTCCAGAGGAAGCATGGACATGCAAGAAGGTGAGTTATTCTTTTCTGAAAACCTTCGGCTGTGAAACATTTGCACATATAGATTCTGAAAATAGAACCAAGCTGGATGCGAAATCAAAAAAATGTACCTTCGTTGGATATGGCATTGATGAATTTGGTTATGGGCTTTGGGATTTTGAAAATCAGAAAATTGTGAGAAGCAGGGATGTTATATTCAATGAGAAGGTGTTGTACAAAGATCAGTTGCAGCAGCATGAGAAGAAAGAAAAGGATTATGTGGTGCTGGATGATACTCCAAATAGTGATGTTCCAGTGGTTCCTTATGCTCCGCAACAGCAACCAGAAATACCCCAAACTCCAGTGAATGTTAGATGGTTAACAAGGATCAGTAGACCTCCTGAAAGGTTTTCTCCCTCTTTGTATTCTATTTTGTTAACAGATGCTGGTGAACCAGAAGGGTATGATGAAGCTATGCAGGTGGATACACAGGTTCAGTGGGAGCTTGCAATGAAAGAAGAAATGGACTCCTTGCTGAAAAATCAAACTTGGGGATTATGTACGTTACCTACAGGTAAAAAGGCTTTACTAAATAAATGGGTTTACAGGCTGAAAGAGGAAGATGGAGGTAAGAAAAGATTTTTAAGGCTAGGTTAGTTGTAAAAGGATTTGCACAGAAAAAGGGCATTGATTTTGATGAGATATTTTCTCCGGTTGTCAAGATGACTTCTATTCGTACTGTTTTAAGTATTGTGGCTGCTGAAGATTTACATTTGGAACAGCTAGATGTTAAAACTGCCTTTCTCCATGGTGATTTGGAGGAGGAGCTCTATATGGAACAGCCCCAAGGATTTGAGGTCAAAGGTAAGGAGAAACTAGTGTGCAGATTGAAGAAGAGTTTGTATGGCCTGAAACAAGCACCTCGGCAATGGTATTTGAAATTTGATAGTTTTATGGCTGAGCAAGGCTACAGCAGGTGTAATTCTGACCATTGTGTTTATTTTAAGAGGTTGGATAATGACAGCTACATTATTTTATGTTTATATGTTGATGACATGCTTGTAGCTGGGTCTAACATGGATCACATAAGAGAGTTAAAACAGCAGTTGGCACAATCATTTGATATGAAGGATTTGGGGGCAGCAAAACAAATCCTTGGTATGAAAATTTGCAGAGATAGGCTGAACAGAAAATTGACTCTATCTCAGGCTGCTTATGTTGGAAAGGTGTTGCAGAGATTCCACATGGAGAATGCAAAAGCTGTCAGCACACCTTTGCCTAGTCATTTGAAATTGACTAAGGACATGTGTCCTAAGACACAAGAGGAGGAAGAGAAAATGTCCAAGGTACCATATGCTTCAGCTGTAGGCAGTTTAATGTATGCCATGGTATGCACGAGACTGGATATTGCACATGCTGTAGGAGTCGTTAGTAGGTATATGAGTCATCCCGGATTAGAGCATTGGAATGCGGTAAAATGGATTCTCAGATATTTGAGAGGTACATCTAATAAACACTTATGTTTTGGGGGCTCTAATACTGATTTAGCAGGTTATGTAGACTCAGATTTGGCAAGAGATATTGATACCAGGTAGAGTACTACAGGTTATGTCTTTACTGTAGGTGGAACAGCAGTGAGTTGGATTTCCAGGTTGCAAAAGGTGGTTGCTTTATCCACCACAGAGGCAGAATATGTCGCTGCAACAGAGGCAAGTAAAGAGACGATATGGCTGCAATCTTTCATGAATGAATTGGGCACACAACAGGTTAACAGTTATTTGTTTATAGACAGCCAGAGTGCCATACATCTTGCAAAGAATTCTGCCTTGCATTCAAAGACCAAACACATACAGTTGAGGTATCACTTCATTCGGTCAGTGTTGGATGATGGACAGTTACAACTGGCAAAGATACATACATATGACAATCCAACAGATATGTTGACAAAGGCAGTGACAAGGGCGAAGCTGAGCTCCTCTTCAGCTTTGGTTGGTCTTCTAGACTGAACACAACAAAAATAGAACAGCAGAGTCCAGGGTGCTTATTTCCAGTGGGAGCTACAGGGTCAGTGGTGTTATGATCAGTCTCCAAGTGGGAGATGATATGGTGTGGAGTCTGATCAGTCTCCAAGTGGGAGATTGTTGTTATATGGAGCCTAATCAGACTCGGAGGTTATATTTACCCCACTTTTATCGGCGCGGTTTCCCCCCAAATTCCTACGGGGTCAAGGGGCAGCGCCCCTTGCGGGGTCCAGGGGCAGCGCCCCTAGCGCGTTCCCTGTCGCGATACAGGGCGGGGTCGAGGGGCAGTGCCCCCGTGGGGGCTCGGGGGCAACACCCCCAAAACTTCACATGGTTTTTTATTATTTTATAATGCACCGGGAGTTAATTTTTTCATTGACCGACATAAGAAAACCCTATTTTGTAACCGACAAAAAGCTTGATAAAAAGTGGCTAAGGGTTAGGGTTTTGGTATTGTATTGTAGCATTTTTGCAGCGGTATTGAGTTGCAGGGATTGCTGATTGTAATCGGTTTGATTTACTGGATAATAATATTGGACTCTCTGTTTGGTGGATGTAGCCCGAGTTTGGGTGAACCACGTTAAAAATTGTCTCTCGCTATTATTATTTCTGTGTATTTCTATTTCTCTGTTTAATCTTTATTTGCATTTAATTGATATCTTCTGCCGGCTAACCCTAACAGTAATCCCACGTAAGTCCCCCTCGTGATTACCAGCAAATCACATCATTCCACTGAGTCTATCCCTGTGCACGTCAAGACTTGACATTCAAGGAACCTTGGAGCAGTCTCATTCGATCACGAAGTTCAGCGTCTGAGAAGCCGTATTCAAGAGAGGATAGGATACTCAATATTTTATTCTATTATTGTTGCAGTCACAAAAACCTCATCAACAACACATTAAAATATATGTTAAATTACCCTTAATCTCATTGAAAATCTCTCTCGTAGAAGAAAACATATGATGCTCTCTAGTTTTTTCTTGTATGCTAGACCACTGAAATGGATACAGTGCAAATATATATTCTCGGAAACAGTTATTAAAAAAAAAAAAAACAATGACGACAAAATCTAAGAGCTTCATTTTCATGTCATAACATTGCAATCAGTCCAAAAGAAAGTTGCTAGCATAAACTAGCATTTGACCATTTAATCTGCCGACAAGAAAATGGTGTAAATATTCATGTTAATGTGTTAATCTTTTGAGTTAAGACACTTTTAATTTCATTTTAATTTTGGTGGTTTTTCTTTTTAAATCAGGCAATTAAACTGTTCCTTTACTACTTATAAAATAAAAATGTAAATCTTTATTTTTTCAATAGTATTAGACCATTCTGTCCTGCTCTTCAATCTTGGCCTGACAGTGGTATCAGAGCCCATGCATAATTGTAAATTAATATTACTAGGAGGAGAAAACATTCTATACTGTGAAAAAGTCTGTTGCAGCATTAAAGATTTCTCTATGGTTGTCCATGAAAAAGGTCTGCAGCAGTTCAGTATCTTTTGCAATTTGATATCTTTCTTTTCAATTGAATTAATAGATCCCGGCAGGTGTGATGCTATAGACAATGGTCTTGTATTAATTTCTCCATCAAAAAGTGCCTTTTTTTCAATTTCAACCGCTCAGTAGTATGCAGTTTATTCATGCTACAGTCCAAAACTCTGGAGGTGTATAAATTAAAAAAGAAAAAGAAAAGGCGAAAGAAAATAAAGGCAGAGACGTCAGTTGTGTAATAGGTGTGATTTTTTTTAGAAGTTGTTCTCCCATACAAAGCCCTGCATCCAAAGTCTGCAGATGAACAAATTAATAAAGGAGCAGCTTCCATACCAATTTTCATTTTTTTTTTCCTCTCCATTTCTTTCAAATATATGAGGGTGTTTTGTTGGGAGCCTATTGATGACTCAATCTCCAGGGACCTTTGGAAGGTTGATGATAAGGTTCCTCCTCCTTTTGGCACTGCTTTAGCTTCTTAGTGATTTTTGGGCTTTAGGCTTTATGATTTCCCAGTCTTTATTTTGGACAGCCTTCCTATCACCCTAATTATTTTTTGTGAATATTGTACTATTTCCTTTTTAGCTTATAAAAAGTAATATAAGACTTATTCATTAAAAAAAATGTGAAGGTTGTTGTAGCAGAATTTATTTATTTATTTTCCTACTTCAAAGAATGCATTCACAGAGGTATTTTTAATTTTAATTTTTTTACTTCTCTTGCCAACAAATTAAGGCAAGAAAAATTAAATTTGTATAAGAGGAGGTGTGTAATTTTTTTACAAAGCAATCTATTGTGACAATGGTTGGTGAAACCCTAATTGGAAAAGACACATGAATGGTATAGAAAAGTTGAAGGCACTCATATTCTCAATAATTTGTGGTGTAATATTTGTGATGGAGATGTATTTCAACACATACAAGGGTGTAAATTAGTTTGGGACACCCTTCAAAAATTACAAGATCTATATGATTCTCATTCAAGAAATTCCTCAATTGTGACATAACTTCTTGTCACTATTGTTGATTTGATAACAAGGCCACTCCATTTTATTAGAAGATGGACAAGTGACCTAGTCGGATAATCAAGTCACATTTACCAATTGTGAAGATGGAAAGTTATTAAAACTCAAAGGTAGTTCAACCATTTTTAGGAGTTTTGCTTACCTTACTAAAGAAGGTAATCTTTCTACTAGTCTTTTATGGCATGAAAGATTTGGGCATGTTAACTATGATAAAATTTGAATCATGCAAAAGAATGGTGTTGTAGGTTTGCCCCTTTGCCCAAGATAGCTAAAAAATGTGAAGCTTGTATTTTAGCAAAACAACATAGAGATCATTCTCTTGTTCAACTTGGCGAGTGCAAAGAAAATTACAACTCATTCATTGATGATCATAGTCACATGATTTGGATTTATTTCTTATAGTAGAAATGTAAAGCTTTTGAAACATTGAATAAGTTTCACATTATGATTGAAAATGGAGCTCAATCTCGAATTGGTACTCTTTGAATAAATAATGGTGAAGAGTTTACATCAACATTTTTTGAGAATTAACTCTATCAAAATGGGAGCACCATCATCTCACTATTCTAGGTACTCCCCAACAAAATGGTGTCATTGGAAGAATGAATAGAATTATCATGAATTTGGTTTGGGCAATGTTATGTTTTAAAGGAATACAATTGCATTTTTTTGGTAGAACTAGCAAGAGCAACATTTTATCTAGACAATAGATCTCCTTCATCTACTCTTCACCAAGTGACTCCGTATGAAGTTTGGTTTGGTCATTCTCTATCTATTTGACATCTTAGGATTGTTGGCTCTACTTGTTATGCTTTGATTCCCAAGGAGAAAAGACATAAGTTGGATCATGCATTTTTAAGGTTGTTTTGAATCTTCAAAAGCATTAGGTTGTATAATGAGGCTAAGAAGAAATTTCTTATTGGTTGTGATGTTATATTTTGTGAAGCCTTCAAAAATATTATGAATGTTGAATGTCAATTACAACACTTTGAAAAATTTACTAAGTTTGTCCCTTGGAAAGAACACCCAGTGTGAGATTCCTCACTTTGAGGTGAGATAAGTCATTTGGAACCACATTTGTTAGAACCACGCTAAGAATCTCTAACTTAGGATGTCTAAGAAGAAATCCCCTCTCATGAAGAATATCAAGAAACTACACAACAATTGGACCATGATGGACCTTTTGATCGGGAAATGGAAGCACCAATAGTTCAACCTAGATCTTCACAAAAATGGGCAAAACAAGTCCAATAGACTCTTAAAGATTTGAGACCTAGATAATAAAATTGGCAAGACAACTGGACACTCCTATCTGACTGGAGAGTTTAGTTAGACAAATGGATTTCAAGGGGGTAGCCACAAACCAGAGGCTAAGAAGGATTCTCCGCAAGACAGATGGCCTAACTGTAACGGCAATAAAAGTCATTGTGGGAAGAAGCTTTCTGGAGAATAATGAAGGATATAGAGTAGACACCACTATTGCCTCGCGCTTTCTAGCAGTCATTTTAGATGTGGGAATGCAAAAGGAGGAAGATGAGTTGCTGGTAAGAAAGACTTTCAAACCAGAATTGTTGATAGGGTTACATACCATCATAGAAGTGGCGACACCAAGGTTAGGGATTCTTAGACCAAAGGATTTCCCATTGCTTCAAGATGCCAATGAAGTGGTAAATTTTTTTCCTTTCCTCTTGGACTTAAAAGGGCTGGCACTCCTCGAGCACCATGAACATGCAGAAGTGGGGATAAGGTTTTTGAAAAAACCAATGCAGATGGAGAAGGTTAATGGGGAGTTTGGTTGGGTGCCAGAGTTTCAGACGGTGGCTTACAATTTAGGTTTCATTTGAATCCGACTGCAATGAGGTTCTTTGTAAATAGTCTCTTTGTTTTTCTCTTATTTTTTGGTTATGGTTGCTAGGGTTAGTATGTTTTGTTTGCTCAAGGTTTTTGTAATTTTGCCTTGCTATGTGATTCCATGCATATGTATCTAGGTATAGATAACAACAGAGAAGGAAGGATCTTGGCCTTGCATGGCCAATTCTAGTAAAATAGTGGCGACCCTGTGTGGTCATACAATGAGACCCTATGTGGTCATACTTAGATAGGATCAGATTAGGGAAGGTGGTATAAGCTAATGACAAGCAGACATACTGTAAAACTTCATTTTCAAATCAATATAATTCTCACTATTACGAAGCAAAAAAAAGTTGGCAAGACAAGAACAAGAAGTTCATACAGAGAAAGGTAACATGCTCAATCCAATAAATAAAGTAACTTGGAACTTCTATTGATGAAACCAATATAATAATCGACTTTGAACCAACTTCCTTCAAAGAAAGTAAAAATATTATAGTATGGGGGAAGACTATGTAAATTGAATATGATGCTCTTTTGAAAAATGGCATTTGCAAGTTGGTTGATCCTCCATTAGTTTGTAAACCTATTGGTTGCAAGTGGGTCTTTCAAAACAAGTTAAAGCAAATGACTCACTTGACAAACATAATGCATAGCTTGTTGCAAAAGTATATGTTCAAAAAGAGGGCATAGATTATGAAGAAACCTTGCACCTAGAGCGAAGTGGACTACTATTCATTCTTTGTTGGCTCTCTCAGCACAAAACGGATGGAAAGTTCATCAAATGGATGTGAAAACTGCATTCTTGAATGGGGATCTCAAAGAAATCTAGTGTATATGTCACAACTAGAAGGATATGCAATCAATGGTCAACAACACCAGGCATGAAAGCTAATAAAATCATTGTGTGGTTTAAAGCGAGCTCCATGAGCATGGTATGAAAAACTCACTAAGCACCTATTGAAGTTGAATTTCAAACACTTTGAATTTGATGGTGCAACTCTTTTTGTCAAGAAATTTGATTTCACAGTTGTATATCTAGTAGTTTATTTGGATGATCTATTTCTAACTAGTAACAATGAAAAATATATTAGAATTGTGAAAGAAGAATTGAAGCAAGGATTTGAATGACTGACTTGGGACATCTTCATTACTATTTGGGTATTGAGGTGATTCAAAAACCCAAGTGTATCTTCAATACCCAACAAAAATATACTAGTAAACTTCTAAGCAAATTTGGCATGTCCAACTATAAATAACTTAGTACTCCTATGGAGCAAAGTATGAAACTAACATCAAATGACTCTGCAACATTAGTTGATGAAACTTAATACTGCTAACTTGTTGAAAGTTTGATTTATGCAACAACAATTTGACTAGACATGTCTTTTGTTGTTGGATTTCTCTCTAGATTCATGCAACAACCTAAATAAAATCATTGGTTAGCAACAAAAGAGTTCTTCAGTATCTTAACGGAACTCAAAACTATAAGCTCAAATAATCCAAGGCAACAAATTTCACATTAGTCAAATATTCAGATTATGATTATGCAGGTGACTTGGAAGATGGGAAATCTACTTCAAGTTTCCTAATGCATCTAGGGGTAACAATCATTTTTTGGAAATCTAAGAAGCAATCAGTATCAACTTTGTTCTCTACAAAAAACAAATATATAACAACTAAGAAAATATTGACTTAGGTGGAAACAACTAGCATAACCTTTTCACTTTTCTCAAAGCTAAAAGTTCTAATAAAAATCCCCACATGAAAATACTACCCTTGTTCTTCATGATATTGCCAAAGTCCCTTTCTAAAATTATGGAAGACAACCAAGTATGGAAAGACTTGGGGGATGTCTGATGAGACCCGGGCTGAATGGCATGGTGCTTTAAGAGAAATAAGGTCAATTAAGGGTTTGGTGTTGAAAGAAGTTGAGGATGTGATTTTACAGATAAATTGTAAAAGCCATCTGCCCCCACTACTTCCACGTACCCTACTCTATGCAAGAGTAAGCATGTCAAGACCAGGTAACTCCACCGTTTAACCTTACTTCTAAACAATTTTATTTTCAAATAAGTGCCAAGTTTTTTAAAATTTTATGGTGATTAGGTTTTGCATGGATTTGCCGGCATCCCTTCAACACCTTCTTCAGCCTCGTCTTTCTTCAACAATTGTTATGGACGTTGTTCTAAAGTATATTGCATTCTCCATTATTTTCCATGGACCGGCTAAGACTCCAATGTAAGACCTCCAATCAGCTTGATGTGTACGGGCCCTTTTCCAGCGAAAGTGGGAATTATTCTTACAAGAGAGTTATGGATCTTCATAAATTGTGATGAGTTCATTTGCCTTAAGCAATACTTTGTTCAGTTCTGGTTTTCTTCTCAATTCTTATTCGCTGCTCAAATATGCATCAACAAAAGAAACGGCGAGCAATTTCATTTGTGTTTAGGAATTACAGCTTTTCCTTTCTATCTTGAAATGTAAATGTCAATATGGTGCTTGCTTAACTTTCTTTTGATAGGCATATTCAATATACTATATAAATATGCATTATTTGAAAAAAAAATTGCAACTGAAAATAAGGGTGGAAGTATTTAATAAAATGATGCAGGGCATATACTAAAGTTAGTATATAGTCGCAAAGTTGGAGGAGGATAGAATAGTTTCATTGGCTTCAAGTGAAAGGCTGCTTCTCAATTCTCAAATCTACAACAATAAAAGAAAAGATGAGTAATTTCGTAATTCTTCCTGTTTTGTCTCGAATTGAATATGTCAATATAATGTTTGTTTGACTTTCATTTGATACGTAATTTCAATATTTACTTGGAAGGTGTTTTTTCATTAGACTAACGATTTAATTTTCAAAATCAATGGTCAAAAAATTTTGAGGAGGATGTAAGACAATCCAAATAATCTTCACCATTCATTTTAAAAGTAAAATATTATTTTAAAAAATAAAGATGACTATAAATGATCTTACTATAATCAAAAATTATAAATGATCTTTTCTTTATTAAAAAATATTTAAAAACTTTTAATATATTTTTAAAGATAAATGTGATATTTTGTTATGCTTTAAAAGTGAAATACTATTGATTGGTTCTCATTCATGGTAAAAGAATAGGTGTGATAAAAGACAATCTTGTGTTGTGATGTTGCACCCCTTATGGTAAGGGCATGCTTTGAATAATCTTTTGGGTTTACCAAAAAAACAAAAGTAAAATACTATTTTAAAAAAAAAAAGATAATATAAATAATTTTTTATTTATATAGAATGTTTAACTTAAACTTTTATTAAAAAATTATAATATATTATTTTATAATATTTTGTTACAAAAATATACATTTATTTACTTTATATATTAATGGCCTCGGCATTTTACCAATTAAAAAAAATATACATTTATTTACAATATTTACAAAGATAACTATTTTATAAACTAGTATATTTATATTTAAAAATATATATCTAAAGTAGTTGAGGGATATTTTTTTTCCACGATTTTCTCACTTTTTTATTTTTATTTTTATTTTTTAATTTTTCCAATTTCTTTTTTGGTTCCATAGTTTTTATGATTTAGCTTTTTTCCTTCAATGGTTTTTAATTTCTTTTTAAATTTTTTTTCCTTTCATTTTCTTAAGTTTTTTTTTTTTTTGGTGTTTTAATTTTAATTTTTTATAAATTTACGCAAACGTAACTAGTATATTTATATTTTAAAAAATATATCTACAATATGCCCAAAAATATCTTTTGTTTTGTTTGTATTTTTTTTGGTGTTTTCTATAGCTTTTGTGGTTTTCTACAATTTTTTTTAAATTTTTTTTATTATTTTGTTGCTTTTTAGAGTTTTCATAGTTTTTTAATTTCTCCACTTGTTTTTGGTTAGCTTTCTAATTTCTTTTTTTCTTTAAAGTTTTTTTTTTTTTCAATTTTCCTTTTGGTTCCATAGTTTTTGTGATTTTTTTCACCTTTTTTTCTTTCAAGGTTTCCAAATTTTTTTTTGTTTTTATTTTTTATTTTTTCCAATTTTTTATTATTATTATTTTTTTTAATTTTAATTTATTCCAATTTCTTTTTTTGTTTTTTTTCTATATAACATAGAAAAAATGACTGTAGAATGTCAGCATAAATATTTGGTTAAATAAATAACTAGTATACCTATATTTAAAAAATATATCTAAAGCACATCGAGACATATCCTTCATTTTTTTTTCTACATGTGACAAAAAATTAAGAAGGCAATATAAATAGATTGAATGTGAGTCTTTTCATATACCATTTGGTAATGTTTCTTTCTTTTATCTTAGTGCATAGTGATGACTTCTTTGAAACTACCATCCACCTTTCTTTCCATCCACCATGTATATATATATTTTTTTCATTCCTTTCACCTTTTTTTTTGGTTTTTTTTAATTTGTGGAATGACTTTTTAGTTTTGTTTAATAAAGATTCTACATTCGAATCTTATAAGTTTACATAGAAATTCTAGAATCTTTTAGCTCCCATTCATGCTGGCGTAATAATTTAGAATATTTTTAAAGATAAATATGAGACCTAATGTAGTATTCATATTTATAATATAAATAATTTTATATATACTAGATTAATTTATAATCTTTTTAAAGAAAAATATAAATCATATTTTTAGAATGTTTATAAATAAATCATTTTTAAATAATAATAATAAAAGAAGAAAAGAAAAAACAAATATATTAAAAAAATCTTTAAAAAGGTAAATGAGGAAATTAAATTGCTTTAGTTTTTTATTGATTTTTTTAGAAAACTATATATTAATAAATAAAAATAAAATAAATAAAAAGAAAAGAAAGCAAAATAGTTTTTTATTTGCATATAAATAAGAGTGGTTTAAGGTTTTCAAAAGAAAATTGAAGGGTATAGAAAGAACAAGGATTGAAGTATAGTTATTGTTATATGGCTATGGTTTATGTGTGATTGAGATATTGTTTGGTTTGATTTTTATGAGAAAACAAATTCTTAAAAGAAATAATTCAGTTTCTTTTTCACCTCTTTCACAATATTTTTTGATGGATATCTCTTTCACAATATTAGGTACATGTCTTTTTTTAACATCTCAAAGGTGTCTCCGACTCAATGACTGCGACCCTATTGCTGAGTCAGTTCGAGCGAGTTGAAACTAACCCTATGGGCCAACGTGATATCCCATTGCCTGCCCCACGGCATGCATGGTTGGGTGATTCAAGATTTGAACTCGGGTGGGCAAACTACCATGCACTTAGAGCGGGCAGTCGCACCACTCGAGCTAAACCTTAAGGGCATATTAGGTTAATGTCTTAAGTGTAAAAAATACTTGTTATTTTTTAATTCATCTTTCATTAATTTCCTTATCATTAAAATATATATAGATACATTAAAGAATAATGAATTTAATTAGAGAGAATACAAGATAGTTTTCTTAAAAAAACTACACAAAAACAAAATCTCATTGCCACTTGAAGTTACTGGATTGATGATATGTGCTCATAATCTTATTTGTGTCAAGTTATGTAAATTCCTTTTTGAACACAATTATTTTAATATTACAAGTTCATTTAAATATATAGTAGTGTCATTGTAAATACTTCTAAACTTATATTCATTTATGATCTATAGGCACCAAGAAAGTATTATGGGGCGGGTGCAAAAAGTTGGGAGGCCAAAAAGTGGCCAATTTTTTTAAAACAAATTCGAAGACATAACACGCTCGTGTTATGGTTTGGTGATGTCGAGCCTAAGGTTTGGCAACACCAAACCATAACGCACTCATGTTATAATGTGCTCGTGTTATAACGCGAGCACATTATGGTTTTGTATTAAAAAAAATGTGTTTGTGCCCATTTGTACATTTCATTTTCTCTACACTCGCAACCTGCAAACCCTAAGGAGCGCGCTTGCGTTATTGGAGACTAGTTTCGACACTAAATTCTCATCGATTCATCGCCAAAATGCCGCCACGATGTCGGGGAGGCCAAAGGAGTGAGTTGTATTTTTTTGTGTGAATTTGTTTCTAAATAGGTAGGTTTAAGTTGATTTTTGATGTAAATTTCCTTAATTGACAGGAATTGATAATGCACCTCCTCCTCCTCCTGAAAATCCAAAAAATCCTGAATCACCTGAACAACAAATACTTGCTAAAGAGCAACCCCAACAACAAACACCTCCATTCATTCCTCAATATGCCCTTGGAACACAATAAAATAAAATGGGGCAAATTAAAAATAATAAAAAACAAATTGAGGACATAATTGGAAGGTTGAAAGATCCTACAACTTCATCCTCACATAGATCCGCACTTGCTCAATCTCTTGAATCTATGTTATCAAATGTAGATTCAATTAGCAAGTAAATCTCTAGTTGGTCATAAAAGAGGAGAGAATTTAGAGAGTTCTATGCAGACAAGTTGTCCTATGAGCAAGTTAAAAATGAACAAATTACAAAATTAGACTTGTGTTCCATTTTCATAGACCCACGAGCAAATCAACCTCTACCCCTTACATGTAAGAGGTTCCCTATCCATTGGTGCAACAACCAAGCAATAAGGGACAATTTTGGGAAGAGGTGATGGATGGTTTTTGACCATCCTCCATGCAACAATAATGAGGTCCCGCAATACTTTTTGAGGAAACTCTACTGTGAGTTTGTCAAAAATAAAGTGCCAAACTATTTTGATATGTGAGACTTCCAGGGTAGAGGTGGGGGGTTAGCATAGAATAGAGCAGGGGCATGTGTTGACCCACAATGGCTAGCGAGACGAGCACTCGCCAGACCAGCCCATGAGCACGTGTCTATCCCTTTCGTTGTGAAGGACAGCGTTGAGGTCAAAACACTTTAGTCCATTAGTGCCTTGACCGAGAGCATCATAGAGCATGCTAGTCCTGCAACACATGGGCCGGGGGAGAGTTCGAGGAGTAGGGTTCCACCCCATACTTGTCACACTTGCAGGTTAGCTTGTGGTTATGACCCCATAGATAGTTGGGATGCAGGTGTGTAGGCTACATCTATAGCTGAGCAGATGGTGATGACATATGCCCTCCTGAGTAAGACTTTTGGCCTTGATATTCAGGTAAATGTTAGCAAGTTCATTGAATTTAATTTATTAAATTTTATTTTTAAAATGCAAGATTAACTAATTTAGTTTGATGATTTTAATGAAATTTTAGGGTCATAGCGTTGATGCAGTTTTTAGCGGCTCTCCACCAACATATTACACTACAGCATCTATTGCCGAGGTATGTAACTAGTAAACAATTATAAATATTACATGTGAATAACATTGTTATATGAATGGTATTCTAATATCTGATTTTGGATGTTGAATAGGTTAGTCTTGGAGATTTCACAGCAACACCTGCCAATGGTGGTGGAGTTCAAAGCTTCACTCAGGTAATAAAATAAATAGTTTAACTAATGAATTGTACTTATTAGATTTTTGTATTTTATGTTCATATCGTTGATTATATTGCATTGCACATCTTTCAAACTCAAAGCATTACTAGACATTACATAACTAATAACTAGATGTTCATCAATGATAAATTTTCAATTACAATATAGTTATTTGAAAAAATGCTTCAAAGAAATGTGGTCTCATGGAATGCCATGACAAGCAAATGCATAGACAAGGACATCACCATGAGACCACATTTCTTTGAGGCATCTTTTCAAACAACTCACTGCCTTGTCTATGCTACCACATTTTCCATACATGTCTACCAAAGCTTGTTGATCCCCTCCACACTATCCTTTGACAAATTCTCTCTAATAAACTCATCCAGTTTCCACCAATTAGACCCCAAGACATGACACCAGAGAGGGGCATGAGCCTATGACATCTTATAGAGCATATGGTTGACTCCAACATCATCTAGGTTTTAGGTATTAATTATGGGGGCAACAAGTCCCCCTAACCAAAATCTTCAAATCTACACTAACCCATTCCCCTACAAACTATGTCAATCCTAGTGGCTCAATTTCTTCCATCCCTACTTCTGATCCTACATCTAACCCACCTAAGTCTAATGAGGACCCTTCATTTAATACTACTATATTCTTTGAGATGAAAGAGAGCACAAAATCCTCTAAGAACTCACATAAACATGTACCAAAAGAGCACAACGGCAATGGATACCTGAGGAAGCATAAGAAAGAGCTATAGTATATCACCAAGAGAGCCAAATCTTCACAAGAGTTCACAACTAGTTTAAGAGCCAAGAGAGTTTAGCATAGAATGCATGAGAATCAAAAGTGAAATTCAAAAATCCACCACATGAGATGGAAAACCTAGAGATAGAGTCAAAACAGAGACATTCAGAGCTACAAAGAGGTGTTACTGGAATCTTGAATCATGAGCCTAATATATTCTAACAATGGGCCATGACCATTTCCATTCCTATAACCTGATAATGTTTCATTAGTTTGATATGTCTATAAATGAAACTTGGCTATTTTGACAGAAATATCTTCACCAATGAACCACCATTGTTTCGAGCCTATAATTTAATAATTGCTTAATAGGTTGATAACTTCACCAATGAACCATGATTATTACAAACTTGTACTCTAATAAAGGTCCATGTAATTTATGTCTAAACATCAAAAAACCATGACTATTTCAACACCTAAACTAAACAATTTTTCATGAACTAATATATTTTCCAATAAAATAGAACCATTTCAATGTATACAACCTAGTATTTTCTTTTGATAATTTCTAACTTCTTAAGGGAACCATGAACTTTTCTTAAAATTATCAAACACCTCACTTCAAAATTTTAAAAACTTTCAACCCACTAAAGCTTAAAATTTAATATTTTTTTTATCAATAACACTATGTTTAAAACAATAAACCTAACCAACATTAATATCTACAACTTAATAATCGATATCAATAGACCAAAAAGTACAAGAATCTATAAAACCTTAGGGTTAAAGTAGCACAACCCCTTACCCTAACTAAACATACCACCATATTTCCAAGGTGTTGATATCATACAAATGCTCATGGCTCCTTTATTCTTCTTAAGGGCAAAGTAAAACACCTCTTTAAATACACAACCACCTTTTCTACGGATCCCTTAACCTTTGAAATGATCAAAGTTCCCTCATATAATATACTTTACATACTTAGAGCCTAGTAGGGTTCTAATATCTATCCATAAGGGAGTTGACCCTATCTTCCCTATCCAAAATAAGAAAGAACTTATTTACAATTTCAATGATTGTTACCTCCAACATTCATAGTTCTCAACCCAAGAAGCTAGATCAATAGATTAAACCCTTGGTTGTGGTGTTTTTGATGCCCATACCCAAGGCTTTACTATGGGAATTGATGATGAAGAATGTGTATTATGTGTCTAGTTGTATCATAGTGAAGCATTGGTGACAATGAATATCTTTTTTTGGTACAATACAAAGCATCATTACAATATCTAGACAAAGTACATTCTGCATATTTGGATACTTTTGACATTTTATTTGTAGAGTTAGATCATGTTATGTATTTAGATGGAGCCCTTTTATATTTATCTGGTTGGTTGGAGTCCTTTCCGCATAGTCAAAGTTTTTATCACTTTTAGTATAATTTAGGTGAACATGACTTGTGTTCTTTATTGTGTGTACTTCCATGTTTAGGTGAATGTGTGTGTATGTTAGGAGCCATGACTTGCATCACTATTCTAGTTTTCATAATTGAATAATGTTGTTTTATTTTCAGATGACGTAGGCTGTGGAGACACCTCCCAAAGTTCATAGGGCAATGGAGCATGGTGTGTCCTATGTGATTCATAGCTCTATGCCTTTGACGGGGGTATGAGCCAGATTAGTAAATTTCAAATTACATTTGTTGTTATAATGATTATTGATTTGAAGTTTAATTTATATTTGGATGATTTTTATAGGACATGACATCACCACAGCTTAATCCTGGTACTGAGGCAAATGAGGAGACAGATTTTCTGGTAGCGGTAAGTGATTATTTTGTTAAATGTTTCATTTTTTATAATGTAATTTCTATATATTAATGTCTATACTTTTTAGTGTAACAACTACAGATCCATGAACAACTAAATAGGAGTAGCACTCGGGTTCATAGTAGACCCCCTCATACACATCTCCATCCCCTCAAAGATCAAAGACTGCTCGTGATCTATTCTCTTCACCAGACAGAGGGGAATGACTTTTTATTGGGTTCCTTTGTTATGTGTTTATATGGCATTTGTGGACATATATTTTATATTGCATATAGTTGACATTGTATGCCTATATGACATTCTTGTAAGCCTATATGGCTATTTTGTATATATGTTATAATTATATCGACAGATATTGATGTATTCCTATATGGATATTTGGTTAAAATAAATCATTTTTGTTGATGGTGTCCATATTTGCATTATAAATCCACGCTTCAATGTATATTTGTAGATGGTTTACTTCAAATATTTAAAGTCCAATTGTATTACATATATGATTTTTTAAAATTCAATCCTCTCTATGGCTCTCATAATCCATTTAGCACACAAAGCTATTCCTTTGAAGACACCCAACAAAAGAGTCCTTTAAAATAAAAATGAATCATTATGTTGAATATCAACACGAAATTGTAAATTAAAGTCATTAAAACTTGGGTTATGTGTGGTGAATTTAATATAGTGGAAGTGGCATCAAACATGTATGGTAATTTCTCCCCATGTAATAGACAACTAGTGAGATGGAATCTTAGTCCTACATGCACAATAGATTGGGGCTTTCTTATCTCAATATTGTATGATGTCACAATCACTCTCCATGGTATATGTGGAATAATCTCTACTTAGAATATGTAAGGGTTTTCAAAGGGCTTGAATGACCATTTATGATAGGTTTACTAGAATTTGGAGCCACATCCTCCACATTAGACTAGCTAGATTGAATGGTGAAATAATACTATCAAGCATACATGCCACTTTATTCACATTTATGGGTGCTAGTTGGTGCATGTTCACTATTGTTCATACAAGGTCACCACCATAAAGCTCTATCATGTAACTTCTGAGTTGAAATAGCAACAAATGAAATAATGCTTTCTTGATAAGTTGAAAGAGCTTGACCCTTAAGAAGGCTAATGTCTTTTACTAGTATGTGAAGTGTTACATGAATGGTTGATGCATTGATGTTGAAAGCAACCTAGCTTATTGGGGTGAGAAATAAAGAAGGATGATAATGCATGGAGAACATTTGCAGAAAGTGTTATCTTGATGTTCTCACGAATACTGATGACATTTCAAAGGCAAAAAGTTGTGACCCTTCGAATAGGAAAGACTATGACCCTTTTATAATGAAGGGCAGTGACCATGTGTAGCATATATGTGCCCAACTGGATGTTTTGCTGCAAAGGATTTGGCCCCATGAAGAATAAAACAAAAACTAGCCTACCTTGCAACTTTACACTACATGCTTCTGATAATTTTTGGAGCAGCATAAAATCTTTCACCACAGGCAAATTCCTTAGAGATATAAAAAATTGAGAGTTTATTGTAGAGGGGTTCTATGTGATCGCGTAACCTCAGACATAATATTTCTAAGTGATACAGTTTCTGAGTAATAGCTCGTCAAAGATTGTTGTCTTTTTGTACTTTGGTCTCTTAAGGGATATTGTCGGTACAATGTAACTCGGACTATTTCAGCATATTTGGGTGTGAAGCAAGACCATGCCTAGCCTAAATGTACCCATCTAGATGCATTGGAACTGTCGGTTTGGCCGCACGAAGACCAAAACAAAAGTTACACCCCTTTACAACTTTACACTGCATGCATATGACCATTTTTTGAGCAGCAAAAAAACTTTCACCATGGGCAAACACCTCATAGATATAAAAAATTGAGAGAGATTATTGTAGAGGGACCCTACATGATCTTGTAGTCTCAGACAAAATGTTTCTAAGTGACACAGTTTTCGAGTAACATCTTGTCAAAGATTGTTGCATTTTGCACTTTGGTCTCTTAAGGGATATTGTCGGTACAATGTAGCTTGGACTGTTTTGACATGTTTGGGTGAGAAACAACACCATGCCTAGCCTAAGCGTACCCATCTGGACACATTGGAACTATCCATTTGGCTGCACGAGGAGCAGAACAAAAGTTACACCCATTTGCAACTTTACACTGCATGCATCTGACCATTTTTGGAGCAGCAGAAAAACTTTCACCACGGGCAAACGCCTCAGAGATATTAAAAACTGAGAGAGGTTACTGTAGAGGGACCCTACATGATCTCGTAGCCTCAGACATAATTTTTCTAAGTGACATGGTTTCTGAGTAACAGCTCGTCAAAGATTGCTGCCTTTTTGCACTTTGGTCTCTTAAGGGATATTGTCGGTACAATGTAGCTCAAACTATTTCGGCATGTTTGGGTGAGAAAAAACACTATGCCTAACCTAAACATACCCATCTGGATGCATTGGAACTGTCTGTTTGGCCGCACAAGGAGTATAATGAAAGTTACACCCATTTGCAACTTTACATTACATGCATCTGACCATTTTTGGAGCAGCAGAAAAACTTTCACCATGAGCAAACACCTTAGAGGTATAAAAACTGAGAGAGGTTATTGTAGAGGGACCCTACGTGATCTCATAGCCTTAGAAAGAATGTTTATAAGTGACACGATTTCTTATTAACAGCTCGTCGAAGATTGTTGCCTTTTTGCACTTTGGTCTCTTAAGGGATATCACCGGTATAATGTAGCTCAGACTGCTTTGGCATGTTTGGGTGAGAAACAAGACCATGCCTAGCCTAAACATACCCATCTGGATGCATTGGAACTATCCATTTGGCCGCACGAGGAGAAAAACTAAAGTTACACCCATTTGCAACTTTACATTGCATGCATCTGACCATTTTTGGAGCAGCAAAAAAACTTTCACCACGGGAAAATGCCTCAGAGATATAAAAAACCAAGAGAGGTTATTATAGAGGGACCCTATGTGATCACGTAACCTCTGATAAAATGTTTCTAAGTGACACAGTTTTTGAGTAATAGCTCGTCAAAAATTGTTGCCTTTTTGCACTTTGGTCTCTTAAGGGATATAACCGGTACAATGTGTTGAAAGTTGTTTGTCAATGATGTCAAAAGGTCAGGAGGTATTGATCATATCCCTATTGGTGTTGTTGTCAAAGGATTAGGATGCTTAGTTATGGTGTTCATGTTTCATGGTATGGTCTTCACAAGATGCCTTCATTCACAGATCTCACATGCCTTTCATGCTTCAGGATGGTGTGTTCATGTTTCACAAGAACCCTGCAAGACATGTATGCAAAGTGTGGAAGCATATACAATTAACATGAACTATTTGACATGATGTCTCAAAGAAATGTTGTCTCATGGAATGCAAGGATTGCAAGATATGCATGAAATGGATTTTTCATAAGGCTTTAAGAACTCTCAAGCAAATGCACAAAAGTAAATTTCAACCAAACACAATTTTTGGTATGTCTAAAACCAAATTACACAACCTTATCCAACTTCCTCCTTGCTTATGCTAGAATGGGATTTGGGGAACATTGTATGGACAACCATCAAAGCATAAATGATATAGAAATTTTGTCACATGTATTATATATGCAGCTGCCCTTGTAGACATGTATGGAAAGTGTGGAAGCATAGACAAGGCAGGTGAACTATTTGAAATGATACCTCAAAGAAATGCACAGTCCCACAAAATGTACAAAATGGATTATTTGAAAACAATTTATAAACTTTCAAGCAAATGCAACTGGCACGTGTAAAACTAAATTCTTGTAATGATAATTGATCATCATATTAAATATTTAATATAAATTGTCATATATATAATGTCATAAACATAACATCTAGTTTATATACAAAGCCATATAGGCATGTCCAAACAAAGCCATACAGGCATATATACAAAATATACTTCAGTAACATACAAAAGTATGTATACAAAGCCATCTAGGCATATACAAAATGTCCCAAAAACTAGTTTCCTATGGGCTTTTATGAAATAATTGGCGACCCTTGCTTGACTATGAAGATGGAGAGCCAATCCATGATTCATCCTCTCTTTGTCGTCGAGTAGACCTCTTCAATAGAAGTTCATCCAGCTCCACCTATTAATACAATCAAACAATATGCATATTAATATAGAAAATGTATGAAATATATAACATCACATATGTAATCGATCACTTACTGCCACCTGATGATCACTCTCCATCATCTTGTCTCTCTCTTCATCAATAGTTAGACAGGCTGGAATTGTGACCTCCTGTGAGAAGCATCAAGAAGCAAAATTGACTAAACATAAATATCATTTATATACATCAAATGACACGAGATAAAACAAGAAATACAAAATTATGACATTTTCATGTTATTGGCTCATACCTCGGTCAAAGGATAGGAATCCTCATCAGAATGGAGTGGTTGAAAGAAAGAATAGGACTATTCAAGAAGTTGCAAAAACAATGGTAAGAGAAGCAAACCTACCAGATGTATACTGGAGGGAAGCAATTCATACTACTGTTTATACAAAACAAAGTACAAGTAACCATCTAGGAAAGTTTTATGCATACTTACAAATTAATCCAACAAACTATCCAGGTCTGCTCTACTCTTTATTGTGTTAAGTATTGCCTCATGGTCAGACTCACGCACCTTCCACAAGGTCTTGTTCAAAGGTCTACCCTGAAATTGTATCAAATGAACATTGGATGCCACGATAAGGTTTGAGTAATGAAGAATATTTTGATGCATGTCAAAGTCTTGAAACAACCAAACATTAACACTCTTATGTGGGTACCTTCTAAGCCATGTTCCAGTAACAACCACTGAGCCTGTAGGGTATTCGATGTTTTCTCCATCTATAACTAAAGCCTCCAATTTCTTTTTGGCCTCAACACAACACAAGTAATAATTTGTTCCCTCTTGATTGTCTTCATCTGCAATAACTGCATAAACATGTCCTACATTGATATGTGTAGCAAATTAGATGAAATTAGTCAACATTACAAAAACACTACAAACTAAGATAACATTAGGAATTTCAAAAGCTATGCAAGTAGATATATTATCTAGTTGAATTAGATCTGATATGTGGTCATAGTCAACTGATGATTCCATTTGTGTTAGTTCCAGTATCATCAGGGGCCGATACGTGTCAAGTGGGCTAAGATAACTTAACTGCCATTCGTCAACCCAGTCCTTTGACTCGCAACTCATTCCAGGCTTGAATTGTACATGAAGAACAAAAGCATGCCATCTTCCACATAAGGATACTCCATGAACTTGCAATTGAGCTTCTGAAGGTGTAGCTCACTTGATCCTGTCAATGTACAACGGTCCTCATATGGTGCAATGTTAGTATCATCTATCAACCAAAAAAATCTATGAACTAAAGACTTACCTTCATTACCTGGACCCATTGAAGCATTACACCACTCGACGATTAATTTTGCATCTATCAAATTTGCATTGTTATTATACTTTAACTCTTCTCATTCTATGGCTCTTTTGATACATGCTCCTACACCATCAGGCTCCCCCTTTCCATGCCTAGCCTCACAAAAGTTCCACATATGCTGAACACCTATAATATTATGCCTCCTGCTTAGCCAATAGAAATTTCGTAAGTTCTTGAATTATGATGCATAGTTATCTGACCATATGATATGCTGACTCAATGATATGCCCCTTCTAGCCAAATCATTGTAGAACACCTGAAAGCAACCTTGCATGAACTCCATAAAATACGTGTGATCATCACTAATATAAAAATGATACTCCCTTATGATCTTTCTGTCATCCTATGTACTATCATTCACATGAATGAATGCGATGTGCACAAATATAGGAACCTGTGTGGAGTTCTAATATTGTGATTACACCTCATGTTGTGGCTGTAGACTGTAGTTCTCTACAAAGTTGACAATTGAAACAATGCTACCAAGTGGAAATGTGTCCTTACATAACTTGAATTGCAGGTCCAACCATCGAGCTCTATGCGTGTGCCTTGCATGTTCATACACTATACTGTCACGAAATGTAGACATAAACTGATACACTGGAATCTTTTGAATAACCAATTCACACCTCTTTGCTTATTTACTATCTTTTGTATTATAGGCCACTATTTTATACTTGTCGAACTCTACTAGTTCATTTCTAATTGCATGTGTGCTTTCCATATGTTCACATATTGGCATATGTTGCAAGCCATCGCAATGCTGACATTTGCCATCCAAGCACAATTTCCTGTAGAATATTTGACCTTCCTCTCTTTGACATAAAATTGTTGATATGAAATCTCTTGAAGATGTTGGTGGGGCATGCCACAATCCTACAAAACATTGTTAGTATGCAATTCTAAACATATAGACCGATAAACATCAAAATGGTTAGAAAATTCAATATGTAATCTACAACAAGAAGTAGTGCATGTGTGATTTATTTTGACATAGAAAGGTTTTAGCATTTCAAAATATCTTTGAGAAAATTTAATTTGAGGATACATCTCTAGAAATTTACTTAAAAACTATGTTTGAGTCATATCCAAAAAATGCTTTGGATGTGGCTCATAGTTTCGACTACCGGTTCTCCATTCTTACCACATCCCTTTGATTCGGAGATAACTTTGTGTAATTCTTCCAAAAGTCTTCAATTAGTGATCTCAATGCTTCAGCAATTGGTTTATCTTTTCGTGGTAGTCTCCCCGAGAACGCCTATAATTCATTAGCATCGGTGTCCTTGATTCTTTATTGCCTTCCAATGGCTCTTGATAAAGTTTTCTATTAATTTTCAATGCTTGACTCATATTTCTAATGAGATGAGTTTTCCTTGTTTTATTACTTACTATTGTCGATGTAATAACACATCGTGTGACATTACTATCTTTTGTACGTGAGGTGTTACCCACACTCATATGCACTCATTATATTCTTGACAATAGATTTTTCATTTGAAGCCTTCGACGTTCTCAACCCAAGAATCTTCATGATGGACCTATAATTTATACTTCGCATCATTTCAACGAATAGTTGACATCTTGCAGTCTCATTTAACTTTTCAAAGAATACTCTCAAAATATTATGAGCATATCTTCTACAAGTGTGTTTTGGAATCCTACCTTCCATTAGCTGCAAAATATTCTCATCAATATCAATCAAATACTTTGGCTTTCTATGCAAAATTCTAGGTCATGTTAAGAAAGGTAAATTCATCTCAATATTAGGAATTTCATCAATATTTAAATGAGATGGGCTAGATAGCATATCTTTGATTGGAGATGGAATAGATGACATACCTTGAGGTTGAGGTGGGAATGATGGTGTACCTCCTTCCTCACATGTGAGTGATGATGTACTCTCAACTTGAGATGTGGTAGATGGTGTCCCTCCATCTTGACTTGTGGTAGAGGACGTGTCTCCAATTGCGGTATTCAAATCTCTCATAGCATGAAGATTTTGAATTCGTTCCATTTGTGCCACCAATACCATATCTCTTGTTGATGGTTGAGGTTCCTCTTCAATTGGCATGTCTTCGACAATCGTGTCCAATTTCCTCTTCTCACGAAGTTCCCTCATAGTCGCTACTTTCTTTGCATTCTTAGCTTCTTTCTCTTCCTGTGTTGGTTTAATCCTTGATTGTTTCCTCAGCATGATAGAGAATTTATCTGTAGCATGATAAAGAGACAAATATTAGTTCCTAAGAAATGAATATGGCTCCAAATTTTAGGTTTGCTACCCTCAACATTTCTATCACTTCCCACACTTTCCTTGCAGTCAAAGAAGAGTTTTCAATCACATGGTGGAGTATTTTTTAGTCCATTACCATTGTTGAAGTGTTCTCAGCTAGTCAAAGAAAAGTTTTCAATTCACTTTTAAATGGCTCTTGATAAAATTCAAGGTTAAAGCACTTTACATAAGAGGCCCTATAAATTGCTGCTAATTTTATGTCTATAAGATATCAACATTGCAAGTGCATACTCAACTAAGTAATAGATTTTATGGTAAAATTTTGGGTGGACAAAGAGCCCCATATAGCACCCTACAACCATCCAACGAATTCTTGAGTTGGAATATAGATATTCATTTAAGATATATGCCTAATTAATTTTATGCATCTTTGAAGGCCCTTATAAATTTCCCTTCCAAAATCATGGTCAAATTGTGACTATTTTTTATGTTTCAAGCCCTATAAATTAATTCCATTATGATGCTTTTGGGGCTCTTAGAGTTGATCATGGTGAGTGTACTAATCTTCCCTATGCCAACTTAACTTCTCATTTCATCTTTAAGTTAGGGTGTGTAATGCAAGTATTGACATTAATTGTAAAGTGTGATATTTTCTAAAAATTAAGGCATTGGAATTTTTTACGGTGGTTTCAAATTGGTTAGTTGAGTAGTGGTTGTTGGGGGTGGTGCTTGTGGTTTATTATTATGTGGATAGGTGTAATGTCTCTTAAGTCTAATGAAGGTAGACCTCATGACCCTTTTAGGAAATGTGTAATGTCAAACAATAAACTATCTTTAATTTTTAATTGCTCCTCTCTAGCTGCCTTAAAGTTTGTCAAAGCTATCTAAGGAAGGGGTGTGGATGATGAGTGAATTGAGACTTAAATCATATATTAGAAGTGATTTTGTGGAAAATCTGGCTACTTTCATCCCTTTAATGAAATGGTGGTTAAGGCTTCTCAAGTTTGTACTCCCAAGCCACTTTGAAGGTATGTGTTCAACACCATTAGAAAATATCTTCACAAGTAAGAACTTAGTTTTGGTTGAATGGATTTTTTTTAGGTTTTTCTATTTCTTTGGTTGGTAGCTATGTTTGTTTAATAGTTGTCAGATAATTATTAGATGTTCTATGGTTGCCTTGACTAGTTTATGTTGGAGAGGAGTGTATTGTAATCCCATTTTTTTACTTTTTGAATTTGATTAAAGGAACTCAGTTTTACAGCTAGGATACTATGTTCCTATTGATCATTTTGATAAATTAATGTTTTGGATTGATGATATATTTCATGAGAATCTACAGGTTTGCATGTATAAATAAAAAATTCAAAACAATAGAAATTTACAGCTGTTTGGGAAGAAATTTGGAGCTTGCGCTACAAATTCCCTATTAGACATGTATGCAAAATGTGGAAGCATAGACAAGGCACATGAACTATAAACACAAAATATATAAACCATACAAGTGATATAAACATGCATTCAATGAGGCATGATAAAGTAATTCAAATAGAATTAAGGAAAATGTAACTTAGAACATGTGTAAAGACTTCACATACCTAAAAAATAGAGATTCGAATGGAAAGAGTACCAATTTTGTAGTCTTTTTTTCTTCTTGCATCAAACTCCTCAATAATTTGAGTTTTTCACCACTTGCTTCCTTTTCAACTTTCAATTGAATAACACTCAAATAGAATTACTAACAACAATACAATTAACCAATGTATAATGTTAAATTCATACAATTCAATCACAATTAACATTACAACACTCTAAAAATTGAAACTTGAATTGATCTATATCAAATTTTATGTGAAAATTATGTTATTTCCTCCTTCTTAAGTTGGCAAACAAGAAAAAGGTTGTGGAAAGTTCATTGCAAAGGTGGTAGAATGTAAAAATGTGCATGTGCACTTCCCAACATTATGAAAAAGCTTTTTTTTGTTGGAACACACGCATAACCAGAAGAAAACAAAGCATGTGGGCCTGGATCATGGGTATCCTAGTCTTTTTACTGTTTTAATGGCAAGACACAACGTGCTCACGTTATAACGCAAGCATGTTATGGATTGTTATACAAAACACTATATTATTCACTCTCTCATGTATTTCTTCTACCTCTCCCTTAACTCTAAACCCTAATCCCTTATCCCTAAACCCTAAACCTTATCCCTCAACCCTAATCCCTCAACCCTAAACCCTAATCCCTTATCCCTAATCACTGAACCCTATCCCTAAAGCCTCAACCCTCAACCCTTAAACCTCAAATCTTAAACCCTATCCCTAAACCCTCAACCCTCAACATTATACCTCAAACCCTAATCCCTCAACCCTAAACCCTAATCCCTTATCCCTAAACCCTAAACCCTATCCGTAAAGCATCAACCCTCAACTCTTAAGCCTTAAATCCTAAACCATATCCCTAAACCCTTAATCCTAATCCCGCAACCCTAAACCCTAATCCCTCAACCCTAAACCCTAATATGTTATCCCTAAACCCTAAACCCTATCCCTAAAGCCTCAACCCTCAACCCTTAAACCTTAATCCTAAACCCTATCCATAAACCCTCAACCCTCAACACTATACTCTAAACCCTAATCCCTCAACCCTAAACCCTAAACACTATCCCTAAAGCTTCAACCCTCAACCCTTAAACCTCAAATCCTAAACCCTATCCCCAAACCCTCAACCCTCAACACTATACATCAAACCCTAATCCCTCAAACCCTAAACCCTAATCCCTTATTCCTAAACCCTATCCCTAAAGCCTCAACCCTCAACCCTTAAACCTTAAATCCTAAACCCTATCCCTAAACTCTCAACCCTCAACACTATACCCTAAACCCTAATCCATCAACCCTGAACCTTATCCTTAAACCCTCAACCCTCAACACTATACCTCAAACCCTAATCCCTCAACCCTAAACCCTAGTCCCTCAATCCTAAGCCCTAATCCCTCAACTATAAACCCTAATCCCTTATCCCTAAACCCTAAACCCTATCCCTAAACCCTCAACCCTCAACCCTTAAACCTTAAATCATAAACCCTATGCCTAAACGCTCAACCCTCGACACTATACCTTAAACCCTAATCCCTTATCCCTAAACCCTATCCCTAAAGCCTCAACCCTCAACACTATACCTCAAACCCTAATCCATCAACCCTAAACCCTAATCCCTCAACCCTAAACCCTAATCCCTTATCCCTAAACCCTAAACCCTATCCCTAAAGCCTCAATCCTCAACCCTTAAACCTTAAATGCTAAACCCTGTCCCTAAACCCTCAACACTATACCCTAATCCCTCAACCCTAAACCCTAATCACTTATCCCTAAACCCTAAACCCTATCCATTAAGCCTCAGCCCTCAACCCTTAAACCTTAAATCATAAACCCTATGCCTAAACCCGCAACCCTCGACATTATACCTTAAATCCTAATCCCTTATCCCTAAACCCTAAACCATATGCCTAAAGCCTCAACCCTCAAGGTCCTTAAACCTTAAATCCTAAACCCTATCCCTAAACCCTCAACCCTCAACACTATACCCTAAACCCTAATCCCTCAACCCTAAACCCTAATCCCTTATCCCTAAACCCTAAACCCTATCCCTAAAGCCTCAACCCTCAACCCTTAAACCTTAAATCATAAACCATATCCCTAAACCCTCAACCCTTAACACTATACCCTAAATCCTATCCCTAAAGCCTCAACCCTTAAAACTTAAATCATAAACCCTCAACCCTTGACACTGTACCTTAAACCCTAATCCCTTATCCCTAAACCCTAAACCCTATCCCTAAAGCCTCAACCCTCAACCCTTAGACCTTCAATCCTAAACCCTATTCCTAAACCCTCAACCCTCAACACTATACCTTAAACCTTAATCCCTTATCCCTAAAGCTTAAACCCTTATCCCTAAAGCCTCAACCCTCAACCCTTAAACCTTAAATCCTAAACCCTATCCCTAAACCCTCAACCCTCAAAACTACACCTTAAACTGTATTCCCTTATCCCTACACCCTATCCCTAAAGCCTCAACCCTCAATCCTTAGACCTTAAATCCTAAACCCTATTCCTAAACCCTCAAACCTAGACACTATACCTTAAACCCTAATCCCTTATCCCTAAACCCTAAACCCTCAACCCTAAACACTATACCTTAAACCCTAATCCCTTAACCCTAAAGATTTAACAATCAACCCTTATCCACCCCTCTCTCCCTATGTTGTAGGTCTCTCACTTGTATATCTCTCAAGGCTCTCTAGATATTTACCTTCCTCTCCACCTCTCTCCCTCCTCCTTACCCATCTTTTCCCCAAGTTATCAACTTCACTCTCTCATTTTATTATATCTCTCCCTTCACCTCCCTATCTATCACCTTTTTCTCCCCCCTCACCTCTCTACCTCTCCCCTCTCTATTTCTCTCAGTCACTCCTTATCTGCCTCTTCATCTGTCCTTAGCCATCTAGGTCTCTCACTTAACCCTAAACCCTAAACCTTATCCTAAAGCCTCAACCCTCAACCCTTAAACCTTAAATCCTAAACCCTATCCCTAAACCCTCAACCCTCAACACTATACCTTAAACCCTAATCCTTTCACCCTTAACCCTAAACCCTATCCCTAAACCCTCAACCCTCAACCCTTAAACCTTAAACCCTAAACCTTTTCCCTAAACCCTCTACTCTCAACACTATACCTTAAACCCTAATCTCTTAACCCTTAGACTTAAAGCCTCAACCCTCAATCCTTAATCCTTCAACCCTAAACCCTATCCCTAATCCCTCTACCCTTGACACTGTGCCTTAAACCCTAATTCCTCAACCCTTAAACCCTTAATCCCTCAAACCTTAAACCCTAAACTCTCAACCCCTAGATACCCTTAAACCTTAAACCCTTAAACCCTATACCCTATACACTTAACCTTGGACACTCAACCTTTAACATTATCCCTCAACCTTCAAACCTCTACCCTATACCCTATACCTTCAACCCTATACTTATGCCCTAAACCCTCAACCCTCATCCATATGCCTTATATCCTCAACCTTAAACCCCAAACCCTATATCTTATACACTCAACCTTGAACATTATCCATCAAATGTAAGCTCTCAACCCTTTACCCTATACCCTCAACCATATGCATAAGCCCTAATCCCTCAATCCTCAACCCTATACCTTAAACCGTGAAGCCTACACCCACAAATCCTCATCCCTATACCCTATAACCTCACCTTTATACCCCAAACCCTGAATATTGTGCCTCAACCCTATACTTAAAACCTAAACCATACACTCTCAACCCAAGTCACCCTATGCCTTATATACCCTCAATCCATATCATAAACCCTAAACCCAAATGTAAGGTATATCTAAAATTCATTTATTTTATTACTAAATAATTT